>JAUMHM010000031.1:30165051-30179575 GCA_032362435.1 Melikaiella ostensackeni | reverse complement strand
TTTAGGTTAACGTTTGTTTGAAATCTTTGAAGTATTTTGCAATCTTTTGAAATCTAAGTGAAATTTTTGGGAAATATTTTTAAATTGCAAAAGGTTTCGATTCGGCCATTAGGAGAACCAATTTTTCCAGTAACTTTTTTTAGATTAAAATGAAAAACGTTTTAAAAAGCTTCACAGATAATTTTTAGACCGGACATGGACCCATATCTATCATAGAAGAGAACCATCAATGATCAAAAATACAAATTTCAAATGCTCCACATATCGGTAAATGTCGGTAACAGGAATCTTCATTTATTTATCTAGGACCCAGGAGAAACCATTTCAAATACTTTTCTCTTTGAATATAAAAGCGGCAAATTTGATTTACATAATCAAGATTCGAGGTAGCAAATCGTCACCAAGTATAAAAAAAGCTACCAAGGATCCAAATCTGAAATAATCATGTATTTTGGAAAATTTTTGGATTTTCGGCGCAATTCTCAACCGATTTTGATGAAACTTAGCAGCTGACTGATCAACTATTAAAAAAAAGTTTAGGCGTGAATTTATGTTAATGCCCTAGAAACTATAACTTATTCTCGATACATATTGCAAGAATTTTTTATATTTTTAATAGTTTTTGAAATTTTATCTTTTATGACATCTCTAAATTTTTATCTTTTACATTAATATGTAAAATTTTGAAAACTATGCAAGATATCGAGATGAGCACATGTCGAAATTTTTAAAAAAATGTTTTTTGTTCTTTTAATCTCACAGTTTCTAAGGCATTAACATAAAATCACACTTTAACTTATTTTTTTACGGTTGGTCAATCAGCTACCAAGTTTCATTAAAATCGGTTGAGAATTGTGCCGAAAATCCAAAAAAGGTCCAAAATACATGATTATTCTTTTATTCTTGGTAGCTTTTTTCGTACTGGGCGACGATTCGCTTCTACGAATCTTGATTATTTAAATCAAATTTATGAAATATTCCTTTCTACAAAGAGACAGTACAATCAGCCTAGGAGTCTAGGTAATTATGGGACAAAAGATTATGTTATTTTAGTTTGTACTTCTTCAATTTGATGTACTAATTCAAGATATCAGAAGATAAATGTAGCTTTTTCATTGTTAAATTCATCTAAAAATTTCTATACACATATAAATAATAAAAAATTAGATTAAAACAAGAAAAAAAGAATTAAAAGAATTAAACAACCACTACAGGATCCCCCTGGGAGCGACTGCCACCCGAAAATGACACAGGCTCCCAGTAGAACCGCGGTAAATCACACCTATGGTCACGTCTCACGACCGTGAGATGATTGATATTGATTGCTGCTAGGAAATTTTCGAATGGTCTATTTATACAGCAGAAAATACAAATTGTTAGTATTTATCTCATTCCTTAAGAGACTTGCTGGTGGTCGTAAAATATGTCAAGCACACATGTGACGACGAGTGGCACTAAATTCAACTTCATGGTCAGATTTTTACGACTTTAAAATCGTTTTCCTGAAGAAGCGGAAACCTCTTGGTTTGGTCATTTGGTACTTCCGGGCTTTTGCTGCCACAAATCTTTTGCTCGGAGACCACTAGCACATTTGGTCAAGAACTCGGCCAAGAAGGAAATGAGACCCATAAAATCGCAAAGTCGAGGTCGTGTTCAATATGTGACCAATTTCTCAAACCATACAGAATTTCAAAAAAGGTCTAGGTTATGGCGTCAGAATGATATGGTAATTTGGTACTGGGATATGGGTAATTGTCAAATTGAAGGCAAACTTGAAGTCCCAGTCTCGATCCTAGTAATATAATATTAAATTAGAAACTCTTTCTGATATTTGTTTTTATTCAATAAATACTTTTCATCATCCTTTACAAAATGATCATGTTTATTTTTTCAGTTTCGTTCCTATTTATTTTTATTAAATATAAAAACTCCCCAAAATAATTTTATAAAGACATTAAAGTCTGTCTTTTGATTAATCACATTTTAGTCGTCATTACCGTCCATCTTTTTTTCTAGTAAAATATTGTAATTACAGTTGAGTGATAAACACAGAAATACTAAACATATTGTTTAATACAAGATTCTATAAAATTAGGCTTAAAATATTAACATTTTTTGTGTGAATCCGATATTAAATCTGGAAAGTGCATTTTCAAAACAAAAATGTCATTACAGTACGTATGTTGAAACCGAGTTTCAGAGTAGAAAAAAAATTATAAAAACTATTCTTTCACCTGCTCAACAGTGTTTCCTTTTATAAGGAGACGCGTATTTATAATTAGAGTTTTTTATTTTCTTATAAATATTAAAAAAAGGATAAAATTCCTAATTTATCTCTCATCATTACCGTATGGCGTACGATACACACGACAGTGTACGATGGCTTATATCTACTCGTGCGCGTGGATTAGGTGGGCTGGTTTGTTTACTATTTCCTAACCTCTATTTGTGAATAGAGATATTAAGATGTGAGCTGAATAAATCAAAAAGATGTGTTAGAAATAATATTATAACCTCACTTACATTCAAAAAAATTATCTACAATAATCAAATATTTCGCTTTTCCTAAATTGCATGCGTTAAAGTATCCGCTTCTGAACTTCTTAGAAGCTTGCGCTCTTTTTTATCAAATTCCTAACCTCAAATCCACTACCCATATTTCATGTACTAATTTCATTATTATTTCTCAATTTCAGAAGCGTTCCCTTTAAATTTTTAATTTTTCGATGTGATACGATCAATTTCTATTATGAAATATTAAATTTTTAATAATAATGTGGTTGCCACTGCAGGTGCTAAAATTTTCCTACAATTTGACAATTGCCCATATATCATTCTAGAGTGAAAATAAAGGGGCACATATTTCAATGTTTTACAAAAAATTTACTTTTTAATTTTTTACAATCATTTGAAGATCACCTACAAATATTTTGCGAACGAGCATAGGTATTCGGTATTTTCTTTTTTTTTGTAAAAAAATTATTTATATAAATTTAAACATAAACTCAAACAAAAGTCATTTTATGCAACTGAAATTCAACAAAAAGCCTTTAACGAGAAATTTATGTTTCCAAAAATTAGTGTGATAGGCTCATTAGAGACAGTTAAATAACAAAGGATTTTTGGAAACATGCTGCGTGAAAAATACAAATATTTTCAAGATGGAAACAAAGAATAATCAGTACAAAATAATGAAGGAGATCAAGACTGCGATTTATATAAAATAAGGGGTATTTTATACGGTGACAAAGAACGAAAGAATGCAAAATACTTTTTTTTGTAAAATTATTAACTAAACAACATTATCCTTTTCACATTTTCCCCTTTTGGCTGGTGAATTTCTAGAAAAAGAATATATATATATTTTTTCAAAAATAATTTTTTGCAATGTCAAGCACACTGGTTTATCAAGAACGAAATTTGAGCAATATGTAGTACATATTACTATCTATCTCTAAAAAAGAGAAAATCTATCTCCAAGAATTTTAGAAAAGGAGCCGCCATTTTGACATTTTTCGAACTTTTTTCGTTTTTCTGGAATCAATAGAATTTGAAGAAATTTTCTGTTCTTGAGAAGTCGTAGTTAATCTTCAAATTATTTAAAAAGAATAAAAAATAAATGTTTGGTCAAACTGTGAAATATGTGTCCCATTATTTTCACTCTAAAGTGATATAACTAAATACCAAATCATTCTGACGCCATGACCTAGACTTTTCTGGAAATTTTGCATTATTTGAAATGGAATTGGTTACACATTGAACACGCCTCAACTTTGCGATTTTATGGGTCTCATTTCCTTCTTAACCAAATGTGCTAGTGGTCATCCAGCAATAGATTTGTGGCACCCAAAGCCCGGAAGCACCAAAGGGCCAAACCAAGAGGTTCCCGCTTGTTCAGGAAAACCATTTCAAACTTGTAAATACATCTATTTCTAAAATAAATGAAAATTTTAAAAAGTCGGGTTTTAGAGAAAATTCATTTTCAAGAATTTTAGAAAAACTGTCATCATTTTGATAGTTTCCCAATTTCTTTCATTTTTCTAGGATTAATCGAAAGAGTAGGTATTCCCAGTTTACCGCGTTAAATAATAAAAGAAAATATCGAATACGTATTCTCGTTCGCAAAATATTGCATTTTGAAAAAAAATTCTGTCATTTTTTGAGAACTTTCAGGTAATTTTTAAGTCATTTTAAGATATTTCAAAGGATTACAAAATTTTTACAGAATTTAACAAGATTTCCAAATCTTGTTAGGGATTTCATTAGATTTCAAAGGATTACAAAAGTTTTAGGGTATCTCAAACGATTCCAAGTAATTATGAGAGATCTCATAGATTTCAAATTTCAGATTTCAAATGAAAAAATTGCAGCTTTTGCGGTTTTCGAAGTAAACCCGAAAAACCCGTTTTTCTTTAACAATTTTTTTTTCTCTTTTTTGACTTCAGCTCGCGGTAATTCAGCCAATTCTTTGAATTTTTAGATGAAATATACAGAAAATATTCCTTATGATGTTCTAAGATTGATGGAATAAATGACTAATGAACATTTTTGTTTACACAAAAGTTATAAATTTTTACCTGAGACATTACATAAATTATCCATTCATAACATAATATTGTGCATAGTTTCTTTCTTCTACTCTTTCTTCTAACCCTATATACTATATCAGTCAATATTGATTTTAAAAAAATAATATTTTACAATCAACAATTTAGTTCATTAAATTCTGTCTAATAAACAATACTCCGTCTAGAGCGAAGTTGCATTTCCACGTGAATGCGTCGAGTAGGGTGGTCCTCCTTTTACCTTTTGTGGCGAAGTTTAGGACGATTTCGTTCAAAAGCATAATAGTAAAAAAATTTTAGAAATTCGACTGGCTGCCATCTTGAATTTTTCAAAATTTTGGACTTCTCGGATCATAGGATGATTTCTAGAGTCAAAATTCTTTTTATAGCATAACTTAAAGATGTTTCATTAAAAACTGCAGAAATGAGCTATTTTTGGAATTTTTAATTGGCCACCATCTTGGATTTAAAAAATGTTTTACTCCTGGGATCATCGAGTGCTGCCTAAAGCCACACTTCATTTTACAGCAAAGTTTCAAAATATTTATTTGAAAACTGCAAAAACGACTCATTTTTGGACTACATATTCGATTGGCCGCCAACATTCTTAGTTAATAACTATAGAAAATGCAATTTTTGACCTTAATTGTTGGGTCCGCCATTTTAGAATTTCTTTTTATTTCAAGTTTTTTAAAATTAGGGTATTTTAAGTATTACACAGAGATTATTGTCCTTTGTGAATGATTAATTTGAATAAAAACTGAAAGAGTTACGTAAATTAAACGTTTTTGCACAATTTCCCCCATCTTAATCTTATGGGAAACTTCAAGTGCCTGGGGCAATGGGTAAGTATTAACCGATTTGGATACAATTTTGAGAACATTCTATTTTCGGGCATTCGCACCAGAATTGCGACTGGGAGCAAAAGATTTAAAAAAAAAAAAAGTAAAATAAGGACCACCCTATCGTCGAGTTGATACATACGTGCGAAAATTGGGCCGTGTGGCCAAAATAAAACATTTATAATTTTTTAATGATGATTTATTTCGAATATTTTTTTCCGTAGAAAACATTTATACCTTTCTGAACAACTTTGACGCTGGAATTTCCTCGTTGCTTAAAATTCGCTCGACTCCCTGTGAGCTTGAAGATATAAATGCATGATCTATGCAATGTCTCAAGTAAAAAATTATAACTTTTGTTTGAACAAAAAATTCAATTATTTAATTACTCTACCAGCCGTAGGACAGCATAAAGAATACTTCCTGTAAATTTCATCTAAAATTTCCAAGAATTGGCTGAATGACGGTCACTTGAAAATGTTGAAATCAAGAAAGACAAAAAGATTGTTTTCTAAAAATCGGGTTTGTCGGGTTTACTTTGAAAACGGCAAATGCTACAACTTTTTTGTTCAGTGGAAAAAAATGCACAATTAAATTTCCTACAAAAATATGTACTTTTAAAATTAAAATTCTAAACTTGTTCGAAAAATGTCCAGAGGCCAACATTGTTTAGCAAGAAAAATGTACAGGCTGTTATAGAATCCGGCCCCTCAATTTCAGAGAGAATCTCAGTTTTCACTCGAATTTTGGAGGATATCAATTTTTAATGAGACTTCGTAGATTTGAAATAATGTAACGTGATTTCATAAGATTTCAAAAGATTTCAATGGATTTTAAGAGATTTCAAAAGATTCGAAAGTATATCCACGGATTTTAGAGGATTTTGTGAGAATTCAAAAGATTAAACGGAAATTATAAGGATTTCCGAATATTATAAAGGATTTTAAGGGACTTTAAGGAATTTTAATGGTTTCTAAAAGATTTTAATGGATTTCAAAATATTTTAAGGGATTTTAAAAGAATCGCAATAATTTTTACGGATTTTAAAGATTTGAATGAATTTTAAAGGGATTTCAAAGTTTTCAAGAGAACTCGTAACATTTTGAAATATTTCAAGGAATTTTAAGTATTTTAGCCGATTTTTGGAGATTTTGAGGGATTTCCACGGATTTTAAATGACTTATAAGGAATTTGTGTGAGATTTTAAACATTTTAAACGATTTCAAGGATTTCAAAAGATTTCTCGGAATCTCAAAGACTTTAGAAGGTTTTCCACCGTTTTTAAAGGATTTCAAGGGTTTCTAGGAATTGTAATGTGTTCTAAAAGATTTTAATGTGTTCTAAAAGATTTTAATGAATTTTAAGGGATTTCGAAGTTTTCAAGAGAGCTCGTAATATTTTGAAATATTTCAAGGGATTTCAAGGATTTTAGCCTATTCTTGGAGATTTTAAGGGATTTCCACGGATTTTAAACAACTTATAAGGGATTTGTGTGAGATTTTGAACATTTTAAGCGATTTCAAAAGATTTCTCAGAATCTCAAGGACTTTAAAGGTATTTCCAACGTTTTTAAAGGATTTCAAGGGATTTCCAGGAATTTTAATGTGTTCTAAAAGATTTTAATGGATTTCAAAATATTTTAAGGGATTTTAAAATATTCGCAATGATTTTTACGGATTTTAAAGATTTTAATGAATTTTAAAGGGATTTCAGAGTTTTAAAGAGACCTCGTAATATTTCGAAATATTTCAAGAAAAAAAGCCGATTTTTGGAGATTTTAAGAGCTTTCCACGAATTTTAAACGACTTACAAGGGATTTGTGTGAGATTTTAAACATTTTAAGCGATTTCAAGGATTTCAAAAGATTTCTCGGAATCTCAAAGACTTTAAAGGGATTTCCATCGTTTTTAAAGGATTTCGAGGAATTTTAATATCTTCTAAAAGATTCTAATGGATTTCAAAATATTTTAAGGGATTTAAAAATATTCGCAAAGATTTCTACGGATTTGAAAAGTCTTAATGACTTTTTGAAGGATTTCAAATTTTTCATGATATTTCGAAATATTTTAAGGGATTTCAAGGATTTTAGACGATTTTTAGACATTTTAAGGGATTTCCACGGATTTTAAACGATTGTAAAGGATTTTTATAGGATTTTAAACATTTTAAGCGATTTCAAGGATTTCAAAATATTTTTCGGAATCTCAAAGAATTTAAAGGGACTTCCACAGTTTTTAGAGGAATTCAAGGGATTTTCAGGGAGCTTGATCGTTATAAAGGAATTTCAAAAGATTATGTACAATATCCATGTAATTCAAAGGATTTCAAGGTATTTTCACGCAATTTAAAGAATTCTAATGGATTCACAACATTTTCAATAGAAAATGAAAATAATAGAAAAAAACAATAGAAAAAACTTTAATTCAATCTCATAAAATTTAGCACTTTTTCATTGACGTCAAAGAATAAAATTTAAATATCTACGTTGCTTTCGTGCTCACAAAGAATGTTGAGGGAACTATTAACCTGATTTTTAATAATTAATTTAATGCTGTTGTACAATTTATAGAAAAAATTTCGAGAACCGTATTTTTACATAATTTACTTTTTCTTCTAATAATTAAGACTTTTAGTGTACATTTAGAAAAAACATTCTTTGAATTCAAGAAAAATATTTATTGGCAGTCATTCAAAAAAAATTAACTTTGTTTTTAAAAAAATGGTTTTTTGTTTGAATGACATTTTTTTAAAAAGGATTTTCCTTATTTTGAAGTTAGTTTTGGTTGAATAAAAAAACTGATGTGAAGAAACGGTTTCTTTAATTCAAAACAAATATCATTCTAGATCATATAATAAACAAAAAATAAAACAAATAAGGATATAATGCGTATAATAGTATAAGAGGTAGTAATATCAACATTCGAAACATGTTTTATTAGCCTATTTACAAAAAAATAATTAGAAAAAGGAAACTTACGTAACAAATGCTCTGGACCCCCCCACCCAAATAAGGATTCATAAGATTTTCTGGACCCCCCACTCCCCGAAAAGTCTTACGTAATCGATGGACAATCCCTAAGTTTTCTGAATAAAATGATGTTTTTTTAAATTTTTGTAATAAAATTTTGTTCAGAGCTGTTAAATAAAATGCGAGCAAAAATGCTGTATATGAGTAGGTAGGCCCACTGCTCCTCGCGCTGCTCAGAAATCTGTACTTTCACATGATCTCAAAGCTAAAAATATGGTGGAAAAAATTCTTGAATGTTCTAAAACATTTTTAGAATGCAGTAGAGATTTTAAAATTAAAAAGTATTTTAAAATGTTTTCGCAATCATTTTTGTTGAAGATCTTAAACTCTTTATTTAGGAATTGAATGGAGCTATCACGCCGTTTAATGTCCCAAAATGTAGGGTTATGTACATTGATTGCTATGTTATCCATGAAAACTAATTAAAAATGATATTTCAGGGTTAAAAGTCACTTGAAATAATCTTAAGTTTGATGAAACAATGCGCGTGCTAAAGTAGTAGAAAAAAACATAGAAAAAATGGTTTCATTAAAATTTTTTAGTGGCAGAAAAATGTCCACCAGATATGGACGATGGTGGAAAAATAATATAAATAGAATAAATAATAGAAACTAGATGAATAGGACTCCGAACAGAAGAGAAATGGATAAAATTCGTCGATAAAATATTAATAAAGGACTGAAATTTATTTGAAAAAATATATTTAGAATATTTTGTACGTTGATTTAGAACCATTCTATTCAGATTTATCTGTTTTTCAAAACAGAAAAAGGTAATAATCCAAAATTATAAAACATTTCCAAAAATTACTAACTTTCTCAAATTTGTGAAACATATTCAAATAAAATACATATCTTTTGGTAAATTGAGTTAATCATTAATACCTCAATTAAAAGAAATCTTAAGTATTCAAAGACAACCCTGCAGATTGGAACAAACCTTTGCTTGATGTTTCGCTTTTAAAATTTCTTAAAGATCATTATTGCCTGTAAATAAAACAGAGGTAATTGATAGAAATTTTCATTTTGATACATATTTCATTCGTTGATTGAAATTGATTTGGACATAGGCGAACTATTCTGAATAAAAACCAAAGTCACTTATTTCATTCTTTAGTTGAAAATTGGCTTACACATTTTCAAAATTCTGACCAAAACTAAAGTCAGTGTATCCAATTAATGACTCCATCCCAAATTTTGTTGTATTTCGAAAGATCTCTTTTTGAATTAATAGCCTTGTTACCTTTTCTCTTTCTGAATAGCATTTTCATGAACTCTTTCTTTTTTTTGATTTCTATCATGATAAAAAATTTTAACATCAGCCGGATCAGCCCAATTAAAGTCATTTCCATGACTTAAGATTCCTTTAATTGAGGTGTTGATGATTAACTCAAGTTGCCAAAAGATATCTATTTTACTTAAATATAGTTTACAAATTTTAGGAAGTTAGCAATTTTTTTAGAAATATGTTATTGATTTGGATTATTACCTTCTTCTTTTTTGAAAAATGGAATAATCTGAATGGATTGGTTCTAAATCAACCCACAAAATTTGATCTCGGCACTATGATCTATTTCCTTCATTTTCCGAGTTCTATGTACATAAATCTTGTAATAATTTTTTTAGTTTCTTTCAATTTTACAAATAATTAAAATGTTAAGCTGGGACTCATCATAAAATAAGGTTGCCAAAAGGTTTTACATACAATTTCATTATTACAACTAATTAAAATATTAACCTGGTACTTATCAAAAAACAAGATTGCCCAAAGGGTTTTACATACATTTAGGTGAAAGGTGAAAATTGAGTTCTTTATTCACATTTTTCTCTAATCTTATGATTTTTACAGATGTTTTTGATTTCAAATGTATTTAATATATTTTTCAATCTACTATACATTTTGTTTTTTCTAAATATACTGTTACAATAATTAAAATGTTATCCTGGTACTTACTAAAAATATAATAAGATTACCAGAAGGATGTACATATTTGAGGTATAAAAATTGAATACAATTAAAATTAAATTTCATAATTGTATGTAAAAATATTTTACTATCTCATTATTGTCTCTTTGGAATAAGTTCTGAATCTTGATATTTGGGGCTAAGACTTTCTGTATAGTTTTCTAAAATCTATTGGCATTTTTCGAACAGATGACTTTAACGAGTGTTTGAGACTGGCTATTCTCTAAAAAAAATGTTAAAATGATCGTTTTTTTAAAGGCCTGTATCAGGCCTGTCCAGAGAGGAGAAATTTGCTCGAATGCCACATGTTACACTTCCACCACCACTTCTCTCTGCTCACTTGAGAGAGCTCGGGTCGTGGTTACTCTCGTGAAGTAGAATGGGAAGTGAAGAGTGGAGGTGGAAAGCTCACATCTGCGATTTGAGCAGTTTCGAGGAAATTTTCTGGAATTTCTCCTCTCTGAACAGGCCTGGTCTATATAAACGGTCAGTCGTCGATCATCTCTTCGTTTTTCCGAATTTTCTTCCCGGTCAAGAGTTTTTCTCATAATTAAAAAAATTTACAAAAAAGAAATATTGTTTACTGTTTCGACTGTTTAAACTGTGACTGTTGTTACATTGGACACACAGGTGGACCATCACATCATAGAATTAAAGAACATCACCGTCATTATTTAAATATAGATAACATTACAGCACTTGAAAGACATAAAATTGTAACTGGTCATGACTTTGATTTTCAACATCCAAAAATTCTAGCTCGTGAAAAGAATTTAAATAAACGTTTAACTATTGAATCTTTCTACATCAACTAGGAAAAAATGCATTAATCTTAGGTACGACAAGTCCAGACTTCCAGATTTCTATCGTTTATTATGTAAAAACTAATTTCAATTTAAATGTCATTTATAATGGATTTTAAATTTAGCGCCTTATAACTAATGTCCACATTCATTGACTTTAAGAATGTACTAATTGACCTTAAATGGATGACTTTGTGAACACTTGTTGAAATTTGACAGTTGAAAGACTCTAATTATAAACGCTTTTCTGCTCTTCTCAATTTTCTCCAAATTTATCAAAAATGTGAATTCTATTAATAATATTTAACTTTATTTTGATTTATACATAATTGCAACAATGTGTGCATATATTAAATTCGGTAAGTTTTTGATTATTTTGTAACTGTAATCTCCTTTTTGCATTTTTGTATCTTAACCTTATATTAACAAAAATTTTCTTTCTCTTGACATAATTTCAATTTGCTTTATTTCCACAGTGATATTAATGGCTACTATTGTCAACATTGATACACAAATTATATTTTCATTCTTTTTTCGAAATAATTTTTGGATTTTGAATCACATTTTTGTACTATTATTGTTATGACTATTTATTATATAAAGAATGTATTTATTTATTTCAATTAATTTTTTATAGTAAAATTTTTACTGCAGACTTGAAAAGGGACCACATAGCGTCCGGAACGTAGTCAACTCAAACTTAAATCTAGATTTTTGTTTATTTGATCTTTGGCACCGAAAATTTATTTATGCTTAAAAAATTTGCATTAAAAAAGTGGATTAATGTTTCAATCTCCAAAAAGTAAAAAAAAAGTAAACAAATTTTTAAAAAATTTTGAAGAATGAAATGTTTGGAAAAAAGAAAGACTGTGAAGTTGGTTTTGGTTGACTCTTTCCTTTTTCTCCCTCTTTTTTCTTTTTTGTTTGTACATTTATTGTACACTTTTTTCTAAAGAGCCGGAAAAGCGAGTAGTCTCGAAGTCTAATTTTGATTTATGAACTTTTTGGATGTTTCTTTTTCAGTAGACAAAAAATTTTCAAAAAAAAGTAGATTTCATTTCGATTTTTAAGAAAAAAAATCTATGTTTTGTAAGGACCGAATAATATTTTGCACTTCTATGAAAATTATTGTTATGTTCCTCTTTTCTTGTTTTAAGTGTCCTCTTTGTTTGCCCTATGTAAACAGCATTACACTCTCTACATTTAAATTTGTAAATCACACATTGTATATCAAGTATCTTATATTCATCTTCAACCAATTATGCAATCAAATTACTTTTGAAAGAAACTCTATATATCGTATGTAAGCGCAACTTTCCTAACACTGATTTCAAGATACTTGAGGTTTTTCCAAAATAAGGTAGGACAACAGTATTCAATCTATTGTAATCCTGTATATTTTTTTTGTTCTGATTATTACTTTTACTCGTAATTTAAACAATTCTATTAAGCATATGCTTGACAATAAAAGCAATCGGATAATGGTTGATAAAAAAAATCTTTTTGCATAATTCAATATTCTTTTCAAAGAATTTTGGATGAGATAATTTAAGAGCGTTATATCAATCAAATTTTTTACAACTTCTTTTTTGTTTTGAATCGAATGATTAGAATTAAAATTTAGTGTCCTTCCCGAACAAATAGTTTTTCTGTGCCAATCAGTGATAATATAATTTTCATCAGTTTTTATTAAGGACAAATCAAGAAAATTCAATCTACCTTCTGTTTCAGTTTCAAGAGTAAACTATAATCTTGGATGTATACTATTAAATACATTAAGGGCTTACAAGCAGCCAGGATTTTCAGAAAATCGAATTTTTTAAAATTGTATTTTCTAAAAGTTTATAGTTTGGAAAATATAGTGTGGAAAATTTTATCCCGAAATTCGCAAAATTGACAAAGTTTAGAGCACGGCTAGATATATTTTGATGAAATTCAGGCAAAATATTCTCCAATGTATTTTCTAGTCCTTGACGATCCACTTTTTTGAAAAAAAAATTTTCCAATTAAACTTTGGTGAAAAACAGTGAAAACAGGGGTGAAAATCGACATTGAATTTCCAATGGCCGCCATTTTGTTAACTTTGGTTTTTTTCCAATTCACCCTTCGTCAAGAACTTATTCATACATCTTCCAATAATAAGCAATCATGATATTTTGTTTCCGATGAACTGACAACTTTGAATCATGCGCACCGCGAAACATGAAGAAAAAACATGGCTTACACTATCGCCGATTAAACATATTTATTGTTGATTTTTTAAATATGAAATTCATAAAAGTACGTCATGGTGAACTCTCTTTCGAATGAGAAAAACCGTGATTAAATAAAGTAAACGGTTATTAAAAAAAATAATCCCAAAGTGTACCTACGTTTTTACTTTTCTGGCTGCATGTAAGCCGTTAAATAGGGTATCCACATTTTGTGCATATAAAGAAAGTACAGAATCATGAACATATCTTGCATAAGAGACCAACTGTAAAAAAATTTTATCAAAAATTTTATTTTCCAAATCTTACGTCACAATTTCAGCAGGAATTGGGGACAAGACTGAGCCTATAGAAAATATTGTTCGAATTTTCGTTTATAAAAAGTACCATTTGAGTTAAAAATAAACAGTATTGAAAACATATTGAATAGAATCAAGAAATTGTTTTTTCGCGATCTTAATATGAAGTTTGATCATATCCCTTCTTTTTTGCATAGCAAGTTTAACTTTCATATGAGATGTTACGAAACATGGCTATTACGTCAAAAGAGAGAAAAATGTGATTTATTGGTATTTTAGCATTCTCGAATAATTTTAGAAAGGCAGCACTGTTTTTTATTGATCTTACCGAAAGGGTTACTGATTACTTGATAATTTTTCTAAGTTCTTCTCATTTTCTCGTGGGTGAACCTATTGTCGAAATAACTGTTCGTAAAGGAAAATCTGCTTTATGAGCTTTGACCAGGCCATAGGCCAAAGATTAGAAGTTTAAATGTACTTTTTTGAAGCATTCTTGTGGGATCATTTGGAATAACTGCAAAACTATCTTTATCATTAAAAAATATGCATACCTAATTTTTGTTTCAAAAAATCCCTCGTTTAATTCTTTTTCGGACATAAGCTTTGTGGAACCCCATTATTCAAAAAATCATTTGACAAACTCACACATTTTGCTTTAAATTCTTGAACTTTGTTTCTTAGTGATTTCGAAATATTATCTGCAATATCTTTAATGATTTCAAGGAATTGAATATACTTTTTACATTCTCATCAGAGAAGGTATTAGATTTGTGTAAAATTTGACCCCCCCGTTTTTGTCAAATGTCCACGTT
>JAUMHM010000031.1:30146530-30162886 GCA_032362435.1 Melikaiella ostensackeni | reverse complement strand
ATATTTGCTGAAAATTTCATTCAAAAATTCCAAAAACTGACGAACAGAGCACGAGTTGAAGTGAAAAACAGATTAAAATCGACTTTTTAAAAAAAGTAAGTTTTTTGGCTTTAATTTTTAAGCTAAAAAAGTTACAACTTCTTGTCTCAAGAAAAAAGATGCGCAATCAAATTTTACATCCATATACAGATATACTCGTATCTTTTAAAAATAAAAATTCGACATTTTTTTCGAAAGCCCCCAGGGGACTTCGTTTTCGCACGAGAAAATTTTATGTGCCCTTATTGCATCCGGACCTTCAATTCTTGGCCGATTTCACTATTCTTTTTTCAAAATTAAAGATAATTAAATTCTGAAGAACTTAGTCGAGCCGATTTTTAAAAATATATTTTTATAAAGTTGTTATTTAAGCTGCAAGAACCATGATTTTTCAATTTGTGCTATCTGCTTTGCCTCATTCATTGATATTTTTTCAAAAAGGTATGGAATTAGTCAGCTTACATTCGCCGAACAGATTGTTAAATTTTGGATGGAGTTAATTTACTTCCTTAGTTGTTATAAACAAATTGTTAAGCAAAATTAATTTTTATTATATTTTGAAGCCTGGAAGCATTTTTTAACTCAATCGTCTTGTAGGATCATGTAAAATTAATGTCTTATTAAAATTAGAAATTGGAAGATTACATTTATGATTGTTATAAACAATTATCATAAACAAATTCATTAAATAAGCGCTCTTGGATACAGAAAATTCGTTTTTCCAGCGCAATCGTTTATTTTGCACTCAAGAATCATATTTAAACGACACATATTGACACTCAACGACATTTTTCATTATTATAAACAATTGTGATAAACAAATTCATTAAATAAGCGCTATTGAATACAGAAAATTCATTTTTTTAGTGTAATCGTTTATTTTAACCGTAAAAATAATACTTTAACTGAATGTGTTGCCACTTAACAACATCTTTCATTGTTATAAACATTTATAAGAAATGAATCCATGAAACGTTTATTTTAACCTCAATTATCTTCAGTCACAGATGTTAAGCGTCAGAATCCATGAGATAAGGTACAATCTCCCATTATGATCAGAAATAATTTTCTTTATCTAAAAGCGCCAATTTAAATTTGTTTACCAGAAATGTACATGATAATCAAAAATTTTGCTAAGTATCTATAATTCTCATTAAAATATTATTCTTGAGGATAAGATAAATGATTCTGCAGAAAAAACGCATTTCTTTTTCTAAAAGCGCCTATTTAATGAATTTGTTTATCATAATTGTTTATAAAGTTAAAAATTATGTTGAGTGTCAATGTATGCCGTTGAAATATGAATCTTGAGTGTAAAATAAACGATTACACTTGAAAAACGAATTTTTTATTTCCAAAAGCGCTTATTTAATGAATTTGTTTATGATAATTGTTTATAACAATAAAAAATGTAATCTTCCAGTTTTTAATTTCATTGAAATTTGGATTTTACATGATTTCACAAGACGATTGAGATAAAAAATGCTTCCAGGCTTCAAAATACAACAAAAATTCATTTTCTTCATCAATTTGTTTATAACAACGAAGGAATTGAAGAAACTTCATCCAAATATTACTATTCATTCAGCGAATATAAATTGCGCAATTTCATACCTTTTTGAGAAAATGTTAATGAATGAGGCAAAACATGTAGCAGAAATATAAAGAATTATGGTTTTTTGTCATTTTGAAACTTGAATAACAAATTTATAAAAATGTATTTTAAAAAATCGGCTCAACAAAGTTCTTCAGAATTAAATTATCTTGAATTTTGAAAAAAAAGAAAAATCGGCCAAAAATTGCAAATTCCGAATCTTTTTGAACCCCAACTTCTATTTGGCCGCACTGTGCGCGGGTTCGAGTCCCAATGCTGATGAGCTTATTGCGAACATGTTTGCCTGTGCTCCATGGATATACATACTTCATAGAACTTTATCTCAAATATTTTAGCAATACCGATGACATATTATGGACTATAATGTAAAAATTATTTTTTAGGCGTTCATATTTGAACGAATTTTTCTTAAACTTTCAATTTTGCAAGATGAAAAGCTTTCTCCGTTTCAAATATAAAATATCTGTACGCTGAATAAAGAATCATACTTGAAAATTTCAATATTTTTTGGAGGTAGTTTGACTCAGTTGGTTGCATGTTTGACTTATTTACGCTGTTGAGGGGTCGAATCCCAATGCGGATAAGTGAAATGAAATGTAATTTATTGCTAGAAGTTTCGTTTGTCTTCTATGGATCATCCGTGTATCTTCCATTGAATATTGAAAATTATCAACAAATTTATAAACATTCTTTCCGGATTTATTAAAATTGAAGTAAACAAAATTTTACTTTTGAAACATTACAAAAAATTTTCATTTTACTGTATATATTTATTTTAAAGTTTATAATTGAAGTTACAATTTTTTTTTAAGATTAAATTTTAAATTAAAAACTCGAAAAATGTAAAAGGTCCCAATCTAATAGTTAATAAAAGTAACGGAACAATAGTTTAGTCGCACTGTAGAGTAGGAAATAATTTAATTCTGTACGAATAATGCATAATGAGAGCATGAAAAATTAAAAATCCTTCAAATCTGAAGACTTACCATAAACTGGTTTCAATTGAGAAAATTATATCAGAAATACATTGTCCACGATATAGAATAATCAGATTTTTTTTGCTACTTAATGTAATGTTTAAAAACTTTCTCTCAAAATCCTTCAAATTAAATAATTTTTTGACGGCATTGTAGCTTAGTTGGTAACGTGCTTGTTGTCTATTCCTCAGTATAGCAGCCGAGTAGTCAACAAGTCATGGTCATGGGTTCGAATCCCAATACAACAATCGAAATTAAACCTAATTTTATTGAAAGTTTTTAATTTGCTTCATTAATATTTGTATGTACCTCCATGATACACTTCTTTATACAAATTTGACTCAATAACTCTCAGATTTTATTTTCATATTTATATTTATTGAATGAATTTATACATTTAAAGTTTTAAATTCTTTTCAAATTAGAGGACATCCAAAAATATATCTTTGATAATTTTTTAAAACTTGTTCATAATTGCGGATTTAAACTTTAAAATTGAATATTTTCCGATTGCAATCTATGTAATCCTATTCTTTTCGACATTTCCTCTGTTTTAAAGCTATAACATCTACACTAGGCAAGGCCTTAAAAAAGATCCATCACTAAACACCAGGCCAAAGTACTTTTAAAAAATTAATCTATTTAGGTTAGAAACACAAAAATTGATTAGCAGAAGTTTTATTCAAAGTCATCATCAGAATATAAAAATGTTAATAGGTTTAAAAACTATTCTACTGAGACTTTAGAGGGGGAAACATTTTATCTAAAGCCTTCTCTGGAAATTCTATGAGAAAAATTTCATATGGAATTTCTCTCTCCTATTATGCCTTAAATTCTCAAAAATTCCATATAACATCATAACGAATTTCCGTATAATAGATCTGGGCGCTGCGAGGAAAAAATTTTATCAGTTAACCTTCATCGACACCAGACTATGTACCTGAATCGTGAATTTTGTATTCAAGAATCGTCTCGCTCGAATATACATATGTCCTCCAGTTTCAGAAACCCAAGACACGAACCAGAAAAGACTCTTCGACAATCAACAGCGGTCCGTTGATTTTCTGTTTGTCTTTGAGCGTGATTGGCTCCTCGTGTTAGAATGACTGTTCAGTGTTCAGTTCTACTCTGAAACTATGTTGGCCTCCGTTTGTATTTGCCGAAATTGTCCACAAAGCGCAAGCACCACAGGAAACACAGAAACACAGACTATTGTCAGCCGAGGTTTGAGACAATTGAATTGATGAGAGGAAATCGAGATTGTAATGCAAGTCGATAAACTTTAGTTCATTACTATTATATTATATTATTTTTTATTATATTATATATTATATGTTTTAACATTTTCAGATACACCATTTTATTATTATTTTTTATTATACCATTAGGCCAAATTCCTTTTGGAGTAAGCGTTACTCGCTTGGCTCTAGCCTCGTTATGCTATCGGGGATCAAGGAAATTATATGGCGAGAGTAAGTAAAGGATGCGTATCATACATCAAGATTCACACATAAACACTCAAACTGAATGATAAACCCATAGGAAGGTCCATACTTTTTATCCCAACCACACCCATTAAGCAAAGCTCTCCATGGGGGTGCATTAGTATCCAAAATCTTTCGTTTCAGGCGTCACTCTTCTTCTTATAAACAACTAGCTGTCACCCGCTTTGTAGCCCCACCACTGTCACAATCACAATCTTAAACCACTGTGTGAACATGTCAGAGTTTCTCAAGAGTGCATATGCGAAGTTTGGATGTCTTTGGATGTCTGAACGTATTTGCGATGTATACTTTCCTGTCCTTGTTTTGTCCAACTTCTACTTTCCACGCATGGGCTTTTTGAATGCCAGTAATTCCTCGGATTTTTCCCCACTCTTTTTCCTTTCCTTCTCGAAAACTGGCAATTTCCTCTGATGAAAGCAGTATTGGAATAATGGCTCTATTATACTTCTTCACTTCTCGAACAAAGGATTCGGCATCATCTATGGATTCCAGATGTGACTTCTTTAAGTTATAATTAGTTGCAAAGTATTTTACCAAGCCGCCAACGCCATCACAGGGTCCTTTCCTATGGCCAATTGCTGAAAAGATCCACTTTTTCTTGCAAGATGATTTACTCAATGCGTGATACTGATAGCGATTTTTAAAGTGAGCTGCAGCTCCATGCAGAATCATGCTTCTTATCATCGGAAACTACCACAAAACTTTTAGTTTCTGCACCTCGAGAGCAAACAGCAATAAATATCAATATCTGATCATTTGTCCAATGATTAGTTTGAATTGCATCTTTCACCATTAACTTCCAATTCTCAGCAGTCACACTGCATTGTTAAATGATTTTAATTACTCAGCGCGATCTTTCTCCTCTTGGATTCCTTCTCTTTGAATATTTTTCACATATATGTGAACATTCGCTTTTTCTGTCCAGGTTGCTAACTCTTCGACAAAACTGTCAATAGAAGTTGTTCTCTTTTCTAAGTCACCTTTGTTCAAGATCGCGAAAACAATATCATCTGAACCAGTTTCCTCTAACAATCCTACAGATTGAAGCGTAATGCCTCTAGCTCCTAGACATTTCTTGCAATTTCCAAGCTGACAATTTTCGGTTACAAGAATACACATACCTGTAGCTTTAGGCAAAATTTCATCCCGAATATCTTTGATATTCGCTCCATCCATTCTCTGGTTTTTTAATCCAATAAATAAAAGCTTAAAATTGGCGCAATGAATGCAAAGACATTCCTCTTCTAAAGGGTCAATTTGAACCCATTTTGGTCGCAGAGAGTAAAATTTTGTCTTTCCAATTCTTACGTTAGAATTTTTTTTCTCGAAACTGGTTAAATATTTCACTAATACTTCGCGTTGAATATCTTTTTACTTTTTTAATTCTTTCACCATTTTCCTTAACCGAAATTACGTCGTTCTTATTTGGGCTTTGTCTGGTACAATCTACGTGATCACTTAAATAATATTCTAATGCTAATTGCACTTCTAGATCGCTCACAGGATATCCATTGTATGGGTCAGGAGTGTAATATATGTCCTTATCAATCGAAAATTTCCTGGATTGATCCATCATATATTTGGTTACTTCGGGACACGTTAAAAGTAAATCTTGCTTCGTATATTCTCTTGACAGCAGCGTCAGAAGACAGATCTTTTCTTGTGTATTTGTACAGTTTTTCAAAGTTTTTTGAAAATTAGATACCCATTCGTCACAAGGAGAGGACTTTTCTTTTGGCAATGATACATTAAAAACTTTTGAAAGCTTATTGGTCGTCGATTCCGTAAATGCATCTATCAGCTGTTTTCTTTTTTCGCAAGCATAGTTTTCTCGGGACCTTTCTTTGATAGTACTTGATAAATTTCGACAAGGCGAAACATTTAATTTCCTATCTGAAATTTCATGATTTATTTCCTCAATCTGAAAAATCGGTTGAAATTCTTCGTCTTCATATTTTAACTGTTCATTTTCACATACATTTACATCATCTAACATTGGTTCTTCGTCATCGAAAATTGCCTGATTTGAAGACACGCGAAACTTACCAATAATTCGGCGGTAACAATTTTAACAAACACTGCCGCTTGAAATGATTCTTCTTTCTGGGAAGAAAGGTCCTAATAAAACAGCCAACTCATGAAGCTGTACAAATGGGTCACTAGAATTGCTGTATATCACTTTCTTGTGAACAGATTCGAAGTCAGGACATTTTTTTCGCTTACTCGAATAAAAAAAAATTTAATGTACAAAAGATAAGTTTTTGTATAAGAAGGAATAGTTTAGTGAGGACGAAACTCACAGGATATCTTCATCATATTACAATAAATCTAATTGTCTTTGTGGATTTTACAAGAGTTTAGTTCTCCCTACAAGCTCCTGCATAGGAAAATAAATTATGTCAATTGGTTCCCAAGATACAACATGTAAAACAAAAATACGGTAATTTTCACATAATTCACCTGAATATTCATGAACACCTAAGTTCGTGAACAATTTTTTTGATCAAAAACAAAAAATACGTGTCTCATATTTCACATTGGAAAACAATATATTTCAGCCCCAAACAATTCCGTGACATCACCAGGGTCAGATTGCCCGATATCATATGAAATCGGTCTTATATCTCTTTACTTCAGAGTCTCATTCACAAATTCTAACCATTCTTTCTTCGGTCTACCTCTGGGTACGCTATCATAGAACTTACATAAATATACCTGCTTCGTTAAACGTCCTTCATTGAATCTCTCAATATGACCAAACCATCTCAACAAATTTCTTTCACTCTTGTCAGTCAATGTTTCTTCTACACCACATACTTTGAGGACTCACTTATTACTGACTTTGTCCATTAGCGTTTTACCGCACATATTCCGCAGGATTTGCATGCCAACCGCGTTCACTTTACTCCTACCCTTTTCTTGATACGTCCAGGTCTCGCTACCACACAGCACGGATGAGTGCAAGCACAAAATAATATATTGTAGTTTTAGCTTTATTCGTTACATTTTAACTTCTAGTAATGGCTCATACACTGAGTATAACCTTTCTACCCTTGTTTACACTTCTGGGTATCTCGGAATGTATCTTTTCGTCAACAGTAAATAAACTTCCAAGATATACGAAATCATCAACTTGTTCTACACTGAAAAAAATGGTTGGTTGGGACAACTAATAAAGTAGTAGGGCCAACTACTTTAGCTTCTAATATATGCCGCTGCCAGTTAAGTGGTTGTGCTACTAATTTTTTTTTAAAAAGTAGTAGTTGTCCTCATTAATAGTTCTAATTACCTAAAGTAGTAAACCTAACTATTAAAATTAGTATAGTTTCTACTCCTAAAAGGGAAAAAACTTCATTCATCAAAAATCAATTTCCCCTCAAGAGGAGTATAAATACTTGGAGAATTCCTATTAAATCAAGAAACTCAAACGTAGATAAAAAATACTTAATCGAACGACATGTGGAACTTTCAAGATTTTACCTGAGTAACCTAATCTCATTCTATCCTTGAAGTATATTAAATCACATGGAGATCAACAAGAAAGCATTGTTGCAAAACGATTGGAGAATTCATAGTGGATTTCTATTCGGATTCCGCGTGGATATATTGTGAATTTTCCCTAATTATTTTTACCCGCATAACTCATCGGTATAACGAGGTTATATATATCACTTACTATACATTGAATCCTGAAAGCTCCATGTCTTACGAATTAGTTACATATTATTCACTTACTTTGGAGTTTTTCGAAGGAATCTTCTGATCTCCAAGTTTCCAGCAGATCCTGAACTTGCAGTACGTTTTAATAATTAATCCATGAGATCAACATTCACAAAACCTCCGAAGTATTAAACATGGCGGCTTTCGTGAACTTGACTCGATATTTCAGTTTGAATGTTGTCAGCAATGCTCAGGCTTCAGTTCTACCAATATCGCCAACGAATAAAACTTGTAACCTTCACTACTTTTATTTGTTGGAAAATACATTGGTGGAAAGTGTGACTACTTTTATTTGTTGGGCTTACAATTACTATCGTTACTAACATGAACTACGTAGGAGTACAAACGGCGACTTGTTGCCGCAGAAAACTGGTTAGTTATTGTTACCATCAAAGAAGTTGTCGCAGCTAATACCATCTCTACTATAATAAAAAGCTTGTTGTCTCAACCAACCATTTTTTTCCGTGTATCCTCTCTTCGCTTAAGGCAATGTTGCATGCTGTCTTATCACCCCTTGTTTGAAACAGAATAATTTTTGTTTTATTTACGTTAATCTTAAGACCCATACACTTCATGATAGTATTCAGTTTGTTCATCATTCCCTGCAAATCGTCGACTGATTCTGCCGTAACATCCAGCCTAACGCCCTGCTTAATATCAAACCAATCGTCTAATTGTCCTTTTACTCTTACACTCGCTTTACTATCATTATATATTGCTTTACATAATACTTTTAGAAGCCACCCATTCACTTCATACTCTTTCAGTACACAGGAAGAAAAGGAATCGTTGCCACAGCCATAAAACTATTGTTGTGTATGGTATTGTTGGATCATCAAATAAAATGGAAGAGAGAACCCTGAGTATGGAAGCATTTTCAAAAACAAAATTGTTGTGTCAGCCATAGTATTTTGTTACGTCAGATGTGGACGTACCAACCATAGCTATGGTTGAACTTGTAATGTGCCCGGGTAGTTAAGCGCTGTAATCGCTGCAGTCTCAGTTTTGGCGCCAAGTGGATGCAAGACGGCAGCCATTTTAGTGTGTGTAGTGAAACAGTGAGCATCGCACCAAAAATTGTTACAAAAAATAGGAAAAAAAGAGATTGTCACATTTCTTCCGGGTCGCATCCTGATTCCTTTTCAGGAGAAAAAGCACTCGTCGGCACTAAAGTAACTAAAATAATGTACTCTCGTTGACGAAACAAGACCCACCTTAATAAATATATGTGTTATGTATCTCAATTTTTTATGCAATATAATTATATTAATATTTTAATAGAATATACTACGTGATTTTAAATTCATGTTTTACTTTTCATTAATATTCACCTAAAATATTACTCATGATTCATATAGCAATGCGCAATGGTTTTGTAGACCATAATCACTGTGACGCCGCATCCATTTGATTATGGTCTACACAATCATTGGTCTACACAACTATTGATATGGAACTCAGAACCATCTCGGATCGGACTTCTCATCCATTGCTATGGTCAGGACAGCCATACCCCTTTCCTCACTTAACCAAGGCAACGCAACCAGCCACTATGGATGCAGCAACCATAGATATGGCTAGGCCGTATTTTTCAATATACTATGGTTGAGGCAACCACACCTAAGGCTCGGCCAACCACAGTCTTCTTTCCGCGCACACAAACAAATATCCACCATCGCGCTTAAGCATTTTAGCGGTGATACCATCATTTCCTTCCACACCAGAAGCTTTACCATTCTCTAATTTCCTTGCATTCTTTAGTTATCCTTGCTTTCTTTGACTAGCATCTTCGCTTTTCTGTTTTTCTCCCTATAATCATTTTCTAGCCTAGTCCTCTCCTCATTACTAAGACCTTTAATATTCAGCTTTCTTGAGTACGCTTGCTTTTTCTCGTTAAAATTGAATTCATTCATAATGAATAATTATTATATACATTCTAGTAAATAATCATTAATTCCTTCCTCGAGTTCATATTTGTTGAAGGAACTTGGCTATATGAGGTGTTGATCGTAGTAGAAATTCGGAAACTTTCCAATTTCCACCCCTGTATTAAAGATTTTGCGTATGAGGGTAGGTGTTTGCTCAGCTTTAGAGTGTGTGCTTAAGTTCTTGTGTATTTGCGTATGAATACGAAGATGAGAGGGTATATGTGAGTGATATGAGGCCCTGTAGGAATTCAGAGGCAGGCGTAAATTCTGCCGTGCTTCTCCAGTCGTGGCTCTCCCCTACGGTGGACTTTAGAGTCCACCCTTACCACCCTACCACCCTCACCACCTCCAACCACCACACACGGCCACCCCGTTCTCTGCTCATCGCCGCCACCGCCTTCAGTGACAACATTCTGGAACCAAAAGAGGGTGACCAACCCCCTTGCGAAGTCCAGTGATGCTCAAGCACACCCTCGATCACTTGACTTTGTTCGCGACCTAAAAACCCACTCATTCGCTTAGAAAAAATACCTACTTAAGTAGATTAAATTATGTCGATGGATCTTCGGTTTTTTTTCGAATTTATTAATGGAAGATTAGAAAAGTCTTCGGAGCTTCAATTTTCTTCATTTAGATTTCAAATCCTATAAGGCAATATCGAGGACGATATGGAGAAAAAGGTTAAAATAGAATAATAGAATATACTGTAAAAAATTTTGTGATTTGGACCCACCGTTTTTTGGGGAAAATTTCATAGTTTAGATTGAAAATACGTTTCCCCATGAAATTGGGGAATTTTCCCAAAGAAATTGGATAAATTCCAGAAAAATTAGGGAATGTTCCACAAAAGTTAAGAGATTAGGTGATTCCCATAAAATTTAGGGAATTCCTCTCATTAAAATTGCGATATTCCCCAAAAACGTTGACAATTTTTCGATAAATTTGTGTAGAAATATTCCAAAAGTCAGCCACTTTAGGACAATCTAAATTTATATCATTCAAAAGTGACTGATTCGCAGTCAGTTTTGACTGATTCAAATAATGCAGATTCGATGACTGACAAATCAGTGAAAAGTTACTTTTCAAAACAGTCAATTTGACTCACTGATGAAATTAGCCATTTTTAAAGATCTAATCTGTAACGTTCACTCTTGAAGTCAATCATTTTGAATCATCTAAACTGTAACTTTCATTGATTAAATCAGTCATTTTTAATGGTCTGATCCCAAGTTTGTATTGAGCAAATCAGTTATTTATGGTTAATTTTAATCATTTATTAAAATGTAGAAATTTAATGAAGAATTTTTATTTGTAAATAATTTGACTATCTTACTATTGATTCTTTTAATTCGAATTGAAATGACTGGTTTATTTGTTACTTAGAATATAACAGACATGTCTGTCACTCCTAATGACTAAAAATCAGAAATTTAAAGTAACTGATTGATTCTTCTGTTAAAACGAGTGTTAAGTCAGTATAAATGACTCATTCTTCAGTCAAAACATGCTTAATTAATTCAATCAGTCAAATTTAGACTGAATCAAATTTTAGAGTTTAAACTGGCAACCCCCATATAATGTAAGGATATATTTTTTATAAGAAGCAAATTAAGTTATGATTTATTTAAATATTTGATATTTTGGAATTTTAGATTTTTTAACACTGAACCGTCAAATGCATTTATAAAATTAAAAAATGAAAATAATTAGAATTAGTAATAATTTGATTTTTAACGATTCTCAATTCTAGGGGTAAATTTCATTGGAATATCTTGGGAAACATTTCTTAACACTTGGGGAATTTTCCTCAAATTTACCCAACTATCTTGGGTAATATATCTTGGGTAAAGTTCCCAAAGGTTTGGGAAATATTCCACATCATTATTTGGGAACTTTATCTACAATAATTGGAGGAAGATTCCCAAATTTTAAGAAATATTCCCCCAAACATCTTGAACAAATTTTTCGAAAATTTGTTGGGGAAAATTCCCAAACTTTGATGTAATTAGCGTGACCATGATTTTGGGGAAAATTCCCCACATATTGTGTTACAATGTAGGGTAAAAGTATTGATTATATTTATTGTTTTAATTCTTAATGATAATTTGATCTTTAACGTTTTACAGGTTTCTATTTTTTACTATAATTTTTAATACAAAGCGTCTTGCTTTCATCACAAAATTCAAGGACCTTTCCCTTTACTCCAACAATTTTGAGGAAAATTTCACCGAAACATTTTGGGGTATATTTCCTTAAATTTGTGGAAACTTCCCCCATATATTGTAGGAAAAATTCTCAAATATTGATGTGGTATATTTCCTAAAAATTTGGGAAATTTAACCAACTATCTTGGGTAATATATGTTGGGTAAAGTTCCCAAATGTTTAGGAAATATTCCACATCATTATTTGAAAATCTGCCTTAAAATATTTGGGAAAATTTTCCCAAATTTGAAGAAATATTCCCCAAGATATGCAGGTGAAATATTTCCTAAAATATCTTAACGAAATTTTACAAAAATCTTTTTGGGGAAAGTCCCAATTTTTTATGTAATTTACGTTACCATAATTTTGGGGAGAATTCTCTAAAAAAATTTTCACAATGTAGGGTTAAAGTGTTGATTATCTTCATTGTTTCAATTCTCAATCGTAATTTGATTTTTAAAGTTCTGCAGTTTTCTATTTTTGACTACAAATTTAATAAAAAGCGTCTTGCTTTCATCACAAAATGCAAGGTCCTCTCCCTTAACTTTAACTATTTTGGGGAAAATTTCACCGAAACATCTTGGAATATATTTCCTAGAATTTGTGGAAATTTTCCCTAAATATTGTAGGCAAAATTCCCACATAATGATGTAGAATATTGACTAAGAATGAAGGAATTTTACCCAAATATCTTGGGTACCACATGTTGGGGAAAGTTCCCCAAGTTTAAAGAAATATTCCACATTATTATTTGGGAATTTCCGCTACAACATATGGGAAAACTATCTCAAACTTGAAGAAATATTCCCCAAGATATGTTAGTGAAATATTCCCCAAAATATCTTGAAGAGATTTCCCCAAAATCTTTTAGGGAAAATTCCCAAAGTTTGATGTAATTTGCGTTACCATGATTTTGAGAAAACTCTCTGAAAATTTTTGTACAATATAGGGTTAAAGTTATGATTATCTTCATTGTTTTCATTCTTTTTCTTTCAACGGAACTTTAAAAAAATATATTTTTATCGATTTTTCATGCCGGTGAAATAATGAAAAATTCTTTGATGAAATGCTGTTTACTTTGAACTTGTCTTGGAACAAAAAATTTTAAAATGCAGATAAAGCAGCAAATAATTTTCTCTACATTCTCGAACAATTTCCGTAGATTCGTGAAGAGAGCTCGACCCTCGAGTAAAAAAAAAACAGACAGCGAGTCGATTGGTCGAATCAGAAAGCAACGAAGCGGAGAACATTCTGAAGTCAGTAAGTGTATGGAGATATCCAAGCATCCAAGGGGGTTGGAATTTGGATGGTTCAGGATTGTCGAATAGGGAGCGAGGGATATGAGGAAAGAAGGCAAGAAAGAGAGAAGGAGAGATCGTTTTGCAAAAGGCAAAAGATAGGGAGAGGGAAAACGAATTTTAAGCGGAGAGTATACGTAAATATAGATGGAAGAGTGGAAATTGCGGCAGAGGTAAGGAAAACAAAGTAGAGGTTGGAGTAGAATATTAGATGAGGGATGAAGAAGCTGCTAGCGAAAGATAGCAAGGGAGGAAGCGGAAGGTGAAAATGTGGACTTGGATGATGACTTTTCGTCTGAGCCATTCAAAATGCGTCAATACCAAGGACTTAAGGGTGGTGGCAAATCATGGGTTTTGGAAAGGAAGGATATTTATTCTGAATTGCCAGTTGGAAGAGAAACTTTGAAAAATTTTATGCAAAATCATTTTTCGAAATAATTAATGTCATTAATCCTTAATTTGCTTTTAATATAGTAATTTTTTAGGAATAGGTTATAATGCTCTTGATTATTGTTATAACTGCAGCGAGAACTGCAATTAAGAGGAAAAATAATGAAGTCCCCTAGTTTTTGAATTGTTGTCTTTCGATAGTATTTTATCATACTATAATGAGGAAAAAGTTATTATTATTATTATTATTATTATTATTATTCCATTAAGACAAATCCCTTTTGGAGTAAGCATAGCTCGTTTGATTCTATTCTATTTCAGAAGACTTGAAAGGGTCTTAGAAGATGTAATTCGATGTTCCGGAAGGTGTTGACCAGTGTGGGTAGAGTGTGAGAGGTGGAAGAAAAATTGTCGACCATCTGGTCTGGTAAAATGCTCATTTATTGAGCATACTCCATGTTTATACATAAACAAAAGAAAAACGTTTCGCTTGTTTCGATTCAAGCCTCATCAGTTTCATATAAAAACATTTCTATCCGTCGAAAATCACATTACCATCTCCTATTCCTGAGCAGAAAATAGAAACAAAAACGAGAAAACATATTGGTCTGTATTATGTCTAGAGATCTAAATTAAAATAGTTGAACAAGAATTTGGAAAAACTTGTTAAAAGAAAATGAGAAACTTACCTCAAAACAAATGTGTTTAGCGACCAAAAGGTGTACAGGAGATATGTAAGAATTGAGTAAAGCAGCATGTTGTACCATTTTGTAAACATGTAAAATGAAATAAAAGAGAGTAAATATACCTGTGGAATGAGAGAAAATTTGAACCAATTTAAACATTATGGTGGATCACTCACACACATTCCCAATCCACAGATAGAACTGACAATAGTTTGAGACGTCGAAAGAACAGTGAAAATAAAATCATGGACATATGAAAAACGAGGTTTGAAAACGAGCTGGACATATAAATATTATAAATGTATATCTGTTGACGTCTAGTAAAATCGTAGTGACTAGGGAGAAACAAACATGGTGACTAAGCTTATCATGTGAAGAATATACATATCAGTTAAAAAAGAGAGATAGAAAATTGAATGGAGTACAGAAAACATGATAAACAACCAGCGAAATTTAATATTAATATAGTTTTTATTAAATCGAAATAAATATTACTAATATTTTGTGTATCAGATCTGAAATTAATTAAGAATTATTTCTAACCATATGAAACATTTCTCTAAAAAGTTTTTTTCTGTAATTAAACTCAATGCCAACAATTTTAGCATTTTTAGAATCAAAATAGTGATCAAACTCATGTGAGTGTTCTACAAGAGCAGTGCTGATCATCATGTCTACAGTCATTTTTATGTTCCCTAAGACGAACATGGAAATATTTTTCAGAGTGACCAATACAAGAGCTATCACAGCAAGAACAGCCAACTAAGTATGTATATGATGTGTGTTTTATTAGCTTTCTTAACAGGATCTTTTAAATTGCCAAAACAATGGAAAATGTCTCTTTCAGATTGAAGAATTGGAGTGATCTTAAACTATTGTAACAAAATTCTCATGTTTCGACAATAATCAGATGTGAAAGGTAAAACTGAAAATCTATTAAGATCAAACGAAGTGTTAGTTCGTGTAATAGAAGCTGGATGATTAGCAATATTGAAGTGGATGAGATCCAATCTTTTGTAAGTATATTTGTCAGCAAGGGAATTTGGATAATCGTAATTTTTTTGAGTATTTTTGACAAACTGTAAATTAACATCAGCAAAAGTGGCATGTGATGACTTTACAGCTTCATCAATCATGTTATTAATGACACTGACCTTATATTTAATATCTGTGTAAGAGAGAAAATATAAACATCTGCTAGACCACATTGGTTTCCTGTACCAGTTTTTGATGACACCTTCATCCATCCTGATGATAGTAACATCTAAAAATTTGATTTTCTCTTTCAACTTCAACTGTAAAATTAATTTTAGGATGGTAAATGTTAGTTCTAGTGACAATATTATCAATTTGATCATCAGGAATACAGGCAAAAATATCATCAACATAGCGAAAAAAGAAAGTGACATCATACGGAATTTATGCAAGGATTTTTTGTTCAATACGTTCGAGAACCAAATTGGCACAAGCTGGTGAAATGGGAGACCCCATCGGGATACCACAAGTTTGTTTAAGCATTTCTCATTAAATTTGCAATAAGAATTTTTCAAACAGAATTTAATCAGTTGTAAGACTTTGGTTTTTGGAATATTAATATATTGTGAGATCCCACCCCAGTTCATCTGTATGCAGTTAATTATAAGAGTGTGGAAAATGCTTGTTTACATAGATTCAATATCTAAAGAAATGATCTTATGATTGTTAGGAATTATAAAGTTGTCAATTTTGTCTTTGAAATCCCAGCTATTTTTATTTAAAAAAACTGTTTTACATAAAACCTTTTGAATAGGTTTTGCTAAAAATTTTGAAAGATTGTAATGTGGAGTGTCACAGAGAGAAATTTTATTATTATTATTATACCATTAAGCCAAATCCCTTTCGGGGTAAGCGTAACTCGTTCGGTACTGGTCTCGTTTTACTACTGGGGATGAAGGAATTCGTATGGTAAATTTGGGTACGGAATGTTTAGGAGGAGAAGGAAAAGGTTTTAGATC
>JAUMHM010000031.1:30125988-30146430 GCA_032362435.1 Melikaiella ostensackeni | reverse complement strand
TTACATCACTGTCTCTAATGAGCCTCTTACACAGAATTTTGGAAACATATTTCCTCGTTTCAAGGACTTTTTGTGATATACCATTACACGAAATGACCTTGTCAGAGGTTGTTTTTTAAAAAAATTTTCTCTCAAATTTAACGAACAGAGACATTAAGTCATAGACCTCGTTTCCGTTCCGTAAAGGTTCAGTTCTTGGTCTACTCTACAAACCTCGATATACTCGTATGTTCTTTTTTTATCATTGAGAATGGTATTACACTTTTCAATATAATGATCTTTGTACATGATGACAGTGGCTCTACTCTTATCAGCCTCTGTAATAATAAGATCTTTGTTTTGAGATAAAAAACTCTTAGTTTTAAAGCCTAAATCTTAAAAAATCCGATCTTTCATTGGAATAAAACGGTTGCATAAATATTTCTGAATTGACGAAGAGATTTTTTTTTTTATTATCATACCATTGAGCCAAATCCCTTTCGGGGTAAGCATAGCTCGTTTGATTCTAGCCTCTTTACACAACCGGGGATCAAGAAATTTAAACGGTAAGGGTAAGTAAGGGATGTGTTGGAGAAGGGATGGGTTTTAGATCAATCTAGAAGTCGCGCGTTGCTCATTCAATCGATACACTCTTTCCACAATACCGCTCCGATACTGGTCGCTGACCGATCTCTCTAGCAATCATCACAGGTGAAGTTCTTCACAGAGCCGTCCTACATCACGATTCATACATAAACACTCAAACTGACTGATAAATCCATAGGAAGATTCATACTCTTTACCCCAACTACATCCATTAAGCAAAGCTCTTCACAAGGGCCTGTTCGTATCCAAAATCTTTCGTTGCAGGCGTCACTCTACTTCTTATAAACATTTTTCCTCCACTCATCCCTATCCTTGCATTCATCTTTTGCTCCCTTTACATCCATACATCTTTTCATGTGAGCTCTTGTGTTTCTAGTTTCTACGACTCTTTACATCTCTTACTTTAGAGACCCATTCACACATTCCAACCATTTCTTTCTTCGGTCTACCTCTGGGTACTTTACCCAAATGCGCTTGCTTCGTTAAACGTTCTTCATTCACGGAGAATACTGTATGGAAGTAAGATTCATAAATATGGTTGTCACAATTACAAAAAAACATGTAAAATATGGTACAACTACAACTGTGGTTCCTAAAAACACACAGCTGTTTATATAAGAGTCTAGTTATAAGGTCTCAACAGTGTGGTTGATGCAACTATACACTGTGGTTGTCACAACCGCACAGTAAACGTTCTTATCAATAGGATGGATTTGTCACAACCGGCATTGCTGATTGAAGAAAAAAATCATCAGCATTAATTAGTCATGAGGTTTTATTTTAATTATAGAAGCAACTATGTCATTTGGAAGTAACAACGTAGATAAAAGATGTCCGAATAACAAAATTGAACAATGCATCCATATTGTATGCAACTTGATAGTTTTAGTTACTGTGACCATACCAGTTCACTCTCTCAACATAACCAAACCATCTCAGCAAATTTTTTTCAACTCTTGTCAATCAATGTTTCTTCTACACCACATTCTTTAAGAACCCACTCATTACTTTGTCCATTAGCATTTTGCTGCAAATAAACCGCAGGAATTGCATGCCTTTCCTTGATACATCCAGTAAGGAAAAAATGGTTTCCCTTAAAACTTTTCAATGCCCATGTTTTTGATTTCTAAATTTTTTTTTATTCCACCCTAATACGGCGAGTACTCAACCTTGCGAAAATGTCCAATATTCAAAGGTGGATTTTCTCAATATCTCAGTGAAGTTTGGTCATTTTTTGGAGATCGCCCTGAGAAATTGGTTTCTCCAGCCGATAGAATAGAAAGGACTTAACAAAGCAGAAGCCAAAGGAATTGGTTCTCGTCTCTTCCGAATGATTTTTCAACCCTCCTGAAAATGTCAGGAGTCAGAGGAATTTCGATTTGGAAGAGTACCTTTTTAAAGAGGAGCAATCCTGGTGTAAATCACTTCTGCTAATTCCATGCTTGAGTGACAGCCAACTAATTTTTGCTGCAGGCTGATACCATGGTTGACGGTCCGGCCTTGGCGCTATCGTTAATATTATAAACACCATTGTGCCAGTGAGTCAGTCTAAAAAATCAACCGATTGCTGAAACATCTCAACAGTCGCGACATATCGAAACGACTGACTGACGGATCGATTATCATAATACCATACTGTAAAAAATATTCCAAGCTTCATAATGTGTGTCTATATTTATGATGTGCTCTTTAATTATCTTTTAAGCCGACAGGAACAACATTTTTTTGTAGTCTCAGCTTAATCACAATTTTAAAAACTTTACAGTTTATAGATTCAAGTACCCAAAACGTCTGGGGTGAAAAGGAAGTCTTTTTTTCATATGATTAATTATGGACGCAAAGTTTTTTGCTTTATTTTTATTTTTAGATTAATTTTTATTTAATTTTTCATTTTGTCTTATTATTAATTCAAGTAGCAATATTAGTATACGCGCTGCAGAGCTCAGAAAACGTTGCACTGCACATTAATAGTATAGAAATATAAAGCAATATTACTATGATTCTCATTTTAAATTGTAAAATTTAGTTACTTAAGAAAAAATTATTTGAGAGGTATTGAGTTTGAAATATTAGATTTTGAACATTAGCAAATTTAAAATAATTCAATTTTGAATAACTAGCTCATGCATGGTTTTATTTTTAAGCCAAATTTTTTATTTACAGATTAATTTAGTAGTTTTTCAATTTGGAACATTGGAAAGCCACATTAACAATATTCAGTTTTTCATGTTTTTTTTTTTGGAAATTTTCCAATTGTATGCGATTTCAGTTTAAAGTTATTATATGTATAGAAATAATTAAATTTCAAATATGTATCAATATTAAATAGTAATTTTGAATGTTTCATTCGGATATTTTTAATTTTGATATTGTGCAGCAAATTTAAAACGTTATTTCAATTTCGTAAATTTGAAATTGAACTTTTCAGTTCTAAAGATATCTAATTAAAAATGTTTACCCTAAAGCGTTCACAATTGGTGTGTGCAATGACTATAATTTTTGAAGTATCATTTCAGATTTGCCAAATTCCCATTGCCCTAAATATAAAACTCTCCATTTTGAAAAAAGAAATGAAATTTTTTAATTATGACGTTTCGAAAGCTATGAATTTTGACTTGCAGAATAGTAAAGGCTATAAATTTAATATTGTACAATTTTTTAGCACTTCAAACTCAAAATTTTTCAAATTTAAACACCCTGAATTTGAAAATTATCCACTTTCAAGTGGTCAAATTGAATAATTTTTAGGTTTCAAGGTTAAGCGTTTTCGCCAATTTTTGTAATTAAACAAAAAAAAACCGAGTTTCAGTATTATTATTTAAACAACTCGTACTATATATATACACACAATTCCATTGTTTTGCAACTAAGCAATCTGTTAACCAACGATTTTTTCAAGTAGATAAATATTAGTAACATATCCAGTGAATAATGAAATAAATCAAATAGAAAAAACACGTTTTTCTTAAATTTTCAGCTTTCAACGTACACGCACACACTTCATTATTGTTTAAAACATTACAGAATTATTATAATAAAAGAATTGTTTAGGAAACTCGTTCAATTTTTAAATTGTCATAATTTTGTAACTTCTTGCAGAAAACTAATTGTTTAGACAATAAAAAATCATTTAAAAAATTAATGAATGTTAGCAAAATATCGAATGATTAATCAAATAGAGAAAAACCGCGTTTTTCTAGAGTTTTCAGTTTGCAAGACAAATTTATAAAAAAAGAAATTGTTCAAAGTATTGAAAAAATATTTTATTTAAAAAACATTTAATTATTTTCTTAACTATTAAATATAATTACTTTCAAACGGTACAATTTTGAAAGTTTTAAAAATGAAGCAAAAAACCATTTTCAATGTTTCTGTATAAAATTATTCTATTTAAAATGCTGTCGATTCAAAGTTCTTCAATTTAAAACGATTTCGGTTTGAAATAATTTAATTTTAAAAGTTTCAAGCTGAAAGCTGTTCAGCAAGTAGGCCTTTAAATTTACAGTTTTGAAAGATTTAAAAGAGGGAAAGTCATACAACTTTTATAATATTTGAAGTCATTCTGACATTTTTATATAATAATATAAGAAGGTTAAAGACTCCACTCCTGCTTATTTTTAAAAAATTGGAATTGTAATAGATTTTAGCATTTTAATTATTTTTACTGAAACTAACATCAAAAGTTAAAAAGGTTAAAGGCTTCTTTTTTATCCAAGTATTTTAAGTCATGTAAAAAAAAATATTAACTGAAAAAGAAAATTAAAAAACGTAAGTAAAATGTCAAATATATTTATTCATAAAATATTAGTTTCCAGTTATTAATTAATTAATTTCGTTGCAAATTTGAATTTATTATTATGGAAATCTCAACATAACATTTATTATGGAAATGTTAACCTGGCATAAACTGTCATTCTGTGCCTTATGGCAGAAACAAAAAACTTAAAAAAAAACACAGGAATAACAAACAAAAGTATCTCTTTGAACCAACTTCACACTGCGAATGGAATATATTAGCTGCGTACGCTTGTAGATTATTATTATTAATTTGTTTTGGAAAATATGTATTCCTTTCATGAATTTGAAGATGTAATAGAGATGTACTTAAAAATAATATATAATGATTAAATTTTAAATCCACTCAGATTTTGAATGAAGGATTTGGAAAACTTTTATTTAGGAAATCAATAAAACTTGAAAAATTTAATTTAGTTTGGATGCCTTGACAGAATAAATCAGCCAAATTTTAAGTTATTTTTATTTTATAATTTTTGATAGAGTTTTAAAGATCGTTTCTTCATCATACTATTCAATTCATATTATTCTGTTACAATTCTTCCTCACAGAGCAAGATTCGTAACGAGGAAAATTTTCGAACTTCATTTCTTGACATATCCGGATCGGATAATAATGATTTTTTTTTCAATTTTATATTTTTCTCCAACATCGTTTTAGATATGATTTTTTTTGCAGTTTTGATTTTATTAAAGAAAAATAATTTATACGTACATTTTAATTTAATACATCTTCTTTTAACGAAAAAGTTTGAGGTTCATTAATTAAATATCGTGATAATAGCAAAAAATTAATTTGAAAAATTCGAATTTTTAAGAATTTTTATCACAGCATTGGCGGTAATACCAGGCTCTGTAACACGAATTTTTTTCAAACACTTGGTGGTATTTAGTTGATATAATTCTATAGAATGTTTATAGCCATCGCCGTACAAAAATTTTCATCTTTAAGAATTTTTGAAGTTTTTAATTTTTCGTTCATAAGTAATTTTTTTCAAATATTCAGAATATAGTAACATCATAAGTACCAAATTTGTTCATTTTGACAACCAGAATCGATTGATTTATTTAGAAGCACTCTATGACCAAATAAAGTTATATGTACAGATTTGTACATTTTTCTAACGTTTGTAAGAGAATAACTTTCTTAATTTTAGGAATATGCCAATATTGCATTTACTAAATTTATTCGCTATGATAAGAGAAATGGTTTGATGTATTTAACAGGCCTGTATGACAAAATAAAATCATGATATATACAGATTTGTCAATTTGTTTAACGTTTAAAAGATAAAAAATTCTTAATTTTTGAAATACACCAATATTTTAAGTATAAAATTTATTCGTGTAGATGAAATGAATCTATTAAACTATATAACAATCTTCTATTACTCTTGAAAAATAAACAATAAATAACTATAAGCAATACAATATAAGAAATAAAATAAAAAACAATAAATAATAAAGAACGCAGGCGAAATCGCCTTTTCCATCCCCTCAGATTCCTTTTAGAATCCAAAATACTCTTATCGTAGTAGTTTTTTATCATGATCATAGAAAATATATCAGCTCGATTCAAAAAAGTATCTTTCTGAATAAAAAAGTATCCTCAGAAATGAAAAAAAGAATTAGAAAAGTAGCATTTTTAAAACAATCAAAAATTACTTTTTAATTTAAAAAGTATTAAAAAAATATTTTAAACTAAAAAATATTGTATTTAAAAGGAAAATTTCTTTCATAATTTTCTGTATGTAAATAACTGCGCTGAAGACTGCATCTAAAAAGGATGTAATAAGAGTTGGGATTTTTTCTTAAATCTTTTAAAATCCATACTGAAAGTTCATTAGATAATTATTAATTTTCCAAAACATTATTTGCCAATGGCGGCCTGTTTTCGAAAAAATCGACTTTTTTCAAAAACTTTTTCTTAAGGATGAAAATGCTCATTTATTAAATTCTCATGTAAAATTATGTCAATATATCATTTTTCTATAAAAGGAGACAAGTTTTCAACAAATTACATAAATTTTCAACAAAATACATGAATTTACAACCAAATAGTTCTTGTCAACTAAAAAGATAAATTTGTAACCAAAAGGGGAATTTTTAACAGAAGTAGTTCAATTTTCAACGAAGTAGTTGAATTTTCGACCAAAAAAGATTTTCAATTGAAAAAAAAATTGAATTCAACCGAAAAAGACGAATTTCCAACAAAATAATTGAATCCTCAAATAAACACATTAATTTTCAACCAAGCAGTTGAATTTTTAACCCAAAAAGATGATTAGAAGAAATTTCTACCAAAAGTGATGAAGTTTTAAACCAGAAAGACGGAATTTAAGGAAATAGTTGAAGTTACAACTAAGAAAGATTTTTCAGTCAAGAAAGAAAAACAATTTCAAGCGAACTATTGAAATTTCAAGCAAAAAAAAAGAATTTTCTACAAAGCAGTTCAATTCTCAGTACAAAAATGCAAATTTTCAACAATAAAGTTTATTTCCAACCAAACAATTCAACTTTCTACCAAAATAGTTGAATTTGCAACCCAAAAATACGAATTTTCAACCAAAAAGGATAACTTCTTTAAAAAATTGTAAAATTTTCAACGAAAAAATTAATTTATAACCAAACAATTCAATTTCCTACCAAAATAGTTGAATTTCCAACCCAAAAATACGAATTTTCAACCAAAAAGGATAACTTTTTAAAAAAATTGTCAAATTTTCAACCCGGAAATATAAAATTTCAGCGAAAAAATTAATTTACAACCAGACAGTTCAATTTTCTACCAAAATAGTTGATTTTTAAACCCAAAAAGGCGGGTTTTCAGCATAATAGTTAATTTGCAATCGAGCAGTTCACTTTTCTAGCAAAATAGTTGAATTTTCAACCCAAAAACACGAATTTTCAACGAAACAGTTGAACTTGCAACCGAAAAGTATGACATTTTAACAAAATGGTCAAATTTTCAACAAAATGATTAAATTCTCAACCAGAGAATAAGATTTTAACCAAAAGAGATGAATTTTCAAACCAAAAAGATGAAATTCAACTAAAATGATGAATCTTTAACCAAAAAAGACGTGTAAACTGTTGAAAATCCGAAAAAGAAACGGCACCCGTTTTCAAAAAATCGATTCTTTTGAAAAAGAAATAGATTGAAATGTTTATTTATTAAATCCTCATGTGAAGTTAAGGTTATATAACATTCTACCAAATGTTTTTAATACAAAATTCGCTTTTTTTTTAATCTTCAAGTTTTGAAAATTAAATTATTAAAAATGAAAGGAAATTGAATTTTAATCAGTTGCATTTTCAATTGTTGAAAATCGAAAAAAAATTTAAATTGAAGTTTCAACAGTTGAATTTTGAATTATCTTCTATTTTCAACAGTTGACAAATCAACCGTTAAAAATTCCATTTTCAATTTCCTTCAATTTTCAATAGCTGAATTTTGTATTGAAAACAAATGTTAAAAATGTAATATTTGCATAATTTTATTTGATAATTTAATAAATAAACACTTCAATAAAAAAATGTTAAAAGCCGATTTTTTCTAAAAGTTTGTGTAAAACATATAAACGCTGACAATATAGAAAATTGAACTTCTATTTTGATTGATTTATTTTTTTTAGGTAGAGTAGTTTCCTTAGGCATGCTTTTCTTTCATTTTATATTTTTTATTTTCAAAAAATTGAAATTTGTTAGTACAATCAATTTTTTATATCACTTTACTGGAAAAAGTAGCAGAAAAGTAGCTTCACATTGAAAAAAGTAACAAAAAAGTAGCCTTGTCCCAAAAAAGTGTCAAAAAAGTCCCTTAAAGATTGAAATGAAATCTACTTTCTTATTAAATATTTTTTTGTACAAAAGAAGAACATCCAAAAAGTTCATAATTCAAAATAGACTTCGAGACTACCCGCTTTTTCGGCTCATTAGAGACAAATGTACAATAAATGTACACAACAAAAAGAAAAAAGAGGGAGAAAAAAAGAAAGAGTCAACCAAAACCAACCTCACACTCTTTCTTTTCTCCGTCTTTTTTATTCTACTGGGGACCAACATGTTGCGAGGCTAATTTAGACTTCCTCATCAGGGGTAATTTAGAGAAAAACAAAGGGTAAAAAATTGAAAAATTGTTAGAATAGAAATTTATTTTTACCTGAAAATTAAACAGAGATAATTCATAGCAATTGTTGTCTTGGTACATATTTCATTCCTTCATTCTTCATTCATCATTCCTTCATTCCATATTTTATTCTTGGAATTGATTTTTGACCTGGGCGAACTATTCTGAATAAAAACCAAAGTCAAATTATTTTATTCTTTAATTGGAAATTGATTTACACAAAATTAAAATTCTGACACAGAACTAAAGTTAATGTATCCAATTAAAGACTTCATCCCAAATTCTGTTGTATCTCGCAAGATCTCTTTTTAAAATAATGGCTTTGTTACCTTCTCTCTTTGTAAATAGCATTTCCTTGAACTGTTTCTTTTTTTTTATTTGTCTCATGATACAAAATTTCAACATCATCCCAATGAAAATCATGCCCATCTGTAAGTCTATGTTTTGTAAGGACCGAGTAATATCTTGCACTTCTGTGAAAATTATTTTTATGTTCTTCTTTTCTTGTTCTGCATGACCTCCTTGTTTGCTCTATACAAGCAGCATCACATTATCTACATTAAAATTTGTAAATCACACGTTGTTTTTCAAGTTTCTCATATTTGTCTTCAACCAAATTCACAATCAAATTGCTTTTGAAAGGAACTCTATATATCGTGTGTAAGACCAATTTTAGCAAGTCACAACTTTAGCAATAATTGGGGACAAGACTGAGCCCATCGGAGTTCCAAATTTTTTTATATAAAAAGTACGATTGTATTTAAAATGAATAGAATTGAAAACATATTCAATAACATCAAGAAATTGTTTTTTCGCAATCTAATTATGAAGTTTGATCATATCTCATCTACTTTCAATAACAAGTTTAACTCTTTCATATGGAATGTTAGGAAACATGGCTATTACGTCAAAGGAAACAAGAATGTGATTTATTGGTATTTCAACATTCTCAATTAATTTTGGAAAGGCAGCACTGTTTTTAATTGATCTTACCGAAAGGGTATCTAATTCTTTGATAATTTCACTAAGAAATTCTAATTTTCTCGTGGGTGAACCTATTGTCGAAATAACCGGCCGTAAAAAAAATCTGTTTTATAAGCTTTGACCAGGCCATAGGCCAAAGATAGGTTTGTATGAATTGTGTCAATGTCGCACCTTTCAATATTGTTTCCCAAAAATTTTTGAAGCCTTAACCTCTTTAGAAGTTCAAATGTACCTTTTTGAATCATTTTTGTAGGATCCTTTGGAATAACTGCAAAACTATCTTTATCATTCAAAATATGCATCATTTTTTGATTATAAACATTTTTTAACACTGCAACCGTAATACTCCCTTTATCAGCCTTAGTAATCAGTAATTCAGGATTACATTTTTAGAAAATTTTTGTTTCAGAAAATTGTTCAATTCTTTTTCTAATAAGGTTTGTGGAATTTCATTATTCAAAAAGTCATTCGACAAACCCATACATTTTGCTCTAAATTCTTGTACTTTGTTTTCTGGTGATTTTGAAATATCAGCTTCAATGTCTTTAATGATTTCAAGGAATTGAATATACTTTTTTCACTGTATTTGTTACTAAAGCCTTCACCCAACCTTGAAATGTTGATTATCTTTTGTGGAATCTCTACGTTTGAAATATTTAAAAACCATGGGTCAGATTGGTCTTGAAAAAGAGTCAAGTGAATATTCAAAGTCAATTTTTGTATATCACGTTGTATATTGAGCATGATTTCAAATTTTCGTTCATATTTTTTATTATTTTCAAAGGCTTTTTTATTTCATTCAGTTTCTCTTCCAAGGCATTCTTTGATGATGTAAACCGGTAATTGTTTATTCAAATTATCTAGAGTCTTCTTTACATTCTCATTCAGATAGTGTATTTGTGCATGGCAATCTTTTATAACTAAATTCAAGATGGATTTCCTAAATTTATTTGTGGTCTCATTAAATATGTCTTTGTTTCTGTTGTCATTAAAATCAAAGCAAACTTTCTTGTCAATATCAAAAATCTTTTTTGGAAAAAACCCCATACATCTTGTCTTTTATCAAGAAATCTTTCAATAATGCAGCTAATCTCAGTTCTTTACTAATTGAATGAAATTCTTTGATATTCTTCAGTGGTCCTCCAATAACAACCATCCCATTACCCTAATTTTCATCAATTTCATTGAAATCCATAGAAAAGTGTGGAACTTCGAAGCCTGCATACTATGAACGCGCCCATCAAACTACTTAGCAACGTTTTTAACCTATTCTTAATTTTAATGCTGTATTTTTCCTCTGGATTAAAATTTGGAAAATTCAAATTCCTGTAACGAATTTGGAAATAAAACGGACTTTGGCCTCGCAAGTCGCATTCATTTGCCTTGATGTTTGTTCGAGGCAAAGAAAGCGTTCATTAGGGAAACGCATTAGTGGCAAACTTCTCCCTTCTTCTTCACCTCTCTTTTATCCTGTGCTTCTTTTTCCCTCTTTTCCTTCGACTTCGAATAATACTGCACATTTAAAGGATGAATGGTCCTGTGGGATTAGCAAAAGTTGTAAATGAGTTCGGTGCGTTTGTCCAGCGTTTATCTGAGATCGTGATGGGCGTGTGCAGACTGGATTTGCATCGACACGGATCTAGATGGATTTTACGTGTAAGATGCAAAACAATCGAAAAATTGCATTACGCGTCGCTATAAAAAATGTGTGATTAAAAAAAGTGACTAGATCTGATTGAATTTTAAAAACCATGTCAACTGATAATCAAAAACTTCAGGGAAAAAAAAATCATAATTTTTTACAAAGCACTTAACAAGGCCTAAATAACTTTAATAAAATTATTTAATTTATTTACGTTGTGGGTACTTTTTTAGCGATGCAATTTTCAAAAAGGAGCTCTACAACCATATACAAATTTTAGCCCAACAAATTCATGTAATTTAAAATTGAATTAAAAATTTCCATTCACGAAACTTATCTTTTAGAGAAATAAAACGAAAAAAATTTGTTTTTTTTTTCTTTCTAATTACATTATCGAAAAGCGAAATAATGAAGTACACTGGAACCTCCATTTAATGACGGTCTCGGGTAGGGCCTGCGATGGCCGTGAGGCCCTTCCAAGAATTTCTATGATGTAAACTGTCAAGGGAAAGACATAATATTAATTAACTGTAATTTGTACAAATGTAGATTTTTGTTATCACAAAGGATGGATCTTTCTTAATAATAAAGACTAACTAATGAAAAGAGAATTTTCCGCGTGTATTTAAATATAAATGCTAAGTATGCACGCGAGTGTTCGAACTACCTGCTTTGTGGCTACGGAACTGCTGAACTCCGCTGAGCTCACATCACCTCTCTCTCTCGGCCCCTTAGACCCCCTCATACACGTTGATTACGCAAAGACTTCAAGTACTTGTTGACGCCCGACTGTATAAAGATATTGGTTGATAAAAAAAAATTCTCGGAGACTTCTTATTGGAGGGTAATGGCAACATTTGAGCCCCCCCCCCCCTCAAAGCCTATCCCAAAGTTTTTTTTACGCTCCACGCTATTGAATACGCATATTTGACTATAAAAGTTATAGCAATGGTAAATATTATTTACCTGAGGAGACAGAAATTTAAACATGTTTTTTTTATTTTTGAATTGTTATGTAGTTTAATGTTGCTTTAGAATTTATAGAACTTGAGAGACTGCGTGGCTCGGCTAGTAGCGTGCTAAGTTTATAGTACGAAATGGAAGCCGCAGTGGTCCCGCTGTAGTGGGTCCAAATCCATATGAATTGAAGGTGAAAATCTTTTTTACTTCTGTTCCATGGACTTTTCCATGTGAAACGTTCAATATATTACTAAATGAATGAATGAATAAATAAATAATGAGAATTGTAGAGAAAGGTGTTCAAAATAAAATATTTTTTTCCAGAAAAAAAACTGTTCTATTTTGTAATGTCAAACGAAATTATATAAACGTTCGATTAACCTTTCTGAATATTTAATAAGCATATTATAATATCTTCTTTATCAGATGAATGGCGCATATAAATAAAATAATGCATTCCGAAATTATAATATAGACTTAAACAAAAATATTCCATTTCTGTGTCAAAGTCTAAAAAGAACACCCTCGTGTCAAATGTCGTATTTTTTATCTGAATGTTTTGAAAGCCGAAATCGGTTTTAAAAGGACACTTTGTTTTTCCTACGAACTAAGGAATTTCTTGATTGAATAAATAATGAGTCATGCAAGAAGGTAAGCTCACATTACAAAACAAGCTTTTTTATAATTTTTGTTTTGTTTTTTTTATAATTATAAAAATTTAGGACCAGATAAACGCCGCGTGCTTTTTATTTAGTTTTCCAAACTCTTAAATGGATATCGCATTTCGTGTGAACATAAGTTGGACGGAAAATAAAATCTGAAAAAAATTTTGAGGTTATACTCACATGGCCTTAAAATTGCGATTTTTCCCAAAAAGTTGGACATTTTTTCAATAAATTTGGAGGATTGTTCCAAAACTTATGGACTTTAGTAAACGGGTAAACCCTATATAATGTGGGGAACTTTTTTTATTTTGGTGAATTTTAGCAAAAATTCGAAAAATTTCAGATAAAAATTAGAAGATTATTTCTATGTGAAGGAAATTAAGTTATGATTTATTCAGATATATGATATTTCAGAGTCTTTGATTTTCTAACATTGTACCGTGAAATGTATTTATAAAATCAAACAATGAAAATATCAATAATCAATAATAATTTGATTTTTTAACATCTCAGTTTTCTATTTTTCACTACATCTTTCAAATACTTACACAAAGTGTCTTGCTTTTATCACAAAATTTATATTTTATTTTATAATAAAAAATATAATAATATAATAATAAATAATAAAATAAAAAAATATATAAATTTTATAATTTTTATAATTTTCATTTATATTTATACCAATTATATTTCAAATTAGAAGTATGAACGAGGTTTTTTGAACGAAAAATTGTATTTGTAATGAGAATTTTCAAACAGAACAGTGACTCAACAAAAAAATATTTGTACACAAGTGAATGTTATTTTTAATATTGTGTTTTATTTGCAGTTATTTGCATGAAAAAAAACTTCAAAAAAATGCATTCTATTCCAGGAAGCAAATGTTTCTTTGATGAGTCACTGTTCTGTTTGAAAATTCTGATTAAAAATATGATTTTTCGTTTAAGAAACCTCGTTCACACTTCTATTTCAAAATATAATTGGTAAATATGAAGAAAAAAAATTAATAACATTTATAGAAAATAAATTTGTTTGCGAAAAACATGATAAAGTTACAAAAAGTCATTTTTTTCCGTGAAAAATAGGAATTAAAAAATTATTATTTGCATCATTTTTGAAGTTTATTCCAGGAAATTATATTTCGTCGCCCCAGAGTTACAGGTATACTACGCCATGTCTACTTTTTCACAATTTTGAACTATTATTGTTTTTAGGTTCAGTGAGTGTCAAACTTTGACTCCAAATAAAGTTTTCCCTAAAATTTAATATCTAAGCTGTGGAAATTATTAATTAAACTGGTGACGTTAATAAAAAGTTAGAATTATATTGGGTCATGATGTAAACTATCATTCTGTTTAACTTTTTACCGAGAATTTTAATTATAAATAGTTTCATTACAAATATTTTGTGGACAAGGCGTACTATAATTCTGAGAAAGAATAAACTTTTTGAATCTCATATTACGCCACGTCCAAAACCAATTTTCCACATCAGCTAAAATACGTTCATAATAATATTAAAATTTGTGCTGATATATTCTTGATTACGCATTATTTCTGACCGATAAACTTATTTTGACATTAAGCAACATTTAAATAGAGTATAGTAGGTCAAACTTTGAATCTCATTATCAAAAAAAAAGTGCCAGCAGTGAGAATCGAACACTTAATCTTCTGGTTATGAAGCCAAAACGCTACTCCCTGAGCTACCGGCCGATCGGAAGTGTTTTTCGCCAAATTCTTCTTGGCGGGTGGCGATTATTTTAAAGTCGGTTTTCTGGAAAACAGAGAAAAATGGCATGCTACTTCTTTGGCAAATTAATACTCACGTAAAGAGCTTTCATTTCGAAAATTAAGAACCGAAACTCAAATTTACAAGCGGCGATATCCCCTTGTAAATACTCCAAGAACGTCGGCCATATTGGCTTGACTTGTAACATGACCCCTAATCAAATAATTATAATCACAAAAATCGATAATTCATTCCGACCGATCCAAATTCTCTTGACTTCGGTATCTTTTTTGTTGCATATCAAAATGATATTTATTTTGGTATCATTTTGAACATTTTTTTTACTGCGTACTGGTATCCACCCCGTACTGGTTTCTCCTAAACAAATATTTAATTAGCATATTTTAATATCTTTTTTTTTCTTCAAATGAATCGCCTATTTTAATAAAAGTTTGCATTCCGAAATAATAATATAGGCCTAAACAAAAAATATTCAGTTTCTGTGTCAAAGTCTGAAAACGACACCCACGTGCATGTAGTCGTATTTTTTATTTACATTATTAATAAACCAAAATCGGTGTTAAAATTACACTTTGTTTTTCCTGCGAGCAAAGGAATTTCTTAATTAAATAAAAAATGACTCATACAAGAAGATAAGCTCACAGCAGGAATTCCTTTTAAGCACCGAAAAATGTTCGAGGACACGCCTTGAAAAATGAGGACATTCCAGGATTCGGTTTTAGAGACGCCATAATTAAGCTTCTAGGCAGGTGAACTAGTTTTGCGGAGCCTCTTTGAGCTCGGAAATTATGGCAAAAAGGCAGACGATTTCGTGTTATGCGTTTTCGTGTTGCCATCAGTCTACCTCTGTAGACTACTCTTCTCTATGGGGGTGGAGCAAAACGCACTGACATCCAACTGACTGACAGTGACTGACGTCCGCCTGACGTTTCCAATGATCTCGAATACTCAAAATTAACGGCCTTCAAGAAACACGTTTTAGATTTTAGAAAAGAGCCACTACTTCTGACAAATATGATCCATACTAGTCTTTCATAAAAAAGGTTTCAAGGTGGAAGAAATATCGACAATGGAATTTTCAGAGAAAAAATTGACATTAAGACATTTTTAAACAGGAATTTATTAGATGTCCAGACCTAAAAAAGCCTCTAAGCTAATGGACTATGTTTTTTTAGGGTTGCTATAAAACTCGGATTTCCCTAAATATCCACTCTTTTTGTTATAAATTACAATATTTGAGAAACTATGAATAAATGCCAATAATTATATAATTAAAACATAATTTGGAAAAAATATTTAGAAATAATTTGAAACATTCGAAAATATTTCAGAAGACTTAAAAGAGTTTTCGAAGATGTGATTCGATGTTCCGAAAGGTGTTGACCAGTGTGAGTAGAATGTGAGAGGTGGAAGAAAAATTGTTGACCATCTGGTCTAGTAAAATGCTCATTTATTGAGCATACTCCATGTTTATAAATAAACAAAAGAAAAACGTTTCTCTTGTTTCGATTCAAGCCTCATCAGTTTCATATAAAGGCATTTCTATCCGTCCAAAATCACATTACCATCTCCTATTCCTCAGCAGAAAATAGAGACAAAAACGAGAAAATATATTAGTCTGTATTATGTCTAGAGATCTAAATTAAAAATAGTTGAACAAGAATTTGGAAAAACTTGTTAAAAGGAAATGACAAACTTATCTCAAAACAAATGTGTTTAGCGACCAAAAGATGTACTGAAGATATGTAAGAATTGAGTAAAGCAGCATGTTGTACCAATGTGTAAATAAAATGAAATAAAGGAGAGTATATCTGTGGATTGGGAGAAAATTCGAATGAATTTAAACACTACGGTGGATCACTCACACACATTCCCAATCCACAGATAGAACTGACAATATTTTGAGAAGTCAAAAGAACAGTGAAAATAAAATCATGGACATATGGAAACGAGGTCTGAAAACAAGCTGGACATATAAATATGTATTATAAATGCGTATCTGTTGACATCTAGTAAAATCGTAGTGACTAGGGAGAAACAAACATGGTGACTAAGCTTATCATGTGAAGAATATGCATATCAGTTAAAAAAGAGAGATAGAAAATTGAATGGAGTACAGAAAACATGATGAACAACCAGCAAAGTTTAATATTGATATGTGTTTTTTATTAAATCGATATAAAGATTACTAATATTTTGTGTATCAGATCTCAAATTAATTGAGTTTTGATTTTTAACTATATGAAACATTTCTCTAAAAAGTTTTTTTCTGCAATTAAACTCAATGCCAATAATTTGAGCATTTTTAAAATCAAAATAGTGATCAAACTCATGTGAGTGTTCTACAAGAGCAGTGCCACGATCATCATGTCTACAGTCATTTTTATGTTCCCTAAAACGAACATGAAAATATCTTTCAGAGTGACCAATACAAGAGCTATCACAGCAAATCAATCAATCAAATATATGATGTGTGTTTTATTAGCTTTCTTAATAGGATCTTTTAAATTGCCAAAACAATTGAAAATGTCTCTTTCAGATTGAAAAATTGGTGTGATCTTAAACTATTTTAACAAAAATTTTTTGTTTCGATAATAATCAGACGTGAAAGTTAAAACTAAAAATCATTAAAGATTAAAAAAAGTATTAGTTCGTGTAATAGAAGCTGGATGATTAGCAATTTCAAAGTTGATAAGATCCAATCTTTTGTTAATATATTTATCAGCAAATGAATTTGGATAATCGTTAATTTTTAAAGTAACTTTGACAAATTGTATATTAGCATCAGAAAAACTGGCATGTGATAACTTTACAGCTCTATCAATCATGTTATTAATAACACTAATCTTATATTTAATATCTGTGTAAGAGAGAAAATATAAACATCTGCTAGACCGCGTTGGTTTCCTGTACCAGTTTTTGATGACACCTTCATCCATTCTGATGATAGTAATATCTAAAAAATTGATTTTCTTTTTCAACTTCATCTGTAAAATTGAGTTTAGGATGGTATTTGTTAAATCTAGTGATAATATTATTAATTTCATCATCAGGAATACAGGTAAAAATATCATCAACATAGCAGAACAAGGAAAGTGACATACGGAATTTGTGCAAGGATTTTTTGTTCAATACGTTCGAGAACCAAATTGGCAAGAGCTGGTGAAATGGGAGATCTCATCGGGATTACCACAAGTTTGTTTATAGAATTTATCATGAAATATTCAATAAGAATTTTTCAAACAGAATTTAATCAGTAGTAAGACTTTGGTTTTTGGAATGTTAGTATGTTGTGAGATCTCACCCCACTTCATCTGTATGCAGTTAATTATAAGAGTGTGGGGAATACTTGTTTACATAGACTCAATGTTTAAAGAAATGGTCTTATGATAGTTAGGAATTATAAAGTTGTCAATTTTGTTTTAGCAAGACCATAAGACCTAGGAACCTTTTTAAGAGAGTCTTGGAAGAGATCTTTTAATTCTTTTTGAACACTATTAGTAGGATCTTTATAAACCTAAATGTAGCTCAATGCAGCACTAGCAAGAGTTTCTTTAACAATAAGAGATTTATTAAAAAATTGTATGTAAAATTTCTTTCCTGAGCTAAGAAAATACCTAATGTTGCTCGAAATATTAGTGTTTATTAAATTAATTAACCAATTTCAATTTGATATTTTATACTGTTGTGGTTGATAGTATTGTAGCATTGCAGTCGATAGTATCTTAGAAGATTGAATATGCATTAGGGCCTATTCAAAAAATACATCACACTGCCGGGGCGGGGGCCTTTTTTGTGACGATTTTTGACGTGATAGGGGAAGGAATTCACACAGTATGTAACATCACACATGGTAAACATAAATTGTGAATAAAAATTTTTTGAAATGCTTGAAAAAATGAAAATTAGTGATTGTATTTTACAAGAATTCCTATTTTTCCCACGTTTTCAAGAAACTTTCCTTTCTTCTCGTTTATTCGCTTGAATGCGAACTGAATTAATGGAATCCAATAAGAAAATCCAACTATTTTCCTTCAGTGAAAGTTAATTCTTTCTAATTGAAAAGTTTACTATTATATTTTTCATTCAGAATTAATTTCTTTTGGTTAAAAATTCTACTATTAGGTTGAAGATCAAACCACTTTATTGAACATTCATTTTTTTTTGTGAAAATTGATTTTGTTGACTAAAAATGTAACTATTCCATTTTTAGTTGAAAATTCATGGTTTCAAATTGAAAATTCAACTATTAAATTTGTCATTGAGAACTCATCTTTTTTGGTTGAAAATTCAACTACATGGTTCAAAGTTGAACTGCTTTGTTGAACATTTATTTTTTTGGCTAAAGATTTAGATATTTTTTTGAAAATTTGTTCTTTTTGGTTGAAAATTAATTGCTTTTAGTTGAAAATCCAACAATTTGGTTACAAGTTTATGTACTTTGTTGTAAATTCGTTTCTTTTGGTAGAAAATTAATCTCCTTGATTGAAAATTGAACTGCTTGATTCAAAGTTTAACTACTTTGTTAAAAATCCTTTTTTTAGTTGGAGATCCATCTTTTTGGTTGAAAATTTAACTATTTTATTGAAAATTCATATTCATGTTCATCTTTATTGGTCAAAAATGCATCTAGTTTGTTAAAAATTCATTTTTTTGGTTGCAAATTCATATTTTTCTTTGAAAGTTCAACAATTTGGTTGAAAATTCATATTTTACGGTTGAAAGTTTAATTATTTGGTTGAAAATGTAATTATTTTGTTAAAAAGTGTTCCTTTTTGATTGAAAGTTAATCTGTTACATTCGAGGATTCAAGTATTATGTTGAAAATTCGTCTTTTTTAATTGAATTCAACTGTTTTTGATTTAAAACTCAAGTCTTTTCTTCGTTGAAATGTCAACTATCATATTTCTCATTGAGAATTGATCTTTTCTAATTGGAAAATTCAATTACTTGGTTGAAACTTGAACTTATTTGTCAAAAATTAATTTTGTTTGTTGAAGGTTCATACCTTAGTTGAAAATTCAACACTTTTGTTGAAAATGCAACTGTCTTTGGTTGAAGTCAGATTTTTATTTATTAAAAATTTGACCATTTGGTGGGAAATCCATTTTTTTAGGCTTAAAATTCACTATTTGGTTAAAAATTGAACTATTTCGTCGACAATTCTCTTTTGCTTAAGAGTTCAACTAGTTGGTTGTAAATACAACTGTTTGGTTGAAATTATTTTTTTTTGTTGAAAATTCAACTATTTGGTTGAAAACTCGTCTGTCTTGGTTGAAAATTCATATTTTTTGGTTTAGAAATTCAAATATTTTGTTGAAAATTCCACTATTTTGCAAAAAATTCAACTGCTTTGTCGAAAACTCATCTTTTTGGATTGAAAATTCTTCCTTTTTAGATTGAAAATTTAACTTTCTTCTAAAAAATTCGTGTTTTTGTTATGAAAATTCGGCAATTTTGTTGATCGTTCAACTACATATTTGGTTAAAAATTCGTCTCTTTTGCTTGAAAGTTCAATCATTTAGATGTAAATGCAATTGCTTCGTCTAAAATAATTTTTTTTTTTGAAAATTCAACTATTTGGTTGAAAAATCGTCTTTCTTGGTAGAAGATTTATATTTTTTGGTTTAAAAGTGGTCTTTTCTTCTGGAACATTCGACTTATTATCTTAAACGTTTCATATTACAAATTTCAATAAAAAGAATTCCTGCCTCTATTATTCCCCTATTTTTGTGAAAAATCACCCTATTTCCCCTGTTTTGAGAGCATTTTCAACTGTGATGTCTGTTAAAATATTATGTTTGTATGTTTAATGTTTTATTTTAAGCATTTATCAAATGAAGTCGAAGACAAAAATTTCACTTAAAATGGGGGGGGGGGTCGTATTTGTGACGTCACCCTAGGGGGGGGGGTCAAGCTTTGTGTGATGAT
>JAUMHM010000031.1:30101444-30114437 GCA_032362435.1 Melikaiella ostensackeni | reverse complement strand
CTATGATGAATAGTCTTCTGATTCCTACTTTCATTCTAACCCATAGTAATCTAGGTGATACACATTCATACTTTTTGTCATGCTGTTATATATATATATATATTACCCATCTCACGGTTGTGAGGCGTGGCCATAGGTGTGATTTACTGCGGTTCTATTGGGAGCCGGTGTCATTTTCATGGATGGCAGTCGCTCCCAGGGGGACCCTGCGCTGGTTGTTTGACCAATTTTTTTAAAATATATATTACCGGAAATACTTTGACCGACTGACAATTTGGCCCAATTTTTATTTTCCCGAATTACCATTAGACCTAATTTGTATTTTTCCAAATTAACATTTGCCCTAATTCTTATTCTTCTCTATAACGATTCGTCACTATTTTTACATTTCCAAATCACCATGCACCCTAATTTTTAAAGTTCCGAATGACCGTTTGCCCTAATTTTTATTTTTTCGAATTACCATTTACTCTAATATTTAAATTTCAGAATTACTGTTTGGCCTAATTTCAATCTTTTCTTATTAACATTTGCACTTATTTTTAAAGTTCCAAATTACCATGTGCCCTAATTTTTAATGGTCAGATTGACCGTTTGCCCTAATTTTTATTTTTCCATATTAAGGCTTACCTTAACTTGTTAAGTTCCGAATTATCATTTACTCTAATATTTGAATTTCAGAATTACTGTTTGGCCTAATTTTGATTCTCGTGAATGATCATTTGCCCTATTTTCTAAAGTTTCGAATTCCCATTTGCCCTAATGCCTAAAGTTCTGAATTCCTATTGTACCTAAACGATTTCCGTTCAGTTTTTAAGTCGTTGTTTCCCATCTATGTGTAGCAAGGCTGAACGGTAAATCAGGTCCAGATGGTGCTCCTCGAAACTTCTTTACGTTCCTTTAAGTGGTTTGGAAATGGCGCGAAATTCAAATGAGTAAATAATACCACATGTATAAAATAATTTCTAAAATATAGTAACTCAATACGCATGATTCATATCAGATATTTAGCAATGTAAATATATAATTGATTGTTAAATAATAGTATTTCGCCAATAAAAAGTTAAAAATTAGGGTGAAGTTGAAAAAAAAATTAATTTTGGACAGCTTGAAATGCACCCATGTATATTATTAAAAAGCAATACGTACGGAATTTTTTCAAGTATTTAACATTTTTTCCTCTCCTCCTCAACTGTAGACTTTTTATTGCGAAATACTTTTTATTTAACACTTGATTTTATTGTCAGATTTCTGAATATTTGACATAAATAATGCGTATTAGGTTATTATATTTTAGCAATTATTTTATGCATGCGGTATTAATTACTTATTTGAATTTCGCGCCATTTTCAATTCACTCGAAAGGGCGTAGAGACGTATCGAAGAGCGCCATCTCGGCCAGACGTACCGATTAACCTCACTACACATAGATGAGAAACAACGACTTGAAAACGGAACGGGAATCATTTAGGTACAATAGAAATTTGGAACTTTACATGAGGGTAAATGGGAATTTGGAACTTTAGAAATTAGAGTAAATGATAATTCGGGAAAATAAAAATTAGGCCAAAAAGTATTGCGGAACATTGAAAATATTGGTAAACGTTAATTAGGAAAAATGAAAATTAAGGCAAACGGTCATTCTGAAGTTTAAAAATTAGGGCACATGGTAATTCGGAACTTTGAAAATGAGTGCTAATAGTAATTAAGAAAAGTTTAAATTGGGCCAAACAGTGATTCCGAGCTTTAAAAATGATGGTATATGGTGATTTGGATAAATAAACATTAGGGCAAACGGTAATTCGGGAAAACAAATTAAGCCAAAAAATAATTCGGAACTTGGAAAATTAGGGTAAACGTTAATCTGCATAGAAAATTATTCAAGCAAACGGTCATTCTGAAGTTTAAAAATTAGGTCAAATGGCAATTCGGAACTTTAAAAATGATAGAAAGCGTTAATTCGGAAAAATGAAAATTAAGGCAAACGGTCATTCTGAAGTTAAAAAATTGAGGCACATGGCAATGCGGAACGTTAAAAATTAGTGCAAATGGTAATTAAGAAAAATTGAAATCAGGCCAAACAGTAATTCGAAAATTTAAATATTAGGGTAAACGATGATTCAGAACTCAAAGAGTTAGGGCAAACGGTAGCCCGGGAAAATAAAAATTAGGCCAAAAAGTAATTCGGAACTTTGAAAATTAAGGTGAACGTTAATTCGGAAAAATAAAAATTAAGGCAAACGGTCATTCTGAAGTTAAAAACTAGGGCACATGGTAATGCGGAACTTTAAAAATGAGTGCAAATGGTAATTGAGAAAAATTGAAATCAGGACAAACAGTAATTCGAAAATTTAAATATTAGGGTAAATGATGATTCAGAACTTAAAGAGTTAGGGCAAGCGGTAGTTCGAGAAAATCAAAATTAGGCCAAAAAGTAATTCGGAACTTTGAAAATTAGGGTGAACGTTAATAATAACGTTTATTATAAGAATAAAATTTAAAAATGAGTGCAAATTGTAATTAGGAAAATTTGAATTTAGGCCAAACAGTGATTCGGAAATTTAAAAATAAGGTTAAACGTTAATTCGGAAGAACGAAAATTAAGGCAAACGGTCAATCTGAAGTTTAAAAATTAGGGCACATTATAATTCGGAACTTTGAAAATGAGTGCAAATGGTAATTAAGAAAAATTGAAATTAGGCCAAACAGTAACTCGGAACTTTAAAAAATAGGGTAAATGGTAATTTGTATAAAGAACAATTGGGGCAAACGGTCATACTGAAGTTTAAAAATTAGGGCATATGGTAACTCGAAATTTTAAAAATTAAGGTAAATGGTATTTCGGATAAATAAAAATTAGGGCAAACGGTAATTCGGGTAAATGGAATGGACCCGGAATGGAATGGAAAAATGGACCCAAAAGCAATTCGGAACTTCAAAAATTAGGGTGAAGTTAATTCGGGAAAATTAAAATGAAGGAGAATGATCATTGAAGTTTAGAAATTAGGGCGCATGGTAATTCGGAACTTTAAAAATGAGTGCAAATGGTAATTAGTAAAATTTGAAATTAGGCCAAACAATGATTCGGAACTTTAAAAATTAGGTGAATGATAATTTGGGTGTATCAAAATTAAGGTAAACGGTAATTAGGAACTTAAAAAATTAGGGTGAATGGTAATTTGGATAAATAAAAATTAGGGAAAACGGTAATTCGGGTGAATGAAAATTAGACCCAAAAGTAATTCGGAACTTTAAAAATTAGGGTAAATGGTAATTTGGAAAAATGAAAATTATGGCAAACGGTAATTCGGGTAAATGAAAATTAGGCCAAAAAGTAATTCAGAACTTTGAAAATTAGAGTAAACGTTGATTCGGAAAAATCAAAATTAATTCAAGCGGTCATTCTGAAGTTTAAAAATTAGGGCACATGGTGATTCGGAACTTTGGAAACGAGTGCAAATGGTGATTGGGAAAAATTTAAATTAGGCCAAACCGTAACTCGGAACTATAAAAATTAGGGAAAATGGTAGTTTGGATAGATCAAAATTTAGGCAAACGGTAATTGGGATCTTTAAAAATTAGGGTGAATGGTAATTTGGATGAATAAAAATTAGGGAAAACGGTAATTCGGGTAAATGGAAATTAGACCCAAAAGTAATTCGGAAATTCAAAAATTAGGGTCAACGTTAATTCGGGAAAATGAAAATTCAGGAGAACGATCATTGAAGTTTAAAAATTAGGGCGCATGGTAATTCGGAACTTTAAAAATGAGTGCAAATGGTAATTAGTAAAATTTTAAATTAGGCCAAACAATGATTCGGAACTTTAAAAATTAGGGTAAATGATAATTTGGTTGTATCAAAATTAAGGCAAACGGTAATTAGGAACTTAAAAAATTAGAGTGAATAGTAATTTGGATAAATAAAAATTAGGGCAAACGGTAATTCGGGTGAATGGAAATTAGACCCAAAAGTAATTCGGAACTTTAAAAATTAGGGTGAACGGTAATTCGGGAAAATGAAAATTCAGGAGAACGATCATTGAAGTTTAAAAATTAGGGCGCTTGGTAATTCGGAACTTTAAAAATGAGTGCAAATGGTCATTAGTAAAATTTGAAATTAGGCCAAACAATGATTCGGAACTTTAAAAATTAGGGTAAATGAATAAATAGGGAAAATGAAAATTATGGCAAACGGTAATTCGGATAAATGAAAATTAGGCCAAAAAGTATAGAACTTTGAAAATTAGAGTAAACGTTGATTCGGAAAAATCAAAATTAATTCAAGCGGTCATTCTGAAGTTTAAAAATTAGGGCACATGGTAATTCGGGAAAATAAAAATTAGGCCAAATTGTTATTCGGTCAAATGATATTCGGTAATATTTATACATATTAGGGAAAATAAAATTTGGAGAATATTCATGCACCTCCTGAGAAACCTCCGATCCCAAACGAGAAGGAAATGCGGGGAAGGGATGTTTGGCAACAGGTTTCATCCCCCCGGTAAGCAGCAGTACTCCTACCACCTTGAAGCTATTAACTTTTCCGAAAACGTACGATTTTTCGTTCACCAGAATCCATTCTATATACGCCCCCTCCTCCCACTACTCTCCCACCGCGTGAATCCGAGTTATGCGTTTTGCGGGAAAACCGGTTTTATCCACAAAATTATAAAGCGGCGTGATGCCGAGAATATCCCTCTGACTACACGAGGAAAATGAAGAATTCTGACGAGGGCTTTTAAATCACGAACCCGTCGATTTAGTTTCACTTTTTAAAACAGAGAAGAAAAAGAAAACTTGTTTTAGAGCTATTCCTATAATCAAACAAGACCGAATATATTGGTATTAAGTCCACAAAATATTTCTTTTTTAAATTATTTATTGCAACTGAATATTCATTGAATTTACGCGGAGAAAAAAGACTAATTTTGCAGTAGTTTTAGAAAATTTACAGAATTTTACAATCGACGGCCAATATAATTCTTCACTGCTATCTTTTCAATGAATATTAATATACTACAGATTTACCGATATTTTCTATAAAACTAGAAAAAAAACATGCACAATTATTATTTTTTTAGTCTCACGCAATTTTTATATTAAAATATAAAATTGATATTAATTCAAAAGTTTTATATTTTATAGTATCTATTATCTAAAATAAGAGAAAAGAAAAACAAGGAAAATATTTTTTATAATTGATGAAAATTGATACCTTAAGTTCAAATTAAAATTGTTCCCAATTGTAAATACATAAATGCTTATGTTAAAAAATACACATCGAAACCCGCCTTTCCCGATCTAACCCTCAAGTTTATTTTTAATAAACAAAAAATGAGCCATTTCCCCGATCCAACTCTTGAATTTGTTAATAAATAAACAGAAACCAATGCCTTTTCTGATCCAACTCTTCAATTTTTTAATAAAAAAACATGAAAAACAGCCTTTTCAGATTCAACTCTTAAAACTGTTAATAAACAGAAATTAACGCCTTTCCTGATCCAACTCTTGAATTTGTTAATAAACAAACAGAAACGAACGCATTTTCCGATCCGACTCTTGAATTTGCTAGCAAACAAATAAAAAATACCACCTTTCCCGATGCAACTCTTGAAATTGTTAAGAAATAAATAGAAAAAACTCCTCTTTTGATCCAGCCCTTGAATTTATTTCTAATTAAATACAAAATCAGCCCTGTCCCCGATCCAACTTTTGAATTTGTTAATGAATAAACAGAAAAAACTCCTTCTTCGATCCAACCCTCCAATTTTATTTATACTTAAACACAAAATATGCCCTTCCCCGATCCAACTCTTAAATTTGTCAATAAATATACATAAAAACCACCTTTCCCGATCCATCTCTTAAAATTGTTAATAAATAAACAGAAAAAACGCCTTTCCTGATCCAATCATCGAATTTCTTTCTAATTAAACACAAAATTAGCCCTTTCCCCGATCCAACTCTTGAAATTGTTAATAAACAAACAGAAAGTAACCAAAATAAATATGCATGAAAACCGCCTTTCCCGACCCCACTCTTGAAATTATTAATAAATAAACAGAAAAAACTCCTCTTCTGATCCAACTCTTGAAATTGTTAATAATTAAACAGAAGAAACTCCTTTCCCGACCCGAACCTTGAATTTATTAATAAATAAACAGAAATTAATGTCTTTCCCGATCCAACTCTTCAATTTGTTAATAAATAAACATAATAAACCGTCTTTCCTGATCCAACTTTTGAAATTGTTAATAATTAAACAGCAGAAACTCCTTTCCCGATCCGACCCTTGAATTTATTTCTAATTAAACACAAAATAAGCCCTTCCACCCATCCAACTCCAGAATTCGTTAATAAATGAACAGAAAAGACAATTTTCAACAAAATAATAAAATTTTCAATCAGAAAGATGAAAATTCAACCAAAAAAATGAATTCTCAACAAAGCAATTGAATTTTAACTAAAAAAGATTCATTTTCAACTAAAAATATAGTAGTAGACTTTTCAACTAAAAAGACTCAACTTTCAACCAAAAATAGTTGGATTTTCAACCAAAAATAGAAAAGTTCAATTTTCAGTCAGAAAAATTAATTTTTAACGAACACATCGAACTTTCAACAGAATTGTTGAATCCCCAACAACAACAAATTAATTTTCAACAAAGAAGATTAACTTTCCGCCAACAATGACGAACTTTGAACAAAATACATGAATTTTCAACCAAAAAAGATAAATTGTCAGCCAAAATTAAAACAGTTGATATTTCAACCAAAAAAGAATTTAATTTAAAATGAAAAAAAGTTTAATTCAAGCAAAAAGACGACTTTTAACAAAAAAGTAAAATTTTCAATAAAAAAGATAAATATTCAACCAAGAAAACTAATTTTCAAGAAAACAATAGAATATTAGCCAAATAACAACATTTTAATCAAAAAAGATTAATTTTCTACCAAAAATAGTTCAATTCTCAACTAAAGAAGACAGATTTTCAACAAAAAATAGAAAAGTTAAATTTTCAGTTAAAAATCAATTTTCAACAGAAAAAATAGAATTTTCAACAAAATAGTTCAATTTTAAATCAAAATTATTTGAACTCAACCAAAAAAGACGAATTTTCAACTGAATACTTGAATTTTCAATAAAACGGATTAAATTTCAACCAAACAGTTGCATTTTTAATAAAAGAATGAAATTTCTACCAAAAGAAAAGAATTTTCAAACCAAAAAGACGAATTTTTAACAGAGTTGAATTTTCAACCAAGAAAGACTTAAAAAGATAAGCTTTAACCAAAACTGGAGAACTTAAATTTTCGGTTAAGAAAATTAATTTTTAATCCAAAAAAGAGTTTTCAACAAATTAGTTGAATTTTCAAATAAAAAAGATCAATTTTCGACTAAAGAGATGAATCATTAACCAAAAAAATGAATTTTTAACCAAGGGCTTCAACTTTCAACCAAGCTGTTGAATTTTCAACCAAAACAGATGAATCTTCAATCAAATAATGAAATTTTTAACCAAAAAAGCTGAATTCTCCACCGAAAGTATAATAGATGTCTTTTCAACCAGAGTGATTTACTTAGTTCCGACTTCCATTTCTGGTAGGTTCACAACTTTCTACGACCAACAGGAAATGTTTTGGAAAATTTTGAATGTCAGAGTGGGAGAAAAATTGCAATTTTACTATACTGGGCAATAAGTCTCTATAGCTCTAGAAGTTATTTTTTACCTACAAAACGTGTTTATTTAGATTTATGTAGTTCGAGTATTCGTTAAAACTTAATGATTGTTTGTTTAAAAAAATGTAGGAAATTTTTTCGAACGCTCAGGTTTTAATGTGCATATAGACGGTTATGACTTCATCGTGGCATAGCAACTGAAAACAAAAATGGAAATTCATGACAGGCAATTGATCTTGAAAATCGGGTCATTTTGATGCGCAATTTGCTGATCGAATAAAAAAATCCGAAATCTGTATAAAAGCGTTGCAAATCATTTTGATCCAGTTTCGGGATCAAATATAGTAGATCAACTGGCATTTACTGTGGAATTATTACTGTGGAGGTAACTTAAAACAAGAAAAGCTGATCATGAAAATAATTTTCATAGAAGTGCAAGATATTATTCAGTGTTTAAAAAGCATGTACACATGGACATGGTTTTAATTGGGAAGATGTTAAAATTTTATATCATGAGAGAAATAAAAAAAAAAGAGAGAGAGTTCATGGAAATGCTATCTATAAAGAGAGAAGGTAACAAAGCTATTAATTTAAAAAGAGATCTTGCGAGATACAACAGAATTTGGGATGGAATCATTGATTAGATGTAGTGAATTTTGTTTTGTGTCATAATTTTGAATATGTGTAAATTAATTTCCAATTAAAGAATAAAATAATCTGACTTTGGGATTTATTCCATGAATTCAGTCTTTATTCCTTAACAGAAGGTAGGGATTCGAATAATCCAAGTCAGTTGTGAAATTTGTACAAAACATAAGAAAAACTCTGAAAGCGAAAAAAAAATTAAAAACTCAAAAGCATAAAATGAAAAATGCATTTTTGAATTTCACATCATGAAAGTCGCACTCAAGTCGTAGAATTTGGTTTTGAAAAATGCGAAGTCGACAGTAAAATTTGAACTTAACTTGGAAAAAACTCTGAGAAGATAAAACAGAAATATGAACTTAAATACAGAAAATGGTAATTGTAGCTTTCGAATTGTAATTATAAAAATTGTACTCGAGTCGTCGAATGGAGTTTTGAGAAATTTTAAATTCCAACATAACTTGTAAAAAAACTTCCAAAGCAAATAAAGAAATAAAACATTTCAAACAGATAGATAATCAAAAATATAGTTTTTAAGATGAATGTCCAGAATAGGCACTTTCTTCAAAAATCGCCCAATTTTTTGTTAAATAGCCTATTTTTTGTAAAAAACATAAATCCGTTTGCGGAAGGTCGATTTTTCAAGTAAAATTTTTTTGAAAAAAACAATTAGTGACGTGCGCGTTTATTGTCGACATCGATTTGGAACCTCTCAAATACAAATCGGAACCTAACCTCATTTTTTACGATAGTATTTTTCTCATTTTCTAAACACTTTCGGCTCAACAAGCCATAAAACTGCATCCGGTGGTTCTTCAAAACGTTTTTTGTGTCTAACTTTACCTTTTTTCTCATGCATTTCGGTCTACATTTGCCGAAATTAGACGCGCCTGTCACTCACTGCATAAATAGTACAACGTGCAGAATAGATCAATTTGTACGTACGATTTAAAAGCGCTGAATTTCGCTAAACACTGCACAAATTTCGGGGAGAATGTTGCAAATTTTAAGAATAAACCATAAAACTTATCAGATCTGTTCGGAGTTTTGATTTGTTTTGGTTAACTATGTTTACGAAACAGATCAGCGCAGATAATCAATATACTGGATCGATAACATCGATAGCAATCGATATATATCGAAACGCGACAATATCGAGCCCAATGTGTTTCTAATGGAGAAAATAATCAGTGGCGTAACTACTGTATAGCGAAACCCCGCATTGCAGGGGGGCCTCCTCCTGCGAGGGGCCTTTTAGGCTGAGTAGCAAAAATCTATTTAAAGGGTATATGTATTGTAAAATCGTTGAATAATTCAACTTGAAAGGCCTAAATTCCTGAAATTTCAAGTGAAAGTATTACATTTTCAACAAAATAAATAAATTTTTGAACAAATAAATGAAATTTCAACCAAGAGGATGAATTTTCAACCAAGAAGATGAATTTTAAACCAAGAGAGATTCTTCAGTCATAAAAGAAAAAAAATTGCACACAAAATGTTGAATTTTGAGGCCAAATTGACGAAGTTTCTACAAAAGAGTTAAATTTTTAACAAAACCATTAAATTGTAAATCAAATGATTGAATCTTCAACTAAAAAAGATTAATTTTCAACCAAAAATGGAATGGTTAAATTTTCAGTTGAAAAAATGTATTTTCAACCAAGAAGATGAATTTTCAACTATAATGATAAATCATCAACCACAAAAAAAAATTTTCTTCAACAAAGTAGTTCCACTTTGAACAAAGTATGTAGTAGAGTTTTCAACCAAAAAATATGAATTCTTAATGAAAAATGTAACAGTTAATATTCAATCAAAACCGACTTCAATTTTAAATCTAAAATAATTAAATTCCACCAAAAAGGACGAATTTTCAACAAAATAGTACTAAAAAAAACGAATTTTCAAAAAATATATGAATTTTTAACAAAATGTATGAATTTTCAACCAGCTGGTTGAAGTTTTCACTAAAAAGATTATTTTTTTAATAAAAAGACGAATTTTCAACAAAGTACATGAATAAGTACAAAGTACATGAACCAAAATAGTTGAAGTTTTGATTCAACCAGATGAGTTTGCAGCACAAAAAAAACTAATTTTCAACAAAATAGTTAAAATTTCAACCAAAGAAATAAATTTTTCAACTAAAATTGTGAATCTCCAACCAAAAAAAAAATATGAATTATTGACAAAGCAGTTCCACTTTCAACCAATTAGTTGAATTTTCAACCGAAAAAAATGAATTCTCAACCAAAAATATAATATTTGATATTTCAACTAAAAGAGATTTTAATTTAGATTAAAAACAGTTGAATTGAACCAAAAAGACGAATTTCCCATAAAAGAGTTGAATTTTGAACCAAGAAAGATTCTTCAGTAAATAAAGAAAAAAAATTGCACGCGAAACGTTGAGTTTTCAGGCTAAAAATACGAATTTTCAACAAAATAATTAAATTTTCAACCAAAAATGTAATGGTTAAATTCTCAAACAAAAAAATTAATTTTCAACAAAAAAACACGAATTTCTAGCAATGTAACTATATTTTCCACAAAAAGAGGAATTTTCAACAAAAATGATGAACCTTTAACCAAAAAAAAAAAGAATTTTTATCAAATCAGTTCCACTTTCAACTAATTAGTTGAATTTTCAATCAAAAAAGGTAAATTGTCAACGAAAGATTTAAACTTGATATTTCAAAAAAAAATATTTCAATTTTAAATCATAAAAAGTTATATTTAATCAAAAGATACGTAATTTAAAAAACAATTGAATCCTCAACTAAACCCAAATAATTTTCAACCAAAGCGTTGCATTTTTTACCAAAAAGATTAACTTTCTACCAAAAAAGTTAGATTTTCAAAAAAGTACATAAGTTTTCAACCAAAGAGGTGAAATTTCAACCAAGAAGATTATATTCCTAACACAAAGACGAATTTCTGCCAAAATACGTTAATTTACAATTAGTAATTAGTTGAATGTTCTATGAAAAAATATAAACTTTCAACAAAAAAGAAACCAATTTTTAACAAAATAATTCAATTTTCAACAAAACACATACATTTTACACTAAAAAAGATAAATTTTCAACCAACAATGGAATAGTTAAATTTTCACATAAGGAATTAATTTTCAACAAAAAAAAACTAACTTTCTACAAAATAATTTCATTGAGGTTCTACATTTATTTAATTAACAGGATTTATAAGTATGTTTCGAGTGATATAATGAATCATTGTACAAATTTTTACGTCGAAGAAGAAAAAGTAGAAAAAGATAGATTCATAGTTCGCCTAAGTCAAAAATCAATTTTCAATCAAAGAATTAAATATGTACCAAAACAGTAATTGGTATCAATTATCGCTGTTTTATTTTCAGGTAATAGTGATTTTCTAATCTAATAATTCTTCATTTTTGTACCTGTTGTTTTCCTAAAAATTATCCCTGATGAGGAAGTCTAAATTGGCTTCAAACAACTTCCCTCTTTTTTCCTTTTGGTTTTGAACATTTATTGTACATTTGTCTCTAATGAGCCGAAAAAGCGGGTAGTCTCAAAGTCTATTTTTGAATCGTGAACTTTTTGGCTTGCTCTTTTTTACTACACAAAAAATTTTCATAAGAAAGCAGATTTTATTTCGATCTTTAAGAAAAATTTGAACTTGGTTTGTGGCCACCTTTCGGTGTCTTTCAGCCCATCGTACAATGTAGAAATGAGCAAAACATTTTAAAAAAAGTTGTTAAATGACATCTTTGCTGGTTTTTCAAAAGACATCGGTTTTGATTGACCCAAAGTAAAAAGAAACTCTAACAAAATGACTTCAGCTGCTTTAAAACACTTTTCTCTGGAATAAAAGCCCGGATGTTTGAATACTGTACAGCAATTGTAACAATTTTTTATGTGCAATAAAAATATATAAATAGTAAAGCATTATGTGGAATTCCTTTTCATTTTCAGTGCATCGAGAAGATTTTAAAGTTTCTTTGTGAGCACGCACAATGTTCTTTATAGCCATTGTTCGCAGTGCATCGATAATTTGGAACATCCTTCAAGCATTGAGACTGGGCCTTGTTTACAAGATATCGGTGCATCAAGATCGCACCTACAAGAGGGGAGAGATTCGAGGGTGCATTGTGGATGCCACCCTTACTTGGTCGTAACTCAGCCACTTTAGCTTAGAGATGCTGCCGCCACTAGTCTCTTCGAAAAAGTAAATCTTCGCTTCCTGGAACACCAGCTCGTTCAGTTGGCTAACTTAGCAGAGAATTCGAAGACTGGTTCTAGGACTCCCATGACTGAAAAGTGAAAACAAGTCCTGCCAGTTCCTTCCAAGTTTACTCACAGCTCGCAGTTTCCTCTCTGAAAATTAGTGATGCAATATCGAAATGAAAAAATCGATATGTTCGATATCGATATATCTAGCAATTAAATACCGATATCGGCGATATATCGACTTAAAAATATCGATATTCTCGATAATATCGATATTTTACTAATTTAAAAAAATATTTTTATTGACAAATGTTTTTCGATAAAGTAAGTAAGAGTAGTTTCTCTAAGCATTTATTTATATAAATAATTATTCGTACTGTCAATCAACTTTTTATTCAGTCCAAACCAGCGTACCTGTAAAATATAAAGTTAAAATTAAATGATAAAATATTGTAAATT
>JAUMHM010000031.1:30080642-30101344 GCA_032362435.1 Melikaiella ostensackeni | reverse complement strand
CTAGGTTCATTTGGTCAGATAGCCTGCTAGAAAAAATTTAAAGGGACACTCTGAGATGATCTCCGGTACAGAAAACTCATGGCGCAGGTAGCGTGAAACGAACAGCACTGAAACGGCCCTTGGCAGTGCCGTTTCAGTGCCGTTTGAACGGCAGGGAACTGTATAATATTAATGTCTAGTTTGAGGTTATGAACACTCAGTACGTGGTCAAAAATATTACGTGGTGCATCTTACTTTCCGTCTATAAATTAATATTAACACATCTTATAATTATTAAATTTTTTGATCAATAAATGAATTTTAAAAACTTACTTGTAAAATTAGCTTGGTGAAAAAGCGTTAAATATACGAACCTGACATCACAAAACATCAAATTGAAAACAATGGAAACAGTCGGTATCGATAATCGGACATCAGTATCGATGTAGATGATTGATATATCGACAGTCTAATATCGATATTAAAATATCGAATATCATAGTCAAAATATCGATATTTCCGATATTCCGATTTCGATATTGCATCACTACTGAAAAGCCTCAACTCAAAATTAAACAGTAGTTTCTTAAAGATCGACAGGGTCGGCGGAGTAAAATTTTTCAGTGTATAGAATTTCTTTTTTGACCGTGAGGAGGGAGGGAGCATTCTTCGAAAAAAAATAAAATAAAAATCTTCCAATTCATTGTAGGTTGATTTTGAACGAATCTATGAATCCATTCAGACTATTCCATTTTTCAAAGTAGAAAAAGGTAATAATCCGAACTCACAAACACATTTCTAAAAATTACTAACTTTCTCAAATTTGTGGGCAATGTTTAAATAAAATAGGTATCTTTTTGTAAATTGAGTTAATCATTAATAACCGCAATTAAAGAAATCTTAAGTATTCATAGGCAACCCTGCAGATTAGAGACAAATGTACAATGAATGTACAAAACAAAAAAAAGGGAGAAAAAAGAAAGAGTCATCCAAACCCACCTCACACTCTTTCTTTTCTCCATCTTTTTTATACTACTGGGGACCAACATGTTTCGAAGCCAATCATTCACTTTGTCCACATTGAAGCTCCTATGCTTCCGCTCGCTTTTCGCGTGTTTTTTGTCTCGCAATTTTTTCTGTAATGTCAATCTGACAGTTTAATGGGATACGGCAGTTTGACATATTATAAAATTGTGTTTCCACTTGAAGCAACATGAAGTGTTCCCCTTGCATGGAAATGCCTTATAATTGATTTTCAAGTTATTACTTTTGCAATTTAAATTAAAACGACTGAATTTTGAAAAGGATGATGCACAATTTGAAAATTAATCAATTTTGACGACTTAGTTTCAAGATCCGAATTTAAGAATTTCTCAATTTCAATCGATCCTATGAATAAACGATTTTTTAACCAAATAGTTGAATTTTTAACCAAAAAGGCGAATTATCAACCAAGAAGATTAATTTTCTAGCCAAAGACGAATCTTCAACGAAACAGTTAAATTTCCAATCAAGGAGATGAATTTTTAAGAAAATAGTTTAACTTTTAACCAACTTCTTGAATTTTCAACCAAAAAAGATGAATTCTCAACGAAAAATGTAATAGTTGATATTTAAACTAAATAAGATATTAATTTTAAATCAAAAAGAGTTGAATTCATCTAAAAAAGACGAATTTTCAACAAAATAGTTGAACTTGTAACCCAAAAAGACGAATTTTCAACAAAACAGTTGAAATTTTAACCCAAAGGACGAATTTTCAATGAAAAAGACAAAATTAAACTAAAATGATGGATTTTCAACCAAAAAATAATGAATTAATAACTGCTGAAAATTAAAAAAAGAAACGGTGACCCACTTTCGAAAAAATAATTTTTATTTTATGGATTGAAATGTTTACTTATCAAATTCTCATGTAAAATTGTATAACATTTGTAACACTTGTTTTTAAAAGAAAATGAGCTTTTTTCTTGATTTTTCAATTGTTGAAAATTCAACTATTAATAATTGAAGAAAATTGAATTTTAAATAGTTAAATTTTAAATTGTTGAAAATCGATGAAATTTTTTTATTGTATTTCGAATTTTCTTATGTTTTCTACTGTTGAAAATTCAACTGATGAAAATTTAACTGTCGAAAATTTAATTGTTGAAGTTCAATTTTCAAAAATTGAATATTAAAAGTTTATTGAAAAAAGTTTATTGAAATGTTAAGAAATATTAACGTATTAAAACAATTTTTAAAAATCTTTAATTTACGTAACTTCATATGAGAATTCAATAAATAAACGTTTCAATCCATAAAGAAATGTTTGGAAAAAGCTTAAAAATCAGTGATAAATGTATATATAATACGCGTTCTCCTTGTAAGACCTTTTGAAAAACCCATCGGCTGTTCTATTTTGATTGATTTCTTTTTTTTTTTTTGATAAGTAGTTTTCTTAGGCATACCTTTCTTTCACTTTTTATTTTAAAAAAACTGAAATTTGTTAGTACTGTATCACTGACTGGATAAAAATAGCAAAAAAGTGTCCTTTCATTGAAAAAAGTAACAAAACAGTAAGAATAGTTAAATTTTCAACCAAAAAGATGAATTTTTAAATTAAATTTTGCCAAGGGAAACGAATTCTGAACAAAAAATATAATAGTTAATAATTCAAATAAAAACGATTTCAATTTCAAATAAAAACCAGTTGAATTCAACCAAAAAACGAATTTTGCTCAAAATAGTTGAATCCTCAACCAAAACAGATTAATGTTCTACCAAACAGTTGCATTTTCAATCAAAATGATGAAATTTATACCAAAAGAGATGAATTTGCAAACTAAACGGACATATCTTCAACAACAACAAAAATTGTTCAAACATGAAAGAATTTTCAACTAAATAAAATCAATTTTCAATTTAAAAAAAATCAATTTTCAACCAAAAATGTAATAGTTAAATTTTCAGTTGAAAAATTGATTTTCAACCAACAGAAAAACGAATTTGCGACGAAATAGTTAAATTTTCAAAAAAGAGATGAATTTTAGACTAAAATGATGAATCTTTACCAAAAAAAATTAATTTTCCACTAAGTAGTTCAGCTTTCAACCAAGTAGTTGCATTTTCAACCTAAAATGACGAATTTCCACCATAAAAGATGAATTTTCAAGTCAAAAACACTAATTTTTAGTAAAAAGGTTAATTTTCAACCAAATTCACTAGAGCTCCAATATAAGATCAGTTTCGGGGGTTGCTTCACACTGGCCTTGAGACTAAAGCAGTACCTTCGAAACGTAAACTGTCAGGGACGTGTGGACCATTACCTAATATTACGCAATCTCCGAACATGAGTACGAACATCAGCACCCGCGCACTGCACCTTTGTGTATACGCTGCTGGTGTTTCACGCTTGGTTGAACACCGTCTCTCGCCCCGACCGTTGAGAAACTGCATGGGCCAACAGTTCTAGGAATACTTAAATTGGATTCGTTTTATATTAGAGCACTACTGTAGCTGAATTTTTAATTTAAAAAAATTGAATTTTGAAACAAATATTAAAATTTATTACCAAAAAAGATAAATGCTCGACCAAAAATATAATAGTAGACTTTTCAACAAAAAGGAATTAACTTTCAACCAAAAGTCGTTGGATTTTATTATTGAGTTCTATTAACAAATATTTATTGTAAATATTTTAAATATAATATTTTTAAATCGTTCGATTTTTAGTTCAACATTTAAAGAATGGATCATGTAAAATTGAAAAATATTTGATTAGAAGATTTCAAAAATGAATAATAATTCTAAATGAAGGTGTTAAAAATTACACGATTTAAAATTAAAAAGTTAAAAATTGTGTTGTTTAAAATCAAAATTGGTAAAAATTGAACTATCTGAAATTGATACATCAGTAAATGAATAATTTCTTTAATTTTACATGGTTACAATTTCAAAGTTCTGAATTTTCATGTTGAACGCTGAAGTTTCAATTTTTCACTTTCATAAGTTTTAATTTTGCAATTAAAATTGAAATGGTTAAATTTAAAAAAGTGTAATTAACAATTTGACCATTTTTTACTTTAGACGATTCAAATTCACTTAAAATATTTAAAATTTTTAAGTGCGTGAGGTGTGAGTATGAAAAAGTTTCAATATCACAATTATTGGTGATTAACAATTGTTGCAGTTTATGAATGAAGTTCGGATTCGTTTAATTTTTAATGTTCCGTATTAAAAATGTTTTCATTTTAATGTTTCCCATTTAAAATTACTTCATTTTGAAGGTTCTTTTAAAATAATACAATTTTCAAGGTTTATGATTGAAACTTTTTCCATTTCGAACGGTGAATTTGATAGTGATTTTATTTGTTGATCTTAGAAACATTTGTCGAATCAATTTTTTTTTTTTATAAAAACCATACACAATTCAAGAATTCCAGAAGCTTTGGAATTGAAACATTGAATTTAATTTGCAATTTCAAACTGTCAAATTGTCAAATTTTAATCTCTCCGAATATAGTTTATACAGTAGTTTGGGATAGGGAATTTCGTAAGGAATTATAATTATGAGTTTGGGACAGGTAATTTCGAGGAAGAAATATAAAATTGATATTTGGAACAGGAAATTCCCGTAAAGAAGTATAATTTTGACTTTGTAACAGGGAATTTCGTAAAAAATTTGTAATTTCGAGTTTGGGACAGGGAATTTCAGTAAAGAAATAATTTTTACAGTTGAAACAGGGAATTACCGTAAAGAATTATAATTTTGACTTTGGAACAGGAAATTTTGAAAAGAATTATAATTTTGACTTTGGATAGGAATTTACGGGAAGAATGAGAATTTTCACTTTGGGACAGGGAAATTTCTAAAAGAGTTATAATTCTAATTCGCGATATGGAATTTCAGTAAAGAATTGTAATTTTGTGTTTAGAACAGTTAATTTTACTGAAACATTATAATTTTGAGTTTGGGACAGAGAATTTAGTAAAGAATTATTATCTTGACTTTGGGACAGGCAATTTTCGCAAAGAATTAGAATTCTTACTTTGGGACGAGGAACTTTCTAAAAGAATTATAATTCTAATTTGCGACATGGAATTTTATTAAACAAATGTAATTTTGAATTTAGGGCAGAGAATTTCCCTGAAGAATTATAATTCCTACTTTGGGACAGGGAATTTTAGTAAAGCATTGTAATTTTGAATTTGGGACAGAGAATTTCAGTACAGAAATAATTTTGACTTTGGAACAGGGAATTTTGTGAAGAATTATAATTTTGGCTCTGGAACAGGTAATTTCAGTAAAGAAGTAATTTTTTCAATTGGAACAGGGAATTACCTTACCGTAAATAATTATGATTTTGACTTTGGAACAGGAAATTTCGTAAAAAATTATAATTTTGACTTCTGGACCGGCAATTTTCTCAAAGAATGAGAACTTTTACTTTGGGACAGCGAGCTTTCTAAAAGAATTATAATTCTAATTTGCGACATGGAATTTTGATAAAGAAATGTAATTTTGAATTCAGGGCAGAGAATTTCGCTGAAGCATTACAATTTCTACCTTGAGACAGGGAATTTTATTAAACATTGCAATTTTGAGTTTGGGATAGAGAATTTCAGTACAGAAATAATTTTTACTTTGGAACAAGGAAGTTCGTGAAGAATTATAATTTTGGCTTTGGGCCAGGTAATTTCAGTAAACAAATAATTTTCACATATGAAACAGGGAATTTCCGTAAATAATTATAATTTTGACTTCGGAACAGGGAATTTCGTAAATATTTATAATTTTGACTTCGGGACCGGCAATTTCCGCAAAGAAGAAAAATTTTTACTTTGGGACAGGGAACTTTCTAAAAGAATTATAATTCTATGTTGCGACAGGAAATTTCAGTAAAGAAAAATAATTTTGAGTTTAGGTCAGAATCTCTGCGAAGAATTGTAATTTTTATTTTAGGACAAGGAATTTTAGTAACGCTTTATAATTTTGAGTTAGGGACAGGTAATTTCAGTAGAAGAATAATTTTGAAAAATGGAACAGGGAATTCCTGTAAAGAATTATAATTTTGACTTTGGAACAGGATGTTTTGTAAAGAATTATAACTTTGGCTTTGGGACAGGGAATTGCGTAAAAAATTATAATTTCGAGTTTGGGACAGGGCGTATGAGTAAAGAAATAATTTTGACAATTGGAACAGGGAGTTACCGTAAAGAACTACAGTTTTTACTTTGGAACAGGGAGTTTCGTAAAGAATTATAACTTTGGATTTGGGACAGGCGATTTCAGTAAAGAAATAATTTTAACAATCGGAACAGGGAATTGCCGTAAATAATTATAATTTTGATTTCGGGACCGGCAATTTCCGCAAAGAATTAGAATTCTTACTTTGGGACAGGGAACTTTCTAAGAGAATTATAATTCTAAGCTGTGACATGGAATGTCAGTAAGCAAATATAATTTTGAGTTTAGGACAGAGAATTTCCGTGAAGAATTATAATTTTTACTTTGGGTCAGAGAATTTTTGTAAAGCATTATAATTTTGAGATTAGGGACAGATAATTTCAGTAAAAGAATCATTTTGACAATGGAAACAGGGAATACCTGCAAAGAATTATAATTTTGACTTTGGAACAGGGAATTCCGTAAGGAATTGTAATGTTGACTTTGGGACAGGGAATTTTGGAGGAGCATTATAATTTTGATTTTAAGACAGGATATTTCGTTAAGAATTAAAATTTTTACTTTGGGACAGGATATTTCCGCAAAAGATTAGAAATTTTACTTTGGGACTAAAAACTTTTTAAAGGAATTGCGACATGAAATTTCAGTAACGAAATATAATTTTGAGTTTAGAACAGAATTTCCGCGAAGAATTATAATTTTTACTTTAGGATAAGGAATTTTAGTAACGCATTATAATTTCGAGTTTGGGACAGGGGATTTCAGTAAAGAAATAATGTTGACAATTGGAACAGGGAATTGTCGTAAAGAATTATAATTTTGACTTTGGAATAAGGAATTTCGTAAAGAATTATAATTTTGACTTTGGGACAGGGAATTTCGTAAAGAATTATAATCTTGACTTTGGGCCGGCAATTTTCTACAAGAATTAGAGTTATTACTTTGGGACAATGAAATTTCTGAAAGAATTATAATTTCAAATTAAGACAGGGAATTTCTGTGAAGACCAAATTATAATTTTTATTTTGTGGCAAGAAACTTTAGTAAAAAATTTTAATTTTGTGTTTAGAATAGGGAATTTCAGTAGCGAAATATAATTTTGAGTTTAAGACAGGGAATCCCCGTAAATAACTATTTTAATAATTTTGTTACTGTAATTTTAGTGAAAATAGAGTTTCTGCAAATAAGACTGCAGTAAATTGAGTCAGTATTTAATGAAAAAAATAATTCGGAAGTTATTCAATTGGATCACCAACGGGGTCCAATTAAATGAGGTATGATTTTTAGCAATTTTCTTTAAAAAATGTTTTAAAAATGTATGAAACAATCTTTTAATATTTCCTGACGATTGTACATTTTTTATAAAATCCCATTGTTTGTTTAGGAGAATCCAGGAACGTTTTTTTTAAGTTCTGGTTTTACTTCCTCTAAATTCTATCTCGACTCCACCTACACTTTGCTGAAAAGCCTTTGTAAATGTAAGGGATTTTCCGAAATCTTTCATGGTAGAAACTAGAAATCGCCTGGAGTCTGGATACTGCTGCGCTAAACAAGGTTTCGTCGTAAAGAAAATTTATGTCGAGCGAGCGAAGGACAAAAGAAAACCCTTATAAAATACTCAAGACTAAAAAGTTTCCTTTTTTATGAAGCAGGTTTTTAGTTCCCTAGAAAATACGTATACACAAATTTTCTAAGTGAAATGTTGGCTTTTTTAAAAACAGTATTCGTCTTTTAAAAAATGTTAAGTTTTGTTGAAAATAAAATTGAAAAAGACCTCAATTTTGAGACTAAGAATTAATTTTCCTTCATGGAACTTTCAGACTCTGAAGACTTAAGAATCGAAAATCAAGGCTTCAGGCTGATATAAGAAATTCAAAAAAAAAACTGTTAATGGAAGCATAAATTTCGAAAAATTGTAGCAAATTAGTGCCATGCAATTTTTAATGAATTTTTTAAGGATGTTCACTACGTACAGTCCGCTTCAAAATTGAGCAATTTTTAAAATGAGTTAAAAAATTGTCGAAAATAGACCCAACTTTATTTGCTGCGAATTTGAAGGAAGAAATGTAAGCGTGCTTGAGAAAAAAATCGTTTTGATTGAAATTGTTTATTTAATAAAAGTTATATGGAATTTTGTGTCTTAGCTTTAATTTCAGGTAAAAGCTGCAATTTGTATCCAATCCTAATGATCAAGGGCTGATTTTATCCCTTGAAAGATTCTTCTGCAATTCGGTTTGTTTGGGTTGTTTAAAATTTTTGATTATTTAAGAAAAAATGTATTTACAAAAAGATTAACTGTATTATTTTTAACATAATTTTCCTGAATAAAATCTAACCAAACAAGATTTTAAAGAATCTTTCACAGAATAAAATCAATTCTTGATCCCTAAAATTATATGGAAATTGCAGCTTTTACCTAAAATGGAAGCATGTGTTAAATAAACAATTTCAACCTAAACAATTTTTTTTCCAAAGGACGCTTAGAATTCTCCTTCAAAATTCGCGAAAGTTTATATTAGGTCTATTTCGTCGATTTTTTAATAATTATAGAGGTTGGATGAATATTGAGATTGTAAAATATCTTAAAACTTTTCAAATCCTTTGAAATCCATTGAAATTTTTAAAATCTTTAAAGTCCTTGGAGATCCCCTGAATCCTCTGAAATCAGATGGAACTTCTTGAAATGTCTTAAAATCCCATGAAATTTTTGAAATTCTCTGAAATCCCTTGGAATCTTTTAAAATTCTTTATCATTATTATTTCCTCAAAAAATGATGAAGTGTTTGAAATTCTTTAAAATCCCGCAAAATCCGAAAAAAACAGATCAGGAACCTCGCAATCCCTTGAAATCTTTAAAATCCACTGAAATCTAATAAAAACCTTTGAATTCTGTTAAAATCCTTTGAAATCCCTTAAAAATTCATTTAAAAAATGATGAAATCTTTTAAATCTCTAAAATCCCGTAAAATCCGAAAAAATCGGATAAGGAACTTCGCAATCCCTCGAAATCTTCGAAATCCACTGAAATATTTCAAAACACCCTTGAATTCTGTTAAAATCTTGTGAATACCTTAAAAACTCATTCAAAAAATGATGAAATCTTTTAAATTCTCTAAAATCCCGTAAAATCCAAAAAATTGGATAAGGAACTTTGCAATCCCTTGAAATCTTCGAAATCAACTGAAATCTTTTTAAAACCCTTGAATTCTGTTAAAATCTTCTTAAATCCCTTAAAAATTCATTCAAAAAATAATGAAATCTTTTAATTTCTCTAAAATCTCGTAAAATCCGAAAAAATCGGATAAGGAACTTTCCAATCCCTTGAAATCTTTAAAATCCACTGAAATCTTCCAAAAATCCTTGAATTCTGTCAAAATCCTCTGAAATCCCTCGAAAAATTCATTCAAAAAATGATGAAATCTTTTAAATTCTGTAAAAGCCCGTAAAATCCGAAAAATCGGATAAGGAACTTTGCAATTCCTTGAATTCCACTGAAATCTTTTTAAAACCCTTGAATTCTGTTAAAATCCTCTGAAATACCTTGAAAAATTCATTCAAAAAATGATGAAATACATTACAAATTTCATAAAATCTGTAATATCTTTTAAAATTCGTTAAAAAATGATGAAATCTTTGAAATTCTCTAAAATCCCATAAAATCCGAAAAATCAGATAAGGAACTTTGCAATCCTTTGAAATCTTTAAAATCCACTGAAATCTATTTAAAACCCTTGAACATTAAAAATTTTATGAAATCTGTAATATCTTTTAAAATTTCTTAGAAGATGATGAAATATTTGAAATTCTGTAAAATTTGGTATAATCCCAAAAATCAGATATAAATCTTTGGAAACCACTGAATTCTATTAAAAACCCTCGAATTCCGTTAAAATCCTCTGGAATGAAAAAACTTGAAATTTTTTAAATATATTTAAAATTTCATGAAATCTGTAATAATAAAAATAATTCTGTGTTAACAAATAAAATTTTTAAAAATTGTTACTTTTACAACTTTATTTTGTATCTTTCCGTTAGCAATCGTCATAAAGACGACGTCAATCAAAATCAGTACAGTGGCATCTAAGGTAAAAAATTAATTAATGAACGAATTTTTAACAAAATACATGAATTTTCAAGAAAAAAAGATAAATATTTAACCAAAAATGGAATAGTTAAATTGTCAGTTGGAGAAAAAAGGATTTTTAACCAAGAAAAAACGAATCTTTAACAAAATAGTTTAATTTTCAACAAAAGAGCCCAACTTTCAAATAAGTAGTTGAGTTTGCATCCCAAAAAATTAATTTTCAAGCAAGAAGATTAATTTTCTACTAAAAAAAAAACGAATTTTCAACAAAATATTAAAATTCTCAACCAAAGAGATGAATTTTCAGCTTATATGATGAATGTTTAATAAAAAAAAATTATAACAAAGTAGTTGAACTTTTAACCAAGTAGTTCTATTTGTAACACAAATGATGAATTTTATACCAAGAAGATAATTTTCTACCCAAAAAAGCGACTTTTCAACAAAATATTCAAATTTACTATCTGTTTTGATTGAGGATACAACTATTTGGTTAAAAATTCATCTTTTTGGATAAATTCAACCGCTTTCGATTTGAAATTAAAATATTTTTTGATTGAAATATCAACTATTACATTTTTGATTGAGTATTCATTTTTTTTGGGTAGAAAATTCAACTACTTGTTAAAAAGTTGCAATATTTTTTTAAGAATTAATTTATGTTTGTTTAAAGATACATCATTTTAGATGAAAATTTATCTCTTTGGTTGAAAATTGAACTATATTTTCGAAAAGTAGTTTTTATTTGTTGAAAATTCGTCTTTGTTGGATGAATTCAACTGTTCCTTATTTAAAATTGAACTCTTTTTTGGTTGAAATATCAACTACTTTGGTAGAGAATTAGATTATCTTGCTGAAAATTAACTTTTTTATAGTGAATTCCTCTTTATGCCTGGAAAATCTAACAATTTGTTCAAATTTTTTGTCTTTCTTGACTCAAAAATCACTTAAGGTTGAAAATTTAATTTCGAGTATTTTGTTGAAAGTTCACCTCATTTTGTAGAAATTTCATCTTTTTTGGTTAAAAATTGAACTTTCTGGTTCAAAATTAATCTATTTTGGTTGAGGATTCAACTCTGTTGTTGAAAATTCATCAATTATTTTGGTATATAATTTAACTATCTGGTTAAAAATTGACATTTTCGTTGGAAATTCGTCTTTTTAGTCTGAAAATTCCACAGTTTCCAGAAATTTCATCTGTTTTGGTTACAAATGTAACTGTTTTTGTTAAAAGTTGACCTTTTTGTTGAAAATTTCTTTCTTTTTTTTGGTTGACATCATTTCTCTATGAAATTAAAAAATGTTGATTGATTACAATAATTTTTATTGTGCACCACTAACGGTGAAATACAAAGTAGATTTACTAAAAAAAATTTGAATCGCAGAATCACTATCGTTGAAATTTGTTTATAAAAATTAATTAAAACATTTCATGAACTTATTTTGTATCTTAGATGCCACTGTACTGATTTTGATTGATTCCAAGTTTATTGAGAATGTTTGCGGAAAGATAAAAAATAAAGTTGTAAAAATGACCATTTTTTCGCTTCGTTTGTTAACACAGAAGTGTATAAGTATTCTCTTTGGAACTTAATTAAGAGTATTTCGAAGAAAAAGATCGGACTTGATTGAGAATTCTGGGGCTTAGGCTCTTTTGCAACAAATTTCGACGTTTTGCCCCACTGTGGGGCGCCATGAAATTGAGGCAGGCAGTTTTTGGGAAATTTAAGTTTAGTTAAATGAATGCAATGCGAATCAGGGAAAATTGAAGAGAACCAGTCCAATTGAATTCAACAAATTCAATGATTTCTGTGTTCATTTTCTTTAAATAAACAATGCAATTTCGATTCTTCAATAGAATCTTGAAGAGCGGGGGGTGGGGAGTGTAATAGTCTAGGGGATCCATTTTACTGAAGTCGGCCCTAATGTTGACGTTAGAGAAATATAGTTACTTAATGTTAAATTTTATCTCAGTCTGAAAAAGATTAAAAATCCCTTCCCACGACTAATTTTGAAAAATGACATTTCTCCTTCCCCCTGAATTTTCAAAGAGCGAATTTCTGAATGGAGCTAAGCATCTGACAATCGGAGCATTGTCGCTCTCTCTTTGGAAGTGCAGAGTTCACGAGCTTGCAGGAAATAACATTGACTTCCGGTGGCAAAGTTTGCGCGCAGCATCCCGTCCTGCAACTTCTTTGTAATCGGAGAACCTCTCGCGCGTTTCCAATATGTGTCCTCCATTTCAACTCTTTCATGGCTCACGTCCTTTCCTTTCTGCCTCCCTCTTTCCTCGTTTTCTCATGTGCAACCACCCGGTACGCGAGTAATAAAAAAATTACAAGTCCCTTTGGCGGGACACCCGCAATCAGAAAAAAAATTACACGTTCCCTTTAATCTGATTTGCACGGGGGAATCCCGGAGCCGTGGTGTAACGACTCCTCCCCTCGGTGGTGAGAAAGGTTCCGGCCGCAAATTATGGTTCAATGCAATTTTCCTTTCTCGCGACCCTTTACACCCGTGGGGTTGCAACTGTTGCGTCAAGAACATCCCCTGCGAAGCCGAGGTTTACCTTTAGCTTCATAGTCCTTTACAGTTCTTTAGCTTTAGTGTTTAGAGAAGCAAGGCGCATCATCGCGATTTCTTTAAAGCATTTTTAATGATGTGAAAATATTCATAAACTCAAACCCGTTTATTCTGTTACTTTCTGTTCTTCATTTTTTTTCTATTGTAATTAATGTTAATGTAGGAAAAATAATTTTATTTAATTAATTGCTATGAACTTTATTTCATCACTAGATAAGAGGGTCCTTCAGTGTACCCCCTGCTTTCTTTTTTTTTACTTATCACGGTCGACCATGATTTTTCCTTACTTTTCGTCAATTCAAATTTGACCTGAAGGAAGGTGTACATTCAATCCAATCCCATCCCATCTCATTCTATCATATATATAGTAAGGTATCTTAATATATGTCTTTAAATTCCAATTCAATCTAATATAAAAAAAAGTTTTGATTTAATCCCCTGAGATTGATGGAAAATAAGATTGTAATATGCAGGAATGGATAGGGACGAACGGAAAAGGGATTCAAATGGAAAGAGAGAGGAAATTATAGTAGGTTCTGGAAGCCCTCGTGGGCCCTCTTTTTAATAATATAGAGAGCTATATTTATCCTTATTTTATTTATTTTTATATTCTCCCACCTTTCAATTTAATTTAATCATTTGAATAATAATCAGTTTAACTATCTGTTTAGTCACATTTTTAAGAATTTTTCTTTCATGTTTAAAATAACTTATTTAACGAGGGGTTGACAACTAATCTGAAGGAGTGTACATAGACTTTAAATGACTTCAGTGACTTCATGTGAATTCAACTGACTAGTCACAGGGGTGCCTTCCCGCCCTCTACCAGACGTTGGAAATGGGCCGAGATGTGACCTACTGTATTTCTGTGACCAGTCACAAGGGTGCCTTCCCGCCCCCATGAGACATTGGAAAGGGGTAGAGATGTGACCTACATTATTTATGTGAACAGTCACAGGGTTTCCACCCCTCCCAGACGTTGGAAAAGGGTAAAGAAGTGACCTAAATTATTTCTGAGACCAGTTCGTTGGAAAGGAGTAAAGATGTGACCTAAATTACTTCTGTGACCAGTCACAGGGGTTCCACCCCTCTCACACATTTGAAAAGGGTAAAGATGTGACCTACATTATTTCTGTGACCAGCCACAGGGGTTCCACCCCTCCCACACATTGGAAAGAGGTAAAGATGTGACCTACATTATTTATGTGACCAGTTCGTTGGAAAGGAGTAAAGATGTGACCTACATTATTTCTGTGACCAGCCACAGGGGTTCCCCCCCCCCCAGTCGTTGGAAAGGGATAAATATGTGGCCTACATTATTTCTGTGACACGTTCGAAAGGGGTGAATATGTGACCCACATTATTTCTGTGACCAGTCACAGGGGTGCCATCTCCCCACCAGACGTTGGAAAGGGGTAAAGATGTGGCCTACATTATTTCTGTGACACGTTCGAAAGGGCTAAAGATGTGACCCACATTATTTCTGTGACCAGCCACAGGGATTCCATCCCCCCATTAGATGTTGGAAAGGGGTAGAGATGTGACCTACATTATTTCTGTGACCAGTTCGTTGGAAAGGGGTAGAGATGTGACCTACATTATTTCTGTAACAAGTCACAGGGGTTCCATCCCCCCACCAGATGTTGGAAAGGGGTAAATATGTGACGTACATTATTTCTGTGACACGTTCGAAAGGGGTGAAGATGTGACCCACATTATTTCTGTGACCAGCCACAGGGATTCCATCCCCCCATCAGATGTTGGAAAGGGGTGAAGATGTGACCTACATTATTTCTGTGACCAGTTCGTTGGAAAGGGGTAGATATGTGACTTACATTATTTCTGTGACCAGTCACAGGGGTTCCATTCCCCCACCAGATATAGGAAAGAGAATAAAATGTGACCTACATTATTTCTGTGACCAGTCACAAGGGTACCTTCCCAACCCCCACCAGACGCTGGAAAAGGATAGATATGTGACTTACATTATTTTCGTGACCAGTCACAGGGGTGCCTTCCTACCCCCACCAGACGGTAGAAAGGGGTAGAGATGTGACCGACATTATTACTGTGACTAATCTCAGGCGTGCCTGTCCGCCTATCTCGAAAGCAATACGAGATACCGATTTGGAAGTTTCAGATTCGTGTTTCTCGCAAAAAATCCTGTCTGAATCCATATTAAAAATTTTTTTTTTTTAAATAATCTGTGAAAAAAGATCCTCTTTCGCTCCGCGCGATAATACAGATTCCTTACAACTTCCATATTAAGAAATTATGTAAATTGGGAACAAAAGTCAATAATTTTAACATAAATAAGCGATATATGGAAAATTATTCGACATATCGATTTAAAAGTTTGAGATTCGTGTTTCTAAGAAACAATCCTATAGGAATCTGCATTGAAACTTTGTCGCCGCAGATATCGTATCTCCTCGAGAAGAAAGTGTAGCTCAAACAGCAGCGTGCTAGAATTACGTTCCGCTACGGCAGGCCTGTCCAGAGAGGAGAAATTTCAGGAATTTTCCTCGAAACTGCTCAATTACCAGATGTGAGTTTTCCACCTCCACTCTCCAGTTCCCATTATATTTCACAAGAGCGACCATCACCCGAGGTCTTTCGAGCTGAGCAGAGAAAAGTGGTAGTGGAAGCGTAACGTGTGGCTTTTAAGCAAATTTCTCCTCTCTGGACAGGCCTGCGCTACGGAAGCTAAACATCTACTCCGTAGTGGGTTCGAATTCCAGCGAAATGAAAATTTTCACTTCACTTCCATGAATATTCTTGTCATATTTAGTAATCTACATATAATATACATAACAAGCTTCTATAATTGGTAACCGAAAAATAGCTGCAGTATTCTTAAATCATTTATAATTCATAATGCTTCATCTCAAACAGTGATTACAAGCTCAATTATCTTTAATTCAAGCAAAAAAATATATAATAATGATTACACTATAACTAATAAAAGCTTTAAATCCTGTTTAAAAATTTCAAAATTAAATTTACAATTGGACTTAATGTACTTAAACTGAATAATTTATTATGACAATCGACCATAGTGTTTAAAGAAGTTCGGAAAAGACTCCAAAGTCTCCAAAGACTGCGTAGGTTGTTATAAAACATGGAAGATAAAAGGAATCATTGAGAAGCTCGTAAAGATAAGGATGCATACTGAAGAGTTTTTGAATATAGCAAAGTTGTACTTGCGAGATATGCAGTACCTATAAACTCATGCAAATGATGGTTTGAAATTCACACAGCACTTATTTAAGCATTGCAATATAAATTTACTTAAATTAAATAGCAAGTACTCTTAAGTCTTCAATTTGAAGATCATAAGCCGTATGGCTACTGGTTTTAAAATATAGGTATTGACTAGTCTGCCGTCCTGAATTAAAAAGTGGATATCTACATTTTTCATCAAAAATGAGCTTTTTATATCGTACGAGTCGTCGCGAAAAGACAACTTTAACTAGGCAAAAATTAATTACAAATTATAAATAATGCTTAAGATATTAAGGTCGCGTTTTCTGTATCTTCAGCGATTTTCGAGAAATCCTGATGAAGAAAGTGGGTATCTACAAATGTATTACCGTATCTACACTTTTTGCAGCATTTCAGCCTGACTGAAGGCTGAAATCCTGGTTAAAAACGACGTATCTACACAGATACGTTTTTTTTTATAAAAAGGATTCTGGTTCGTTCGAGACCTACAATCCTTTTAAAGAAAGTTGTGAGTACATACCCACGTTCTTCATCAGGATTGGAGCCTTTTTTGACTCGACATTCCTCCCAGAACGGCGTATCTAAATTATAAGAATTTTTGAATATAAGGTAGTATATTTTATTCTTATAATTAACGTATCTGAAAATTTTGTTTATTTATTGCAAAAGTATTTTGTAAGTAGATCATATGAAAGATTCTTTTTGAATAAGTTCTAAATATTTCAAAAATATTGTGACGGTTGAAAATATTTTAATTTTCCAAAATATTATAATTTTAAAAATTTTTCGATAAGTTTTAATCAGTTTTGTGAGGAATACAGAATTTGGCATTAAATTTATCGTGAACTTCTCAAATAAAAAAAAATTACGAAATCGTTATTCCATATCGATTAAGATATAATATAGATATGTAATCCGTAAAATTTTTCATTCGAAAGTTCGAATCCGTTAAAAATTTATTTTAACTTTTGTAGGATACATATTTGAGAAAAATGTACGGATTATGAAATTTGAAATGATTTTTCTATTAATTTTTTTTTCAAATCAACCCCAAATTATATTTTTATTCGCGGTATTGTAATGAATAATTATTTTTATTGATAAAGTAGTGGATGACTAGCTTTTCATTTAGAAGAGTAACTTGAATGTTTGTTTTTGAGTTTACTTTCGAATTTTCATTGTTTTACTAGACGTTTGATTACTCTTTTCTGTCAGTATAACAATTTTCAACTACCTCTATTATAACAACAATGAAGAAATCATTGCTTCTTAAATCATCACATTCGACTTTTTAATTAATTAGAGATTTTATCAATTAATCTAAAAATGCTACGCGAAGGTTGTATTCCATATTCACTTTCATTAACTTATTAAAGTAAAAATGTGTAGATACCCTCGTTTTTTCCAAGGAAACTCGGCGTCCTCGGCGCCTCCGTCCTGTTTAAATACCGTTTCTGCGTAGATACGGCTTTTGAACGGGTTTCTTCGGAGATTTCACGTTTGAGAGAGCGACGTATCTACAGTTTCGTATATAAGCAATCAAAATTTGTGTTTTTTTTTTGCACTAATGAAAAGAGCAAGTCCGAATTAGTCTGAAACAGTTGTTTCCTTATAAAAAAATAGCATACGTTGGACAGACCAAGTACAAAACGAGTTTTGTTTAATTTTCAGGTTCGACTTCAAATGTAGATACCCACGTTTTAAATCAGGACAGCAGTAGTGTTGCGGAATTTTCTGTAAGAATAACCCGGTCAAATATAGCGCTAGGGCTAGAGTGACGGAAAATTCCATAACCTTAGCCCTGAACGAGCTGGAAAGGCGTTGGTCTTACGGAAAATTCCGCAACGGTAGACAGCTCGTAAAATATAAGCAAAATTATTTTTAATATATTTCGAAACTCCTGTGAAATATAAAAAATGTACAAAAGGAATAAATTGCAAAATAATGAAGTAAAGAAACATTAAACAAGAGTCTAAAATGATAAATGAAGTTTGAACTGTTCTTCGGAGCTTTCAGAGTTACTATCATGGACTACAGGCTTTTGTGTTCCATTAACGTTGTGAATTCTTGCATCACAACAAAATATTTGCTTTTCAGCCAGACCTGTTTGTATAGGTGCACAGGATCCAAGGTCTTCAGCGTCTTTCTTTTCTTTCTTTCCTTCTTTCTCTGCAGCGGATCTTTTATCTTCTCTCTCGATGCATTTTTACTAACCTTGCCGAAAACATTCGGCATTCGGCCAACACAACACGTGGTCCATGCATTGCATGACTACCAGTGATAGGTAAGTTACCTTTTAAAAGGAACTAGTTGTAGTTACCGTTACATCACGAAAAAAGTAACTAGTTATCGTTATTGTTACCGACTCAAAATGTAACATTTTCTTACCTGCATTTCCCAAAAAAAGTCACTATCGTTACTTTTCTAGTTACTTTTGTATTTTAGAAATATATGTCCAAACTTAATTTTTACAAAACTTTATTCACAACTTTTAAATGATAGTTGTTTCATTTTTTAATGAAAGTCGTAGTCGTCATGACCCACATAATGTTTCTAAGACAAGGAATGTTTTAGAAAATTTTGAATTTCAGTGTGGAAGAAAATTTTCAGCTTTCCTATTTTGTGCTATAAATCTCTTTGGCGCTGGAAATTAATTATTTCTGTCTAAAAATGTTTCTTTAGATTTACCTTGTTACGAATTCCATTTCTAGAGGACTTACAATATTCTAAGACCAACAGAAAATTTTTTACAAGACGTTGAATTTTCAACTAAAAATGATGAATTCTCAACGAAAAAGGCAATAGTTGAAATTTCAACCAAAAAATATTTTCATTTTGAATGAAATACAGTTTAACTCAACCAAAAAAGATGAATTTTTAACGAAATAGGCAAATTTTAAACCAAAGAGATGAATTTTCAACCAAGAAAATAATTTTTTACCAAAAAAGAACGAATTTTTAACAAAATACATGAATTTTTTTTTAATTAAAAAATAATCATTTTGAACGAAAAAAGATGACTTCTTCACAAAAAATGTAATAGTTGATGTTTCGATCAAAAAATATTTCTATTTTAAATGAAAAACACTTATATTCAAGCAAAAAACAATTTTTCAACAAAATAGTTGAATTTGCAGTCAAGACAGAAAAAAATCAATCAGATTGTTGAAGTTTCAAGACAAAGAGGCGAATTTTCAACAAAAAAAGTTGATTTTTAACCAAATAATAACATTTCTATGCAAAAAAGTTCAATTCTCACAGAAAGATGTAATATTTTAAATTTCAACCAAAAAAAACGAATTCTCTAACAAATACTTATATTTGAAACCAATGAGATAAATTTTCAACTAAGGACATAATTTTTTACCAAAGAATGACGAATTTTGAACAAAATACATGAATTTTAAACTAAAAAAGATAAATTATCTACCAAAAATGGGATAGTTAAATTTTTTATTGAAAAAATTAATTTTTAGCGGGAAAAGATGAGTCCTCAACGACAAATGTAATGGTCGATATTTCAACCAAAAAACAATTTATTTTAAATCAAAAACAGTCACATGCAACCAATAAAAACAATTTCGTCAATCATGAATTTTCAGCCTCAAAAGATCAATTTTCCACAAAATAGTGCACTTTGCAACCAAAGAAATGAACTTCCAACCAAGAAGATTAATTTTTTACCAAAGAAAGACAAATTTTGAACAAAATATATGAATTTTCAACTAAAAAAGATCAATTTTCAACCAAAAATGTCATAGTTAAATCTTCAATTGAAAAAAATCATTTCTAACGAAAAAAGATGAACCCTCAACTAAAAGTATAGAAGTTCATATATTTTAATCAAAAAGAAAATTAATTTTATATCAAAAACAGTTTGATTCAACTAAAAAACTAATTTTCAACAAAACAGTTGAATTTTTAACCGAATGAAATGATTTTCTTCCAAAATCATTCAATTTTGAACAAATTATTAAATTTTCAACCAAATAATAAAGTGTTTAACCAAAGGAGATAAATTTTCAACTAAAGTATTAAAGAAAATAACTGAAAGAGTTGAATTTCCGGTTTAAAAAATTCATTATCAACCAAAGAAAAATAAATATTTAACTCTGAAATTATTTTTTTATTTCTTTCCAAGTGTTTTTATAGATTTTAGAAAATTTTGAATTCCAGGGTGGGAGAAAAATTTCAATTTTCCTATATTGGGCTATAAATCTCTGTGGCTATCTGCTGCCTAAATTTGAATAGTGAAAATGAAAAAATAGTTGGAAAAGCAATAAAATTGATTGATTGTCGTAAAAAAGAGTTGTGATCTACATTTTGAAAATAAAATAAAAAGTAACCATTTTTATAGTTACTGTTACTGAAAAAAATGTAACTAGTTACCAATTCGTTACTTACTTTCAAAAGTAATTTCGTTACCACCATCGTTACCAAAAAAAAGTAACTACTATCGGCGAGAAAATTCGAGTCCTCTGCCTTTGACGTTCAAAAAGTATAGTAAGTGAAGAAAAACTGGTAGCTCAATGAATGGAGGATAATTTTAAAGGTTAAAATGTTGTACATTGATTAGCCAGAAAGGAATATGCCAAAAAATTTTTTAGAGCTTACAGACCTGAAAATCTGACAAAAAGTAAGGAAATTTGACAGCTTTTAACG
>JAUMHM010000031.1:30018133-30036597 GCA_032362435.1 Melikaiella ostensackeni | reverse complement strand
TATTGGACCCTAAAGCCAATTCGATCACCAAAAATTCCAAAATAATTTTACGATTGAGGGTCAATATAATCCCACCTTTACATATTACCTTTTTTATTGAGAATTTACCTTTTTTGGTAAACATTCATTTTTTAATGAAAATTTAAGCACTCCATTTTCGGTTTAAAATTTATATTGTTAGTTGAAGATTCAACTACTTGGTTGGATGTTTCTCTTTTTTATATGAAAATTCATGTATTTTGTTGATGATTTGTCTGTTTTGGATATGTTTGAAAAGTTATCCTTTTTTGTTGAAAATTCATGTGTTTTGTTGAAAGCTCAACGTCGTCTAAAACATTTTCTGTTGGTTTGAGAATATTGTAAATCTTCTAGAAGTGGAAGTCGTAACTAGGTAAATCTATAGAAACACGTTTAGAAAGAAATAATTAATTTTCAACGCCAAATAGATTTATAGTCCAAAATATGAAAGCTGAAGTTTTTCATCCACACACTCTTTAGTGCTCGCTGAAAAAATCGCAAAATTTTGACTCAAAGACAAAAATATTCTTCAACATTATAGCTGTGAAATGATGTAAGTTCGATTCTCGTCAAAAAATTGTTGTCTTTAATGTGACAGAAAATGTGTGAAAAACAGGAGAAATAGCTCTCGTCTTTCAATACCTCGACTTTGTAGTCCTCCATAAGTGAAAAAATTAGTACTAAAAACTTCACCAATTTCGTGAGTATTTTTTAACCTGTGCTTTACAAATGGAAATTTTTTGAATTTCAATTTGTTCATTATTGTAATCGGTAGAGCTAAAAATGCAAAAAATAATTATCTCGGCTCTTGATAGAAATTCTAGGCTGAGATATAGCTTGGAAGAATCTTCTCGATTCAGCGGTTTCAAATCCAAAATTGATCAATAAAATTAATAAATTAACTTTTAATTACACGACAGACGGCCGAATCTTCAATTCGTCATTCAACCTTTGCAGTTTAAAACGCATAATTAAAAAAAAATTTCAGTTCGAATAAACTGTTTTCTTAGATTGTTCACAAAAATTAAATGAATAAACGCTCCTTAAGCACCTTATTGTGATACGTGAACATTTTCTATTCGGTTACAGTTCAAAATTCATGATTAAACAAATTTTTCAAATCAAATCAAATTTTTTTTAGATTTTTTGAAAAAATGTAATTAATGAATGCACGATAAGACTCAACCAATTTCAACCTAAAAGACTCTTGCACTCACTGTCAACAGAAAATTGGACAAGGTTTTTAAGCACAAAATTTCCTTTTTGAATTTTTTTATAATTTTCAAATTATGGATACTATGCGCCTCCAGTCTTTGAGAATAGAATAAAAAAGTCTTAGTATTGTATTGTATCTTATTATTGAATAAAAAAGTCTCATGGAAAACTTTTCCATGTGACTTTTTTATTCAATTTTCAACTATTCCAAACGCCCAGTAGTCAAATTTTTCAAATCAAGAAAAAATCCACTGCTGATTCGCTGCTATCATACTTTGCTAATTTACAACAACTGTTATTTATTTAAACAATTTTTATGAACGAATTCAAAGTTTCACAACTTCTGAATGCATATACTTAATTCTTTATAGGGGATCAACTAAAAATTTCTGGCCAATGACTCTTTGATATCATACTTTACACGTTGACAATAATTTTTGTCTGTTTAAATAATTCTTAAGATTAAAAAATGCACAGTTTGACTATATTGCAATGAATAGGCTCAATTTCTCGCAATTTCTTTTGCATTTAACTACAAAAATCCTGATAATTACTCTGTAGAATGTCAATTAAGCTTAAACAGCTTAAGCAATCACATGTGCATATGCAATTGCAATGTACTCGTATCACAGCAAAGAGGCTTATTGAAATAAATTCAAACTGTGCATTTATTCATATAATTGTTAGAATAAATAAAAGTTGTTGTCAATTTACAAAGTATCATAGCAAAGAGTCGTTGACAAGAAATTTTCAGTGATCTCGTATAAAAAAATGAGTATGTGCACTCAGAAGTTGTGAAATTCTGGATTTGTTTGTAATAATTGTTTAAATAAAGAAAAATTGTTGTAAACAATTGCTGATAAAAATTGTTTAAATAAATAACAATTGCTGTCAATTTGCAAAGCGTCATAGTAGCAAAACATTGGAAAAACATTTTTAGTTGATTCCATATAAAAAGTTGAGTCTATTCATTCAGCAGTTGTGTAATTGTGCATTGGTTTATAGAAATTGTTTAAATAATTATCGATGGTTGTAAATTTGTAAAGTATCATAGTTAAAAGCCATTAGCAAGTCATCAGTAGTTGATTACGTACAAATATAACAAATATGTACAACATTTTAAAGATTAAGATTCCACGCATATTGGTAAGTGTCTTTCAAAATTTACAGTCTATTAGTAATTTTTACATGATCAGTGAAAGCTTGAAATGTACTATTTTCTTACGATCATTTCAGAATGCCCAACTTTGAGTGGCTCCTGCTCCCTCAAATCGAAGTAAAAAAATCTGCCAAAAAAAATCTGAAATGATCGTAAAAAAGTGTACTCTTCAACTTTTCACTCATCATAAAAAATCTACTAATGGACTGCAAATTTTGAAAGACACTCACCAATATGCATGAAACCTTAATCTTCAAAATGTCTTTTGGTTCATATTTTAGACATTTTTTCCTGCTGAGTAACTCACTAAAATCTCTGGAAAAATTGAGGGCTCTATATTTTTAAGACGGAGAGTATGGGAGGTTTCGAACATTTTGCGAACATCGATAGTTATCTTGAGATAAATATTTAATATCACAGGACGAGTATGTAAATTTCATACTTTTATTGTCTCAATTCGCAGTTGGAATTCTGAGTATTTTGTGAAGCCATGTCGTGTAATTAATTATAAGGTGCGGTTTTACTTAATCTTTCATCGGTGACGTAGAAGGCTCTAAACCCAAAGTGAAATCTGTGGGATTCAGTTTTCGAACTAGCATATATCGGACCAACATTTCTGATGAAGCTAATTCAATTTTTGAATAATGCAACTGGCTTCCAATGCAACCTGTACGCGACACACGGAGAAAACTGTGTAGAAGTAAGATCCATGAATATGGTTGTCACAACCACAAAAAATAGTTAAATATGGTACAACTACAACTGTGGTTCCTACAACCACATAGATGTTTGTATAAGAGTCTAGTTATAAGATCTCAACTGTGTGGTAGGCGCAACCATACACTGTGGTTGTCACAACCACATAGAAGAAGTTCTCTCTAATAATATGTGGTTGAGACAACTACACAGTGAAAGTTATTTTCAATGAGATGTGGTTGTCAGAATCACACAGTAAACTGTCTCAGCAGTAGGATGTATCTGTCACAATCAGTATTGCTGATTGAACAAAAAAATCATCTGCATTAATTAGTCATAAGGTTTTATTTAAATTATAGAAGCATACAAGAATAGAAAAGATTTGGGTGGCAAGATCTATCAACATCACACATTGTAAATCCTGATGGCCAAGCTAATTCATTTACGCGCGCATATATGAAATTGTCAGTCATCCATAAAACCATCCAGAAAATCTTGCATTCCTATAGATTTTGCTTACATTTCTCCTTGATTCTCAATTGTCCATTCATAAGATCCATAAATATGGTTGTCGTAATCACAAATAATTGTTAAATATGGTACAACTATAGTACAACTGTGGGTCCTACAACTACATAGCTGGTTATATGAGAGTCCAGTTATAAGATCTCAACTGTCTCAACTGTGGTTGTCGCAACCATACACTGTGGTTGTCGCAACCAGTGTTGCTGGTTAAAGAAAATGTTATCTGCATTAACTATTCATAAGTTTTTATTTAAATCTGCATTTTACCAAATATTTTACCACTTACTCTACATCGTTTACAAATTTCGCTTACAATATATAAATTTACATACAATACACAAAGTGTTGTTCAGCTTAAACTTAATTCAAGAACTAAATTTAAGAACATCATACTTGCAGTATATGGTACATACTAAGTGGCATGAAATACATAATTATGAAAACTTTTTGTTTGACCGTACCATATATGGATTATAGAAGCATACAAGAATAAAAAGGATTTGGGTGACAAGATCTATCAACATCACACATTGTAAGTCCTGATGTCGAAGCTAATTTATATACGCGCGCATATATGAAATTGTCGGTCATCCATACATCCATCCAGAAAATCTTGCACTCCTGTTGATTTTGCTTACATTTCTCCTTGATTCTCCATTGTCCACTCACGATTAATATCCAATTATTTCAGCATTTTAGCACTTGCACTCACTTTTCACTTGTATTCGTTGCAGACATAAAACAATTTTCAGGCGGTTGGATATAATGACGTCGTGCCTGAGGGGTGACGCGACGTGATGTGCGTTAGCGCACGTGAATCTGCGCAATTATGCGCACCAATCAAAAGAGGATGAGCCACAAACACGGTGGTAGTGGAAGCCACCAGATACAAAGCGGTATCAATCAAAACAAAATGAACTACAAACACTGTATTTGTGAGAGCTACAAGCTCATAGCTAGAAGAGTGTGGTTGTGGCAACCATATCAAGAGAATGCCCAACTACGCGCGAAAGAAGCTGCACCAATTAAAAGAGGATGAACTACAAATAGCGTGATAGTGGAAGCTACAAGATTGTGGCTAAAATCGTGTGATTGTGGAAACTATGTCATTTAGAACTAAGAACGTAAATAAAAGATGCCTGAATAAAAAAATTGGACAATACATCCATATTGTTTGAAACTTGATAATTTTAGTTACTGTAATCATACCAGTCTTCTCCGTGCAGTTTTATTCAACATTACAGAAATTTTACTTGACTACCATTTTTCCAAAATATAGTTTCTAACTGTCCAGAAGCAAATCATCTGATGACATAATTTCCCATAAAAAATAATACAAGAAGAAAAAAATAATCACACTAAACAATTATTATTTGTTTGATCTAAACTTTCCTCGAATTTGTGTACCTTCTATCTTAGGTTTTGCATCGTTTATCCAATAATACTCAACTTTGGACTTATGTCATCTGGATTTAAGTCCTTCCTGGAATTTCCGACGGCTCGCATTCGTTGATGAGGGGGCCAAAAGGTAGAGAGAGACGCGCAGTGAGCGCAGCGGTGTTGATCAGTTCCGTTGCTAGAAAATGGGCAGTTCGAACACTCGCGTGCATACTTTGCATTTATTTTTAAGTACACTAGGGAAATTCGTTTTTCATTAATTGGTCTTCATTATTAAAAAAGGGTTTATCTTTTATGGTAACAAGAATCTACAGTTATGCAAAATACAGTTCATTGATATTATGTATTCCTATTGGAAATGGTTCAGACGGCCCTAACTGTTAAAGTCATAGAAATTATTGGAAGAGTCCCACGGTCTTCGCAGGCCATACCCGAAGCCCCACATAAATCCAGAGTTGAATGTATCAGCAAATCTGAACATTGACAGAAAATTAAAAAATGAGAAATAATCAGTGATGAGAAGTTACTAGTTCCTTTTAACTAGTTACTGTTACTAGTTACTTTTTTTTTGGTATCGATAGTGGTAAGGAAGTTACTTTTGTAAATAAGTAACGAACTTGTAACTAGCTACATTTTTTTCAGTAACAGTAATTATAAAAATCGTTACTTTTTCAGTTACTTTCAAAATGTAGTTCACAAGTCTTTTTTACGACAGTCAATAAATTTTATTATTCTTGCAACTTTTTTTCATTTTGACTATTCAAATTGTGGCAGCCGAGAGCCATAGAGATCTATAGCCCAATATAGGAAAATTGCAATTTTTCACCGACCCTGGAATTCAAAATTTTCGGAAATCTATAGAAACACTTTAAGAATGAAACAAAGTTAATTTCAAAGTTGAATATTCATAATTTTTGGTTAAAAATTGTATTATTTTTTTCAATTTGATTATTTTGTTCGTGATTCAACAGTTTTGATAGAAAATCATTCTATTTCTCGAAAAATTTCGTCTTTTTATGTCTAAAAATTACCTTTTTTCGTATAAAATTCAATTATTTGGTTGAAAATTAAATTTTTTGATGAAGATTTAACTGTTTTGTAAGAAATTTGCCCTTCTATCTCGAAATTTCAACAATTTATTTGTTTTTTTTCTCTCTTGACTCAAAATTCAACTCTTTTGTTGAAAATTCATTTTTTGGTTGAATCCAACTGTTTTTTATTTAAAACCAAAAAATTTTTTGGTTGGAATATCAATTATTAAATTTTTCGTTGATAATTCATCATTTTTCGTTGAATATTAATTTTTTCAATTGAAAATTTAACTATTCCGTTTTTGGTTGAAAATTGATCTTTTTTAATTGAAAATTTAATAAGTTGCTTGAAACTTTATGCATTTTGTTGAAAATTTATCTTCTTTGGTAGAGAATTAATCTTCTTGGTTCAAAACTCATCTTTTGGGTTGAAATTCAACAATTTTGTTAAAAATTTATTTTTTTGGGTTGAAAATTAACTGTTTTTTGGAAATTAAACAATTTTGTTGAACAGTCATCCTCTTTGCTTGAAAATTTAACTTTTTTCTTAAAAATTTGTCTTTTTGAGTTGAAAATTAACTTTTTTGTTGAAAATTCAACTGTTTCGTAGAAAATTCGTCTTTTTGGGTTGAAAATGCATTGTTTGATTAAGGTGCTGGTTGAGGATTTAAGTATTTTGTTGAAAATTCAACCGTTTGGTTGAAAGTTAAGCCATTTCCGTAAGAACTCATTTTTTTGGTAGCAGATTCATCATTAAAGTTAAAAATTTATCTCTTCGATTGAAAATTCAACTATTTTGTTAAAAATTCGTTTTTTTTTTGTACAAAATTAATTTTTTAACTGAAAACTTAACTATTCCAATTTTGGCTCACAATTCATCTTTTTTAATAGAAAATTAAATTCTTTGGTTGAAAATTCGTCCTTTTTGGTAAAAACTTAATCTTCTTGGTTACAAATTCATCTCTTCAGCTTCAAATTTAACTGTTTTGTTAAAACTTTGTCTTCTTCGGTTGAGTTCAACTGTTTTTGATTTATAATTAGAATTCTTATAAGTTGAAAGTTGAACTACTTTGTCAAAAATTCATTTTTTTGGTTGAAGATTCATCATCTTAGTTGAAAATTTATCTCTTTGGTTAAAAATTTGAACATTTCTTCAAAAATTCGTTATTTTGATGAAAACTCATCTCTTTTGTTACAAAATAAATCTTTTTTTTGAAAATTCATATTTTTAATGCAAATTTAACGACTTAGTTGAAAGTTGGACTCCTTCGTTAAAAGTTAATTTTTTTAGTTGATAATTTATCATTTTAGTTGAAAATTCATCTCTTTGGTTGAAAATGAGTTTTTTTGTTAAGAATTAATTTTTTGACCGAAAATTCGCCTATTCCATTTTTGGTTGAAATTTTGTTTTTTTTTTATTGAAAATTTAACAATTTGTTTGAAAATTCATGTATTTTGTTGAAAATTCATCTTTTTTGGTAGAAAATTAATCTTCTTGGTTGAATATTCATCTTTTTGGTTGAAATTCAACAATTTTGTTAAAAATTAATCCTTTTTGCTTGAAAATTCAATTATTTTTTTTTTAAATTGTCTTTTTGAGTTAAAAATAAACTTTTTTTGAAAATTGAACAATTTTGTTAAACAGTTATCCTTTTCGCTTGAAAATTCAACTATTCTGTTAAAAATTTGTCTTTTTGGGTTGAAAATTATTTTTTTTTGTTGAAAATTCAACTGCTTTGTAGAAAATTCATCTTCTTGGGTTAAAAATGCAGCTGTTTGGTTAAAAATTAATCTGTTTCGGTTGCGGATTCAAGTATTTTGTTGTAAATTCAACCATTTGGTCGAAAGTTGAACTACTTTCTTAAAAATTCATTTTTTTGGTAGTAGGTTCATCATTTGATTTAAAAATTCATCTCTTCGATTGAAAATTTAACTGTTTTGTTCAAAAGTTTTTTTTTGGTTCAAAATCAATTTTTTCAACTGAAAATTTAACTCTTCAATTTTTGGCTGACAATTCATCTTTTTTAGTGAAAAATTAAATTATTTGGTTTAAAATTTCTCGTTTTTGGTAAAAACTTAATCTTTTTGGTTGAAAATTTACCTTTTTAGCTTAAAATTGAACTGTTTTGTTAAAACTGCGTCTTTTTTGGTTGAGTTCAACTGTTTTTGATTTAAAATTAAAATTTTTATTGACTGAAGGTTGAATTACTTTGTTAAAAATTCATTTTGTTGGCTGAAGATTCATCATTTCTGTTGAAAATTCATCTCTTTGGTTGAAGATTTAAACATTTTTATGAGAATACCTTATTTTGTTGAAAACTCGTATTTTTTGATAGAAAATTAATCTCGTTTTTTGAAAATTCATGTTTTTTAGTTGCAAATTTAACGACTTAGTTGAAAGTTAAGCTCCTTCATTATAAATTAATTTTTTACTTGATGATTCTGCATTTTAGTTAGAAATTCATCTCTTTGGTTGAAATTTTTTTGGTTGAAAATTAATTTTTCAACTGAAAATTTACCTATGTCATTTTTGTTTAAAATTTTATCTTTTATTGTTTTAGAAATATTATGTCGGTCATGACTAACCTACGACTTTCAATAAAAAGTAAACAGCTGTAATTCGACAAATGTAAATGAAGTTGTGTAAAAATGAAATTTGGTTACAAGTATCTGTAAAATACAAAAGTAATCTAAAAAGTGACGAAAGTTACTTTTTTTTGCAAAAGTAGCTAAGAAAAAATTAAATTCTGAATCAGTAACGATATTGATCACTAATTACTTCTTTCGAGATGCAACGGTAACGATAACTAATTCCTTTAAAAGTAACTTACCCATCACTGGAAATAATGCACCAAATTATTTTCATAAGACTAAAAATGAATTTAAAAAAATATAATTCCTAAATTCTTTCATAGAAAGTTTTGTTTTGTATTCGATGAAGTCGGTAGAGTTAATTGATGAAATGAGAAGCCAATGTTGGGGTACGGGATTGGTGTAAGTGTAAGATATATACACTTTTTGTGGGTTTCTGGGTCGCTAAAGAGCGAATGAATGAACACGGCCCTCCGTAATTCATTCATGCTTCAAGAGGAGGGTATACCCAAGTCCTATTCCTTGCCCCGCGACTCCATCCGACGATCCAGCTCGATCTTTCTTGGGCTTGGAGGATGGGTGAGGAAACCCCTCAGCCCTCATCACGGTTGGTCTTCTTCTCTTATAGCAGCTCCGAGTTGTCTGCTTCCGTGGAACCCTTCGGACCTACTCCTGCACCTTACATCCCTTCCTTACTTACTCACTCGTGTTAGACCTCACTTAGACTTCAGAATCTGGGTCAAATTATTATTATTACAACATAAGTTCTCAGGTCCATCGGTACAGATTCCGGAATACCCCGGCGCCACACAGTCAATGCCTCACAATTCTTAAGATTCAATTTATTGTGACTCAATCCCATACAAGTGTCTGAAGACGTGTCCCCGCTCTGGGATTATTATATTCAACAGACCCATGTTTCATTTATTCCTTTTGAGTGGTTTGTATAAAAATAAGATTTCAAGGGGACAGTCTAATACAAAAAGTAACTTCTTTTTTATATGTCATAAAATGTTGACAATGTTGCTTAAATTCCCTAGAATGTATATATATATATATTGTATGTATTGCCTTTATTTTTCAGCCTAGTGGCTTGGAAAAATTCGTCTGTATAATATACAAGATCTTAAATGAAGACCTATTCATACTCCACTTCCTCATACGTTTTAACCATCTGCTTATCTTTCTTTTCATTCTGCACTCCTTCAAATTTTTACCATCTTCTCTTTCTTTCCTAATTTCTCATTTATCTTACTTGACCCCCTTTTTTTTGATCTGATGCTCTTATCTCTATTTACATCCTTCGGCGAGAAACTAACAATTTGTCACTCTTCACTTATAGTCTCTATCGTACCCCCCTACCCTTCATTGCCTTACTACCACCAACCTACTTACAACTTTTTCCCCTACCACTTCCAAAAACAACTTTTACTCTATCCTTCCTGCCACATGTATTTTTCACAGTTTTCTAAAACAACATTTCACTTCATCCTCCCTCTTTCATCTTTAACAACAAACATACGTTTACCTATGCTTTGCTTGTCCAACCTTCTCATACTCTACTTTTTCCTCAACTCTATTTCACATCATTCGACGAGCTACAACACTTCACTTACTGTCTCTAATCTTTATTGATTGAATCTACTCTGCATTCCGTTCCCTTTCAAATATTTACTTTGCTCTGTTTTTTTTACATTTTTCACTTCAACCCCTCCACTTTGCTTTTCTCCTGATTCATCTTCTTTCCTTCTGCACCACATAGTCCAGTCACCTCCATTTTTCCTTTTTTCTCCTTTCTCTCCCCAATCGACTGCTACCATCTGGACCCGTCTTATGATTATCCTCTTTCCACCTTTTCTATATTCCATCTCCGATAGAGACGTGCGCCAAACGCCAAGGCCCAGCTGTTTCAGCAACCTGTATTCCTTCCTCCTGTGGAATCCCGGCACTTGCTCCTTCCCTCCTTATCCTTCGTAATTCTCGGTAGGGGGCCGTTCAAGTATTACGTAATGCACTTTAGGGGGGGGGGGGGGTCAAATGTTATTTTGGCTTACATGAGGGAGGGAGGGTGTTTAAAGTCGATGTTACGTAACGCGCCCTTCATGGCCTTAAAACCCATCTATTCTTCAAACTCTGGGTTTTTTTCTGCATTTGATAGAAGTTTGTGTTCAAACTTTCGCGCTTTGAGTTGCAGCGCCTTCGTGATCATTTTCACTCGTTTGTTATTGGTCAGCGGCGTTAACCAATGATAATTGCAGTAGAAAAAAAATAATTTGAGAAAATGTAACCTAAGTTTGACAAGACTTTTATTTATTTAAAAAATATACATAATCTCCGATTCCAGCATGTCGAACCAAAGCAATCTCTATTAAAAATTATTTAATGCTTATGAGAAGTGTTTTTCCAACACTTATGGAAAAAAGCTCAGAATAAAACAAATAAAAATTGGAAAGAAGCAAAGTCAAACTATTTAGATAAAGTGTCTTTCGACAATTACATAAATGAAAGAAAGAGAGAATTTGAGATTAATGCTACAAAACAGAAGGCTATACGCTTCAAGTTTTTTACAAAGGTAAGTTTCCGTACATAATACAAACATAACCTAAAAGTTGTATTTTATTGATTACAATTAGAGTGATACCTTCAGATTAAAATGTTGCGAAATTATCGGGGATCTGGAAATGGGATGAAATCGATCTTTAAATATTGTGTTCAAAAATCTACATTTCCAAGATTTTGTAATTCCTTTAGAATTTTTTGTTTGAAAGATATTCGAATAAAATAATACTGACGGAAATAATCAATTTCATGAAATACCAAAGGTTTTTGGCCTTTGACAAATGTCTTCGTAAATTTATGTATACATTTTTCTTCTATACTTCTGAAGAAATATTGAATAAATTAGTAAATGTGTCATTCTATTTTATTTCGTATTTAAAAACATGTTTATACTTGAGTATTGTATAATAGTTGTGCCATCCTAATGAAAAAAAGTTATTATCTACGTTTTGCTGCAAGAATTATTATTTTTTAATTTCCATAAGGAAACGTAAGTTTATTTTTATGATTACAGTTCATGAGTAATAATTTACCACTGGAAAAAGGACCTTCAACAGCAAAGAAATTAAAAGTCAGAAATGAACCTGGTCAACCGCAAAAAGAAATCGATCAGTCTAATTTACTCAAAACTATTCTCGAAATTGCCATGCTTGGTAGTTCTGTGGATGAAAGACGAAGAACAAAAACAATAAGATCTTATAGAACACTGGATGATTTACACGCTGAATTACTTGAATTGGGGTTTCCTTTGTCTCGAAGTGCAACATACCTTCGATTGTTGCCAAGAAAATCATACTTCACGGAAGGCAAACGGCATGTTTCAAACATTCCTGTCAAATTATGCAGAGCCCAACCAGACTTGCATAAAACTCATCCCGATCAGGAATTTTTCACTTTAACTATCCGAGCATTAGAATCTCTTACTTCTCTTCTAGGTCCTCAGCAGGTTTTCTTCTTATCCCAAGATGACAAGGCAAGAGTGCCAATTGGAACAACGGCTGTTAATAAACAATGTCCATTCTTAATGCAGGTTCAATATCGACTTCAAGTACCGGATCACGACTGGGCTGTTACTGATAAACACAAACTTAATCCTTCCGCTTACGCTGGAATATTTATCAATAAGGATATGATGGGTAATCCTCGAGAGGTTTCTTACTCAGGACCTACGTACATCGCAATGAGAAGTGAGAAACACTCTTCTTCAACTGCAGAAACTCATGCTTATGATTTAGAAAGGATAATGCAGTTTGAGATTTTCAAGGAGTTAGCTCTGCATGAAGAAGGTATTCCGAAACCAATAATAATAATTTCTCCTGACGAAGGTCCTGATGAGAATTCCAGATATCGAAAAGTGATATCTTTCGCTATTAAACATTTTAAGATGTTTGATTTAGACGCTTTATTTATTGTAACCAATGCACCTGGTCGCAGTGCATACAACAGGGTAGAGAGAAGAGTAGCACCATTGAGTCATCAATTATCGGGGTTGATTATACCTCATGATTCACTCGAAAAACATTTGGATGCACAAGGAAGGACAATAAACGACACCTTGGAACTTGAAAATTTCAAACGAACAGGAGAAATACTGACTGAAGTTTGGAATTCAATGATTATTGATGAGAACGCTGTTCAAGCTAAATATGTCGAACCTGAAACCACATCTAACCATCAACTTCAAGCAGACGAATCTGATGAATCGTATAAAACACGTCAGAAAATCTCAATATCTGCTTCAAATCTCGAAATGTCATGATATAAACTGCTGTCTGCCAATGAGAAGTGATCTGCGTGCTATATTACCTGACGGTTTCTTTCGACCGCCCTATCCTCTACAACAATCATCTAGACTTACTGTTCCAAGCATTGAGAATAAAACTGCGAAGTTTGCTTCTCTTCAGACAAGATTGTCTCTGAATATTCATCCAAACTCTGAAGATTTCACTAAAATTCCATACGACTTCTACTGCCCTCCAATTAAGTCATGTTTAAAAGACAAAGTGTGCAAAGATTGGTTTCTGTACTTTACACCGAACAAAGCTTCGCGACTGCATAGACAAAAATCACATCCAAAAAAACCCTTACTTAAACCTGTGTTAGTACATCCTAAACGTATAGCTACTCAACGAGCTAATGAACGGTTGTGCATATTACGTGAAGAGTGTGGTTCGGAAGACGCTGAATGGCTCGAAAAAGATTATATTATTTTTGATGAAAAAAATGAAATAGATTTCACTATTTCGATGGACGTCTGTAAGGTACAGATTATCGAATCCCTCTCAGATTGAATGGAGAATCCATGGGCTGCAGACTCTTTCCTTTGAGAGTCCTATGAAGAATTTCTGGGTTATAAATTCATGGACTACATGCTTCTTTTTATGATAATTCGTTCATGAATATTTTTAAAGTGTTTGTTTTTGTAAAAGTTTTGTTCCTAGTATATTATAAGAGTTGTCTGTGATGCATTGTATTTACAGATTGTAAATATTTTGTCCAAGCAATATGCGTTAAAAAAACTGTAAACATGCACAATAAACGGTGCAATGCACATAAAAGGTGGAAAAATAACGTTAATAATTAATAATTTGCTGTTGCATCATTTCATAATCATCTAGATGTCATAATATTTATTTTTCACGTGTGAATAACGAAAAATTTTTTATTCTCAACGTTACGTAACATAACGGGGGGAGGGGAGTTCTGAAGCGCGTTACACGGCGTTACTCAGGGGGGGAGGGGGTCTAAAATCGCCAAAAAGTGCGTTACGTAATACTTGAAAGGCCCCTAGTGGATTGTGCGTATCTTGCCTCCAGTGTATTTCCTGTAACCTTGTTCTGCCCAAGTACTTCTTTGCCCCTCTGGCTTTACTTATACCTACGCGAATTCTTCTCTCTTCCTATCATTTCTCTCCTTCTCGTCTCTTTCTCAGCGCAGCCAGTCCACTGCTTTAGTCAATTTCGCACATCCAACGTTTCGCGCTTCTCAGTTTGTTTCGCCTCCTTCCGAATGCTAAAACCTAACCTCAAAACCTCCACGTGCTGTTTTTTCAGAGCCGATTTTCTCTACCGAAACCACCTTCCTCTTTATACCTTCACTAGCACTATATCATTGCACAATCCACTACCTTTTTCTCACTCACCAGTATCTATATCCCCCTCACAAACTTCCTAATCCCCTAGTATCTACCACCGCTACATCTGACCGCCCGTTCGCTACCAAACATGAACCGGAAGTGCCCTACAATGTAGGAGAGAGATGCCTAAGACGGGCCCCCTTTTATATTTGCCAAAAATTTTCGATCTTAAGCAACTTCAGAAGTAAAAGCGACTGCTAACATTATAGTTTGATGTTTTTTTATAAGGGACATATGCCGAAAAGCTCAGAAAATGTTTGAAAAGTAATAAAATTTGATGTTCAAAAAATATACCAAAGGGCCGTCTCAGGAACCTGGCTTCCTAAGACGTTCTTAGGAAGTCTTAGGAAGCAAGGTTCCTAAGACGGGCCCCTTTTAAAAACTATAAATATAACTTTATTCGGTACTTGATATTGATAAACTGTACTCGCCGTACATTTTTTAAACAATTATGTACCTTTATGAAGCCTTATACGTGAAAAATACATTATAAGTCGTAAAATAGGAGTTAAATAAGGCATTTGATTTAATGCAAAGAAGCAAAATATTTTTAAGAAATTCGTGTTAGTGATCCAACAGCAGAAAGAGGTTAGGCGAGGTTGTCTCTGATTGGTGGAATAAATGAATTTCTGCTTTTGCCAGCTGAATCAGCTACTACTCTGAAGGTAAAACAGGTTACGCTTTTATCTACAGTTTCCAATCAGAACGGACCCCGTCTTAGGAGAGGGGTCCTTCTTAGGCATCGCTCGCCTATATCATTTTCATTTTCCAGAAATTCATCTTACTGAATAGCGATTTGCTGTACTTCTTAATTGTCCTAATGTCCGCTTGAACTAATTTGCCAAATAGTTGATCATTTCATACAATGAGATTTTCGAAAACAAAAAATCTCAAAACCATCTAAAATATATTTTTTTAACTCACGGTAACCCAAGAAAGTATGAAAATTTAAAACTAAGAGGTTAAAGAATGTATTTATGATGGATATGAATTTTACACGTTGTTAAAGTTGAAGGTCGTGTGACATGACATACGACTATGATGAAACAAACAATTTTTAATAATCTTTTAAAAATATATGCAGAACAGATAAAAATAATTCAAAATATGAGAAAAATGACTATTTTCATGGTTTAATTGAATTTGTCTTTAGCGTTTCAAAACATCTTCTCATTTTATAGTACAATAAATTAATATTGAGAGTTACCGGATATTTTATAAAAAATATTACGCAAAAATAGTGATCATTATGTACTGTTATTTGGAATCAACGTTCATAAATCGATTTATAAATATGCTAGAATCTCTCTAAGTATAAAATTAACCATTTTAGCCCACATTATGAAAAGCTTAAATAATTATGTTATAGTTTTATTCTGAAATAGCAATGCAGCGTGATCAGACAAAAAACTTGTTTGACAGACTTTCAACTGATTTTTAAAATCCTCAGCTCTACTCTTAATTTTTATTTTTTTCAGCTGAATATAACTGACGTCTGCGAATCTGAAATATTTAAAAAATGGTGTCAATATTATTTAGCAATCTTCCATTTTGAATAATTATGTGGAGTGGGACAGGTGCGTAAAAAGACATTATGTTACTTTTTTATTTATAATTTCTTAACAAAGTTGTATAAAATCTTGAAACTCTACTAAATTGTGCTTTGATATAAGTACTGTACTGAGGTAATTTTTGAAAACATTTATTATAAAGGAAAAGTGGAAAATGAGTTGGGCTTAAAGTGGTGAACTTTTTGGCAATTGCCCTTATATTTCTCTGAATTTGTAAAAAAATGGAAGATTTAAATTGTTTGATTTGTGATATCTTTCCAAAAAAGCCATGTGCGCAACTTTTACCTATCGGATTTATAATTTGCCCTCATTTTTATTTTTCTGAATTTCCATTTTTCGTAATTTCTATTGAATTCAATCATTGATCCAAATTACCATTTTCCATTTGAAATAGTCAAATTACACTTTAACCTTATTTTCGTCTATCCCAAATTCCATGTTCCCAATTCACGCTTGGACAAATTTTTATTTGAGCTAATTTAAATCTTTCTGAATAAAAATTAGACGCAAAATTTATATTCAAAACTGATTAAGTGAATTTGAATTTTAAACTGAAATTATTATGCCAGGTGATCCTTCGGGGCAAACTGAGTTTAGGTTAAATAAGAATACGGCTAGAATGAAAATATAGCAAATTTTTAATTTTCCAAATGAAGGCTGTCTGGGTCCAATTTGATCAATTCCGAAAAATAAGTGTATGGCAAATAGTAAGCCGGACAAATAAAAATAAGGACCTCAATAAAAAAGGTCGAGTACTGCCATCCGGCAAAACATGATGGATTTTAATTTTCTCTTCCGGCATAATTTATTGTGAGTGTAATTTATTTTTTGGTAAGATTTTAGAGAATTCCAAAGAATTTATATTGAGTTTCAACGAATTCAAGGTTATTTCCAACAAGTTTGAGAATTCATCTCAGGCACATTATGCTGGAATAGAAAATCAGTGGGTGATGTTTGAGACAAATGGAGGTTATGTTTCATCTCTATATCTGTGTCAATTCAAAAAAATTCTAGTTTAATTCCATCAGGTTTAAAAATTCATCTCCGACACATAATTCTGGAATAGAAAATAAAAGGGTGATCTTTTTGACAAATGGAGGTTATGTTTCATCTTTATGTCTGTATCACCCGCATCCCCTTGCGGAAACTTGGAAAGGGTGACGTGTATGACAGACCTTGCGCTCGAATTCAATGGAATTCCAGAGAATCTATGAAGAAGCCCGAAGATTTCTAGGTTAATTCCAACAACTTCAAAAATTCATCTACGACACATTATGCCGGAATAGAAAATGAAGGGGTGATCTTTGTGACAAATGAAGGTTATATTTCATCTCTATGTTTGTATCACCCCCCTCCCGCGAAAACTTGGATAGGGTGAAGAGTGTGACAGAGCTTGTGCTTGAATTCATGGAATTCCGAATAATTTATAATGGATTTCAAAGAATTCTATGTTAATTCCAACAAGTTTAAAAATTCATCTCCGACACATCATGCCGGAATAGGAAAACAAAGGGTGATTTTTGTAACAAATGGAGGTTATATTCCATCTCTATGCCTGTATCACCCCCCCCCCCCCCTCCAGCGGAAGCTTGGAAAAGGTGACGAGTGTGACAGAACTTGCGCTTGAATTCAATGGAATTCCGAAGAATCTATGGAGAAGTCCAAAGAATTCTAGGTTAATTCCAACAACTTCAAAAATTCATCTACGACACATTATGCCGGAATAGAAAATGAAAGGGTGATCTTTATGACAAATGGAGGTTATGTTTCATCTCTATATCTGTGTCACCCCCACCTTCTGCGGAAACTTAGAAAAGGTGACAAGTATGACAGAACTTGCGCTTGAATTCAATGGAATTCCAAAGAATTTATGATGAATTTCAAAGAATTCTAGGTTAATTCCAACAAGTTAAAAAATTCATCTTCGACACTTTCTGCCGGAATAGAAAATGAAAGCTTGATCTTTGTGACAAATGGAGGTTATGTTTCATCTCTGTGTCTGTATCAACTCCACCCCCCTGCGGGAACTTGGGAAGGGTAACGAGTTTGACAGAACTTGCGCTTGAATTCATTAGAATTCCGAAGAATTTATGATGAGTTCCAAAGAATTCGAGGTTAATTCCAACAAGTTTGAGAATTCATTTCATACACATTATGCTGGAATAGAAAATAAAAGGTTGATCGTTGAGAGAAATGAAGGTGATGTTTCATCTCCATATCTGTGTCACCCCCCACACCCTGCGGAAACTTGGAGAGGGTGACAATTGTGACAGAACTTGCGCTTGAATTCAATGGAATTCCGAAGAATTCATGATGAATTCCAAAGAATTCTAGGTCAATTCCAATAAGTTTAGTAATTCACCTTAGACAAATTATGCTGGAATAGAAATTGAAAGGGTGATCTTTGAGACCAATGGAGGCTATGTTTCATCTCTATGTTTGTATCACCCCCACCCCCTCTGCGGAAGCTTGGAAAGGGTGACGAGTGTGATAGAACTTGCGCTTGAATTCAGTGGATTTGCGAAGAATTTATGATGAATTCCAAAGATTTCAAGGTCAATTCC
>JAUMHM010000031.1:30002932-30018033 GCA_032362435.1 Melikaiella ostensackeni | reverse complement strand
AACTTTTTGATCAAGGTGGTATGTTTCATCTTTATGTCTGTATCATCCCCCCCCCCTCCCAGCGGAAACTTGGAAAGGGTGACGAGCTCGACCGAACTCGCGCTTGAATTCTTTGGAATTCCAAAGAATTTGTGATGAATTCCAAAGAATTCCAGGTCAATGCCAACAAGTTTGAAAATTCATTCCCGTCAATACATGCCGAAATAGAAAATTAAAGGACTCGCCTGTTGAGTACCTAACTCATTTCGTCAACGAGGGTACGTTATTTCGGTTACTTCAGTGCTTCTGTACTTTCCTCCCAGAAGAGGGTTTGGGATTTGACTCGGGAAGGAATGTGAGAATCCCTTCTTGCCCTCCTTCATATAATTCTGCGATTTCTGTTGACGAAATGAAGTTAGGTAAGGAAGAGAAAAATATGCCGAAAGAGAAAATTAAAATCCGACAAAATGTGCCAGAAAAGAATATACAACCTACAAAAAATAGTATAATTTCACATTATCAGTTCCTTCAGAAAAAATGCTATCTTCTGAAAAAACTTTTCTACAAAAACGTACCCGTCCATAATTTTTTCCCACATGAAAAATTACAGGGAAAAAAAATTGGACAGAATTTCAGTTCCAAATTGGATCAGAAGTTGATTCAAAAAGTATGCAGTCCCGATAAATAATTATGAAATCGTTTGGTAACAGTTTTTTAAGGTTGAATTAATTCATTCTTGAAATTAATTTATTCTCAATTGACTCAGAAAAAGTAAATCGAAAAGCAAGGAGGTCTTCTTTATCGACTTAGAAAGTGATGGGAAGTAAGAGAAAGTGAGGAGAAGTAAGTGGAAAGGATGGGAAGTGGGGGGAGGGAGGGGTGGGGAGAAGTGAGTGGGGGAGTTGATGGAGATCGAGGGAGGGGGCAATGAAGCATAATGATGGGAAGTAAGACGAAGGAAGGAGAAATGAGGGAAAATGAGAAGAAGTAAGGGGAATCAGGAAATAAGAAGAAGTGAGGGAAAATGAGGAGAAGATCTGGATGGATGGGGAGGGGAAATGATGTGGAGGGAAATGAGGGTCAGTGCGAAGGGAGGGGGTGTGAGATTTGAACGACTTCATTAACGACTTAATAGGCTACAAAACCATTCTTCGTAGTCGCCGGCCGCCTACTCTTACTATTTTTTTTTTAATTAGAACTGATAGCTTGAATGGAAAATATCCTAAATATTGGAAAATCATCACTTTGTATCCGAACTTCAACTTTATTTTCTTTACGATTGCGTGAATAGCAGCTTCTATCAATTTTTTCTTTCATCATTTTCTCGGTGGAAAAACAAACATAAAATAACAATAACTACATTGATGTTTCTTTGTAGTACACAAAAAATATTTTTCTTTTTTAATGAAAATCAAATTTATTTATAATAAACCTAAAGATAAGAGGCAGAATTGAATTTTTTAACGATGCTATTTCGGGCTAAATTAAATTATTAAGCAGAAACTATACAATTTTTTAAATTGATTCTTTTCTAAAGTAATTAAAAATATATATTTGTCTCACATCCTGATGAAAAACGATAAAAAACAAGGCGAATTTTAACTAGGCTAACATTGGTGCAAGTGAAACTCAAGCAAGGTTGTCCTAAACTCAGGCTTCTTATCGTTGGAGGATCATGCCCGGTTTTCAACCTGCAGAGTCTAAAGAACTGCATTCCATTCGTTTCCTTTGGAGCCACCAATCAGAGGCAATCTTTATTCACCACTTAAGCTGCAAGCATCCATCTAAAAAATTCTCCACAAAAAAATCTTCCATTCTTTACTGGAAAATTTTCAATACTCAAATCCTAAAAAAAATCTAGCTTCATTTAATCTTTAATCTTTATCCAAACGACCAACTACTGCAATTTAATTATTAATTATTCACTATAAAATCCTGGTTTTGTTGAAACATAAATTTCAATTCTTAAAAAATCTCAAGTTGGCTTTTAATTAATTAGAAGCGATTTCCAGTGAAGATGACGGAATTCCCAATCTCTTTTTTTTTCTCGTCTATATTCCAAGATAAGATCTTAACTCTCGTCGATTCGGACAACCGGCCTTGACACGCCAAAAGCGGTGCATTTAAATTACGTACGCTGGTTCCCAGACTTGCTCAATTAATTCCCCAAACGACAATTAGCAAAATTATTAATAAAAATTCTAATGAAGCTAAATCAGCGGTGATAGAAGTCTTCCTGTGTGGCCGAGCGATCAAGTTTGTTAATACACAACGTCTTCGAATTGTCTGTCAATTGACAGCAATAATTCGCAAAGCGTGACGCGTCTTCAGACTCAGGCCCACCCCGCGTCATTCATGAGAAAGTTCATTAATGAACGCAATTAATTCAAACGTCGAATCTAAAGATGTTTGGAATTCGTCCACAGTGACAGGCACTTAAGGGTTCCTCGACTCCTTTCCCACTCGTTTCTTGAGTAAACTTCACTTTTTGCCTTACACTTTTTTTAAAGACAACATGCCACAGGATGCTTTGGTTTGCCAGTGTTCAATTATTGGAGCATACTGATCATTGGCAGTTTTAATTATTTTTTTTTAAGATGTATCGCGTAAATTTGTCAAATCTTTTTGGCGAGGATATGAAAAAAGTGAGTAAAGATATTATCCCGAGTAAAAATGCTTCAATCTGATTTCAACTCAAGTTGGTCTTGAGTTCGAATTCAAGACGGTGATGTCTGGCTGCGTCTCAAAAATGAGTCGAGACTTTCGTTTGCCAGTGTTCAATTATTAGAGCATATTGATCGTTGGCAGTTTTAATTTTTTTTTCAAATCTTTTTTGGCGAGGATGAAAAAAAAGTGAGTAAAAGTATCATCCCGAGTAGAAATACTTCGACTTGATTTCGACTCAATTTAGTATTGAATTCGAATTCAAGGCGGTGATGTCTGGCTGCATCTCAAAAATGAGTCCAGACTATGGTTTGCCAGTGTTCGATTATTAGAGCATCCTGATCGTTGGCAGTTTTAATTATGTTTTTCGAATCTTTTGCGGCGAGGATGAAAAAAAAGTGAGTACAAGTATCATCCCGAGTAGAAATACTTCGACTTAATTTCGACTCAATTTAGTCTTGGATTGAAATTCAAGACGGTGATGTCTGGCTGCGTCTCAAAAATGAGTCGAGACTTTGGTTTGCCAGTGTTCGATTATTAGAGCATACTGATCGTTGGCAGTTTTAATTATTTTTTTCAAATCTTTTTTGGCGATAATGAAAAAAAGTGAGTAAATGTGTAATCCCGTGTAGAAATATGGTACTTCGACTTAATTTCGACTCAATTTAGTCTTGAATTCGAATTCAAGACAGTGATGTCTGGCTGCGTCTTAAAAATGAGTTGAGACTTTGGTCTGCCAGGGTTCGAATATTGGAGCATACTGAACGTTGGCAGTTTTAATTATTGTTTTTAGGATGTATCGCGTAAATTTGTGAAATCTTTTTCGACGAGGATAAACAAAAATTGAGTAAAAGTATCATTTCGAGTAGAAATGCTTCGACTTTATTTCAACTCAATTCAGTTTTGGTTTGGAATTCAAGACGGTAATGTCTGGCTGCGTCTCAAGATTGAGTCGAGACCGCGGTTTGCCAGTGTTCGATTATTAGAGCATTCTGATCAATGGCAGTTTTAATTATTATTTTCGAATCTTTTTTGGCGAGGATGAAAAAAAAGTGAGTACAAGTATCATCCCGAGTAGAAATACTTTCACTTGATTTCGACTCAATTTAGTCTTGAATTCGAATTCAAGACGATGATGTCTGGCTGCGTCTCAAAAATGAATCGAGACTTTTGTTTGCCAGTGTTCAGTTATTGGAGCATACTGATCGTTGGCAATTTTAATTATTTTTTTTAGGATGTATCGCGTAAATTTGTGAAATTTTTTTCGTCGAGGATGAAAGAAAAAGTGAGTAAAAGTATCATCCCGTGTAAAAATGCTTCGACTTGATTTCGACTCAATTTTGTCTTGAGTTCGAATTCAAGACGGTGATGTCTGGCTGCGTCTGAAAAATGAGTCGTGACTTTGGTTTGCCAGTGTTCGATTATTGGAGCATACTGATCGTTGGCAATTTTAATTATTTTTTTTAGGATGTATCCTGTAAATTTGTCAAATCTGTCTGGCTGCGTCTCAAAAATGAGCCGAGACATCAGACAAAGTCTCACATTTATGATCTCAGCCAAGTTATCGTAAACTTGTCCCTAGACGAACCTTCCTGGACTCAGAAATGATATAATTAACCGATGCAAAGGATTAAAATTGATGAAAAAAAATTCTCCAATTTTTGAATTAGTTGTTTTTAAGTTAATAATTCAGAATCTGTGGGTCTTAACGACTATAGCCATACAAATTTTTCAAAAAATAAAATAAAATTGTACCTTTCTATAAGGATCTCTTAATCTATATATCTTCTAGATCAATCTAGAAGTCGCGTGTTATTCATTCAAGCGGCACTCTCATCCCACAACACCGCTCCGACACGGGTCGCTGATCAATCTCTCTAGCAATCACCCCAGGTAGTTAACACTAATCTGAAATATTTTATTATAAAAAGAAGAAACATTAAACTTTGTTTCTTTTCAATTTAAATTCGAAAATGTACAAATTCAAAAGAGATAATAATCTCAAACTCGTGGAATTAAAAAGCCGACAAATTCTAAAGTGCCCAAGTGTTGGGTAAATATATCTATGCGTAGCGAAATTTCAGTATGAATAGTTGAATTTTTTCGGCACGAATAGCAGGAACTGAAAAACGGGGATATTCGTACCGAAATTCCGATATAAATAGCTAGAATTTTGTGGTATTAATATTTGAATTTAAAAAATGGTATATTGTGCTACAAGGGTGGAAAGAAGGCAGTTCCATGCGAGAATGAAGTTTGCTGTATGAGCCAGAGGCGAATCGAAGGGGAGTTGTAGGCGCGTCGAAGACTAGCCGGAAACGACCCGAAGATGAGCGGGTGGCAAGTAATAAAAACTTCACAAGAGTTACAACTGCCTACTTTCTGCACCTGTTGCAGACGATATTTATTGTTACAAATGCAGAATTTTCTATTTGAGATACAATAAAAACAGACTTTTCTTAAATTTAGGAACTTCCCGGTAAAACTACCAAAAATTACCGAAAATCCCCGGAAATTTTTGAGTATCATAATTTACGAGAAATTTAAAAAATGTGGGAAATTTCCGATAAATTTACAAATTATCAAAAGTTCTGGAAAATGTATAAATTACCGGAAATTAAAGTTATCCTAAAATTTCAGTTGGTCCAAACGCTATTCACAGTATAATTCAAAAACTTCAAAACACCAAAATTTGACAGCGGTTAAATTTGAATGCCTTGAGATTTACGAACAAATTCAAAGAAAAATATTACCAATCTGAAGTCTAACATTTTTAAACCAAAAAGACTTGTTATTTTTAAATTATCCTTTTACCTGCTTTTTACTCGATTTGGTGCCTTATTGACCAGAAGATAATTCTTATCATTGTTTTGGTGAAACATCGAGATTTGCAAATCGAAATGTAATTTTTTGCTCCCCCCTCCCACCTCCCCTTAAATTGGTAACGTAGCTTATGGATGGCCCCACTTGCAATGGAAATTTTTAATAAACTATAAATAAAAAATACGTTTGAAGATGACTTGATTTGTTGCCTTGTTGACCAGAAGACAATTCTTATTATTGTTTTGGTCAAACATCGAGATCTGCAAAACAGAATGATTTAAAGTTGGAACGATTAACATTCCTGCTGGTACTTCGCACTCCAGCATTCCAGAACACCGACGGAGTCATTTAAAGTTTAAACTCTAAACGGTTCTTAATAATAATCTCATAATGTAGGAATGAGAGTGATTGGCAGAAGAAAGGACTTCTTTAGACAGGATATAGGATGCCGTGTGGCCAAACATTATATTTATGAACCACGCACAAGCACGATTATTTTCTCGTTAACTGGAATCTTCTTGAGAAGATATCAATTAAGAAGTGATTCTCAGTTATATTACAGAGTTATATTTACAGCACGAAGGACTCCACACATTCACGAAAATTATTTCTAGACGATTCGCAGAAAACCGCATAGAAAATTATGTAATAATCTGTAACAATGTGCAATGGTATCTTTTACCCTAATAAAAAATTATCAAAAAAATCAGGATTGAAAGGAAAAATATCCGCTGAAAAAGGATCTGCCCTTGCTATTTGACGAGGGATTAAAGTGCGATTTAAATGGACCTTCAAAATGAAATTGATCCCACGAAATAGAACACGATTTTCGTAAAAAGGAAATGTTTGTAATGCGAGGAAAGTTTTTTATGAATAGCAGCCTCTTTTAAAAATTAAACCTTTGTCATTTTTCAGTACATTCCAATCCAAAGAGGAATTTTTAAAGAAATAATATATGTGAGCTAAATATTTATTTCTTCATTCTAAATGATTTTTTATCGGCAATTATTTATAAACTTTCAATTTTTAGTAAGTGCTACAATTAAATAGCAAGGCGAATAATCTGATCGAATCTAAATAATTGTTCATTTAAAAGCTGTTTGTCTTTCCTCGTTTTTTTCTCACTCTTCTTTAACAGTGCCATTTATTTGTTCCATATCTACTTCCACTCATCCGATCAGTGGTTCCCTCCAATATATTTGGGAAGAGATTTCGCAAAGAAAGAAGACAACAAAAAATTATCGAACAAACACGAACACAGAACGTATAACGACAGCTCGCTTCTAACGAGCTTAGAGTCGCTTGAAATTTCGAGTAATTATTTAGTACATTCATAAAAAGTTAAGTGTACTCTCCAAAATTTAACTAAAAATATCACTACCTGAAAATTGCTATCTATAGATTTCACATTGTAAAAACTTATTGCCAGGGAAAAATTATTTTCGATCAAACTATCGAAAATAACATTGAATATGTCTTCGAAATAGGTTCAGGACATTTTTTCTACAAGCATGACTTTTTTTAATTTCTACAATTAAAGACATTGAGATTGTTTGAAAAATAGTTTTTGACAAGACACAAAAAGTGTTGATGACTTGATGGGACAGAAATGTTGTCCTTCATCAATGATATTAAAATATCCCACTGAAAGTTAAGCACAAAATTATTTTAAACATGTAGAATAATTGTTGGTGAAATGGCTTCAGCTTTACGGTTCAAAAGAACTAAATAATTTTTCGCCTATGTCAAAATTTCAATTTTCAATTAATAAATTAAATATGTACCAAAAAAATGAAATTATTATCAATCATATCTGTTTCTTATTTTCAGGTGATAATAATATTTTTCTAATCTTATACTTTATCAATTTTATACATGTTGTTTTCCCTATAAATTACTCGTGATGAGGAAGTCTAAATTCGCTTCGAAACATGTGGGCCCAATAATTGAACCAAAATCGAAAATCGAAAATTTCTAGGGAAAATTATTAGGGAAAAGAGGAGAATGTGGGAAAGAGTGTGAAGTCTGGAATATGAAGGTGATTTTCAAACTTATTAAGTTATTAAACGTTATCTAAACTCATAACGTTACTTTCACTTACCTCCTCACCCAACCCCCCTGTTACCAAACGTAGTTTTTTGCGCGACCCCCCCCCCACCCCCCTCAAATTGGTAACGTAGTTTATAGATGGCCCCACTTGCAATGAAAATTTTGAGTAAACTTTAAATCAAGAATACGTTTAAAGATACCTTGATTTGTTTGCTTATTGACCAAAAGACAATTCTTATTATTGTTTTGGTGAAGCATCAAGATTTGCAAAACAAAATGTAGTGTTTTGCACCCCCACCCCACCTCGTCTCAAATTTGTGACGTAGTTTACGGATGACCCCACTTGCAATGGAAATTTTTAATAAACTATACATTAAAAATACCTTTCAAGATGACTCGATTTGTTGTCCTATTGTCCAGAAAATAATCCTTATTATTGTTTTGGTGAAGCATCAAGATTCGCAAAACAAGATGAAGCTTTTTGCATTCCCCGCCCACCTCCCCTCAAATTGGTAACGTAGTTTATGGATGGCCCCACTTGCAATGAAAATTTTGAGTAAACTTTAAATCAAAAATACGTTTAAAGATACCTTGATTTGTTTCCTTATTGACCAAAAGACAATTCTTATTATTGTTTTGGTGAAGCATCGAGATTTGCAAAACAAAATGTAGTGTTTTGCGCCCCCACCCCTACTCGCCTCAAATTTGTCACGTAGTTTACGGATGGCCCCACTTGCAATGGAAATTTTTAATAAACAATAAATTAAAAAGTACGTTTAAAGATGACTCTATTTGTTGCCCTATTGCCCAGAAAATAATCCTTATTATTGTTTTGGTGAAGCATCCAAGATTCGCAAAACAAGATGAAGTTTTTTACATCCCCCGCCCACCTCCCCTCAAATTGGTAACGTAGTTTATGGATGCTCCCACTTGCAATGGAAATTTTTGTTGAACTATAAATAAAAATTACTTTCAAAGATGGCTGGATTTGTAACCTTTATGACCAGAAGACAATTCCTATTATTGTTTTGGTGAAACATCGAGATCTACAGAACGAAATGATTTACCATAATGTTAAAACGATTAAAATTCTTGCTGGTACTTCGCAAAATGATTCTCAGATTAAGTTATGGAGAATTATGGAATCGAAATAGAAGTCAAAGCCACGAAATCGACGTCTATAAAAATGACCATGAACCATTTTCGCCCTTAGACGAGAGCAGAAACGTGTGAGCGCGACGTGTAGTGCACAGACAAAATAAAAATACTTGGAGGGTGGGTGGAGGTGAAAAGGGAGCGAGAGGGGTGAGAAAGGGGTCCATAGGACCCGTAAGAGAAAAAGAGAAGAAAGCCGGTCAACTTCTCTTTATCCTTCTCGAGCAGACTAGACTTCGTGTCGCACACAAACACACGCCGAGTAAAAGTCGACCGATGTTTTCGCCTCTTATTCGCAAAGCCGAAGCGCTGGTTTTGTTGGCCGCTATTTCAGGATTTATTAGCAAAGTTAATTAATAGGCTATCCCCGCCAGTGACCACTAACTTTGACTTAATTGGCATTCACGCGGTTTATCCCTAGAAAACATTGATTTTTTATGAGCGAATTTGCCGAATTTGCAAATTTTGTATTAAGATGGTATTAGGTTGCTCACATTTTTTATTTATGGTGGAAAAATAATTGAAAGTATTACAAATTGCTTTTTTAGTAATATAATTAATTTAGGGGTAGCCAATTCTATTTTTTCAGAAATTTTTCACTCACAATTAGAAGTATGAGATTTGATTAGCACAAACAATGCCCAGACGTCATTTCCACATGCAGTTCACTGTCAGATTCACCTCCCTTTAATTGTTTCTCTACAATAGACAAAAAATTGAAGGAAGGTGAATCTGACAGTGAAGTGAAAATAATACGTAATCGACCCTCAGTGCCAACCCTTTCATAAATAATACTACTTATTCCATTTTAAAAATGTTATCTGACCTTAGAATTTTTAAAAGGAGGTGCACGAATATGCCCCAAATTCTATTTTCCCTAATATTTATTCTACTTAAAATCATTTGGCCGAATAGCAATTTTCTGTAGTTTGTATTTAGTTTAATTGACAATTGACCTCATTTTTAATTTTCAGAATGACCATTTGACACAATTTTTATATTTCCGAATTGCCATTTGCCATAATTTTTATTTTACTGAATTATAATTTGACATAATTTTTATGATACCGAATTACTATTCAACATAATTTTTATTTTCCTGAACTACCATTTTTCATAATTTTTATTTTTCCGAAGTACCATTTGTCCTAATTTTTATTTTTCCGAATTACCATTTGTCATAATTTTTATATTCCCGAATTACCATTTGACATAATTATTATGATAGCATATTACTATTTAAGACAATTTTTATTTTTCTGAATTACCATTTTTCACATTTTTATTTTACCGAATAATAATTTTACATCATTTTTATAATACTAAATCACTATTTAATATAATTTTTATTCTTTCGAATAAGCACATAACCTAAAATTCATTTAAGCGAAGCTCCATCTGCAATAATCCCCATGTCATGGAAACTGCATGACATAAATTTCATTCTTCCTAAAATGACACCCAGCATTTTGTTTGACTGAATAATGCCGCGAAATTCGAATCAGCAAATTAAGATTACCGGACGCAATTTAAGGAAAAATGAAATTTATGTTACATGCAGTTTCGATAACATGGAGATTATGACAGATGGCGTTTCGTTTAAATGGATTTTAGTTTATGGGCTTATTCGGAAGAATAAAAATGATGTCACATACTGTTTCGGAAAAATAAAAATTATGTCGAATTGTAATTCAGTAAAATAAAACTTAAGTCAAATGGTAATTCGCAAATATAAAAATTATGACAAATGGTGATTCGAAAAAATAAAAATTATATTAAATTGTAATTCGGTATTATAAAAATGATTTCAAATTATAATACTGTAAAATAAAAATTATGTCAAATGGTAATTCGGAAATATAAAAATTAGGTGAATTGGCGATTAGGATAAATAAAAATGATAGCAAATTGCTATTCGGTCGAATAATTTTTATGTGTGATAACAACTGGATAAGGACCATTTGATTTCTCTGCCCTTAAACACAGAAATTTAAAAAAAAAAATGTTTTCAACTCCCTGAAACTTGCAATTTCTTTCTTTTGTCCTCATCCACTTGTCATTCTTATATTTTCATAAATTCTTAAAATCCAGTGCCAAAATCTCTCGAAATTTTGTCATATCAGACAATACAAATATTGCACATGTTTAACAAGCCCGGAAAAATCCATTAATTGGGTAAGGCTTTTTTCGGGCCGGGGGGGGGGGGCTGTTAAAATTACTTTTTATAGTATTATACACATTACATCAATATTTGCTTTATCCTCTGAAATCCCGTAAGTTCTTTTGAAAATTTTGTAAATCCCTTTAAATTTTTTATATCCTGTAAAAATTTCTTGAAATTCTTTGAATTCCTTGGATATCGTACATAATCTCTTGAAATCCCTTTAAGACGATTGAGCTCCCTGAAAATCCCTATAAATCTTTTAAAAAGTGTGGAAATCCCTTGAAATTCTTCAAGAATCCATGAAATCTTTTGAAATCCTTGAAATCTTTAAGAAGCAAATTAAAATTACTTGAAATCCATAAAAATCCTTTGTAATATTCGGAAATCGTTTGAAATCTCGTGAAATCATCGAAACCGCTTTAATCTCTTCAAATCCGTTGAAATCCCTTAAGGGCCTTTGAAATCTTTGCAAATCATTTGAAACCTAATAAAATTTCTTCAAATACCTTCAAATCTTCGAAATCCAATTGAAATCTCCTGACATCCTTCCAAATTCGTGAAAATACTTTGGTATCTCTTGAAATACTTTAAAATATTTTGAAATCCCGTGACTTCTTTTGAAATATTTTGAAATATCTTAAAATCCCTTGAAATTTCTTGAAATTCTTGGTAACCCGCGGAAATTGTCTTTAGTTCCTTAAAATCCCTTAAAATACCCAAAAATCCTTCGAAATCCTCCAGTATTTCTTGAAATCCCCGTGAAATTCTTTAAAACCTGATTAAGCTCTTTGAATTTCCTTAAAATATTTTAAAATCCCTTAAAAAATTGAGATTCTCTCTGAAATTGTACTAAGTCATCTCTTTGAATTCTTGAAATCTTTTTAAATCACTCAAAATCCGTGAGACCTTTGGTGATCCTTTGAAATTGTTTGAAATATCCTGAAACTTTCAAAATCGCTTGAAATCTCTTGAAATCACCAAAAAGCTTTGGAAATCTCGTGAAATTCCGTAAAAATGTTGTAATTCTTTGAAAGACTTTGTAATCCTTGGAATACCTTAAAGTCCCTTGAAATCTATTGAAATCTTTTCAAATCATTAGAAACCTTTCAAATCATTTGTAATCCCTTGAATTGTTTTAAAATCTCGTTTACAGTGGAAATAATTGATATATTCTGTTGATACATTGAGTAAAAATATAAAATCTTACATAAGAAGGGTGGGGGGGGGGGCTAAAATTTCAAAAATCATCCTCACATAATAATTGGACGTTCCCTAATCCTTTTTTGAAATTCATTCCGATTACTAAAAATTGCTTCACCAGTGTAAAATTACATGTATGGTTCATTGTCAAAAATATGTCATCTACCTACGAACTCACTTGCATCATTTGATTCAAATATAATTTTATTTAGGCAGTTTAAATTCAGAAATATGGTAAAAAAACTAATTATTAGAAACGAAAAACACCTTTCTCTAAGGTATGGCTTTTTTCTTAATTCTATTGCAAGTGTCTCAAATTTTTAAACTAAATTGATCCGTGGTGAAAATTTATTCTCACAATAAAATACCACAAATTACAAAATCTTACAAGTAATTATAAATTTTTACAAAAAATTACAACTTTCATATATCATTTTATTTTAATTTATTGTATTTTATTATGAAGATACGTTTTCACCAGTCTGCTAATAATTCATTGTAAATAGGAGGATGACAACTCGATAAGGACCAATTTTTCGACACTTTTTAAAGATTTCGTGTGATTTAGGATACTATTTATCGATACATATATGTATAATATATAAGGACCATGTAAAAATCATTTCGCCTTTCACTCGAAAAAATTAACTTTAAAATTATGAGAATAACAGCAGGATAAGGACCACTTTGTTTCTTCCCTCGAACACAGAAAATTTTTTTAAAATGTTTTCACCCTCCTCAAATATTGTAAATAATATACCGTATACTTCTATATTTTTGACTAAATATTCTATCATATAGTATAGTAATAATTTTTTTCTTTTGTTCTTATCCATTTTGTATACCAAAGGATACATTTGTAGAGTCAATTTGCATTTTTTTTCCAAAATTATTCTAAGAGAATTAATGTATTGCACATACTTAACAAGCTCGAAAAAGTCTTTACTATATTCTCGTGATTTTGTAAACTATACAAAGTCTTAAAATTTATGAGATGCAAAACTGGATAAGGACCATTTTGTTTTTCATCCTTAGCGCAAAGAAATAATTTTTTCCTAAGGTGTTCACATCTCCAATGTAGAGCTTTTTGAAAACAGGTGCTTCTATAATTTTATCAAAATCTTATATTTGAAAATCTATCCCAGAAAACTTTTTGTTCATCCTGCAAAATTTCATTTTTGGTCCTTATCCAGTTGTAATTATTATGTCTTAAATTGATAACAGATGAATTAATTTACAATGTTTTAACTACACTTAACTCTCGATTTAACGGTTCTCGAGATACTACCTGCCTAGAATTGCCGTCGGTTGAATTCGTTGATGAGAGGGTCCAAGGAGCCGGGAAAGAGGTGCTGTGAGCTCAGCAGAGTTCAGCAGTTCCGTAGCCACAAAGCGGGCAGTTCGAGCACTCGCGTGCATATTTTGGATTTATTTTTAAATACACACGAAAAATTCTCTTTTCATTAATTACTCTTCATTATTAAAGAAGGTCCATCCTTCATGATAACAGGAATCTACATTTTTTAAAAATGCAGTTAATCCATATTATGTATTCCTACTGATAATTGTTCATACGGCCCTGACTGTTTACATCGTAAACAAGGATCTTGGAAGAGCCTCACGGTCATCGCAGGCCAAACCCGAGACTGGAATTAAATGGAGAGTTGAGTGTATGTTTTAAATAACTAAAGATTAAATATATTACAATTATTTGTTTGAAAATAATTATAGCGAAAATTGTAAGCCGGAGGAACTGTATCGATCCTAATTGTTCAACGGAGAATTTTTTATTCAGAATTACGCCGTATTTGATGATTTCTAGTAACAGGCCTTAAAGTAATATCTCTGGAAGTTAATTGAACACTGTTGCAATTGAGGGTAAAATCGAGAGCTACCTTTACACTGGAACAACAATTTTCCTTAATTCGATCATCAACCTTTGAGATTTGATTCTCGGTAGTTTTTTTCATTTTATCAGAATTCGATTTATTCGTGTCTTTGATGTCGTTGTCGTCGATAAGACCGCAATCCTGCTGCCCGTGGTATTTCATCGCAATGCGAATCGTATGAGTCACTTCCGGACTGGGATCGCGAGGCAGCCTTGTTACCTCTGTCTTTTTGCGTATGTTAATGCGAAAGTTCTCCGAAATTTTAGAGCATATACAATCGCTGTCCTCATCTTCCTCCCGAGGTCTGATTTTTTTTGGACCTGCAATGCAACCAAACATGAATTTTTAGTACCATGATTCCTGGAAACCGTAATATCAATTTCAATTCGATAGTTATTAATATTAATAGTCTTCTACTTAAAGATAAGATAATTGATCTTTGGAAGAAAGACAAAATTAAAGAGTAGTTCAAATTCAGTATAGATATAATTTTTTCTAAGCAACTAGAACCAATTCAAAATTTCTTTAAGCTTGAGAAAGAAATCTCAAAACCTCAAACCTCTCTTCAAATGTCGTAGTTACTAGGTCGTTTGAAAAGTCCCGGGCCTGACGACCAGATGGTGCCACTAGTATAAAATCCTTAACATTTTTGTGAAGTGCTAACCTTAAAAACACTAAATCCAAAGTTTCATTAAAATCTATTAAGAACTTTCTGTTTATTGTAATTGTCGCGCCATCATCTCAGTGATTTTGGGAAGAATGGAAAAAAACGAATTTCGTGTTCTCATTAAACATTATTATTTGAGAGGCAAAACGGCTAAAGAAGATAAAGAAAGGTTGATAAATATTATGGCACATCTGCTCCTGGAAATACAACAGTCAAAATGTGGATGCAATAGTTTAAATTTGCTCGTACGACCACAAATGACGAACCACGTTCAGGGAGGTTTTCAGACGCGACTATGTCAGAAGTGATCAAAAAAGTTCTCCGTTTAGTGATCGATGACCGTAAATTGAAGGTGCGTGAGATTTCTAAGACCACTATAGGACCGAGACAAAGCAGCAGTCAAAGCAGTGGGTACTGCCTGGTGAAAGTGCGTCAAAGAAGGCGAAGGCTGTTTTGTCAGCTGGGAAGGTGATGGCCACAGCATTTTGGGATTCCCAAGAAATTATCCTCA
>JAUMHM010000031.1:29965728-29980035 GCA_032362435.1 Melikaiella ostensackeni | reverse complement strand
GTCGCCTTCGAAGAGTGTTTACTTCAAAAGTGAAGTAAGGAGAACTGCGCTGTGCCTCGGACCCAGCGTCAGTCCCTGCCGGGTGGTTTAGACGGGCAGACCAATTCGGGTAGTCGTCTGATATACATGCAAACATTTCATGGATTTAAGAGCTTGATAAATGATTTTAAATAAATTAAATCATCTCAGAATATCTCGTGTCTCAATTATTTAATTATCTTACACTTGCGCATTTCGATTCAACATTACTTTCCAGGACTGCCGGAATCACTGCCTCAATTCGTTTTGAGTTGAGGCTTGACAGACTGATTGTGAGTAGTGAATAGTGATCCTACCAACTCGAGGTGATAAGTTACCATAAATTACTGATAAATTACCATACATTACCGATAAATTACCATAAACTACCGAAAAATTTTTAAAAAATTTTAAACTGTTAGATACCTGAAATTTCCGGTAATTTATAAACCTTCCGCAAAATTTCCGGAACTTTTTGGATTTCTTCCAAAAAGCTTTGGATACCTTAAATTTCCGGAAGTTTCTGGTAATTTTTGGTAATTTTACTATAAATTTCCCAAATTTCCTACATTTGTGTGTAATTGTCTACTTTTCGCACTAGTAGCACAATATACTATTTAACTGTCGCTGTTAATAACACTGTACAACAAAATACGACCTATATATCCATGAAATGGGAGGTGTCATTTCCAAAGTAGTTTTTCGTGCTGAATTCGAATCTGACATCCATTTTTTGCCTACACGTCAGGTTTTTAAGTTTTTTTGTCAATTTTTTTTGGAAAAATGAGATACCTGTCTATAAATAGATGTAGAAAATTTGCACGGTGGAGCTGAAACAATTTTAATTGCAAAGTCCTTGCATATGGGATTTTCCAACTGATAATGGAAGTCTATAATTCCTCGGAAATTTTAAGACCAGAAAAAAAATCCATCGGGCCCTTTTAAAAAAAGTCGACTTTTATGTTCAAAGTATTTGAAAATAACAAAAATTCTAAAAAATTAATCGCAAGATCCTTGGATATGGATTTTCCAGACGATTATGGTAGTCTGTAATCCTACGGACATTTCAAGACCAAAAACAAAAAAAAATCCATCGGGCCCTTCTTGAAAAAAGTCGAATTTAATGTTCAAAATATTTAAAACTCAAAAAATTCTAAAAGTTTAACTGCAGGATCCTTACTCATGGGATTTTTCGAATGATTATGGCAGACTATAATCACACGGATATTTTAAGATAAGAAACAAAAAAATCCATCAGGCCCTTTTTGAAAAAAGTCGACTTTTATGTTCAAAATATTTGAAAATAACAAAAATTCTAAAAAATTAAATGCAAGATCCTTGGATATAGGATTTTCAGGATGATTATGGTAGTCTGTAATCCTTAATATTTAGGTTAGAGAATCGAAAACTACATAAACCCCCACTTCTCAGAATGCTGACATAATTCCTTAAAAATATTCTAATCTCAAGAACTATTATAGTGTAAAATAATGTTAGTTGGAAAATTCTTGATATAAAAAAATTTCGTTCAGATCAGAAATCCTGGAATTAAAACAATTTCAAATTGAAAATTTTTGTATCTGAAATGAATAACAGAGATGTTGTAGGTTTAAAGCTATTTTTACTTTATAAAGAATTCAGTTTGAAATAAATAATTAAATAAGTGTTCTTTATGTAATTAATCCGAAAAATACTAAATTTGACCCGAAAAAATCGTGAAAAATTGGAGAGTATGATAAATAATGCAAAATCATCACTATGAATTCAACGTCAACAAATTGGTTTTTCATCCTGGAAAGAACCGCATGTGTACAATATTAGATTTTGAATATTTATTTCGGATTATAAATCATTCCTTGTAATTTGTGCAAATATGCCAAATATGCCAAATGTAGCAAAACTAATTTATGGCATTTTTTTGTAGTGAAAAGAAAACCACCGGTGATGAAGAAGAAGTTTGGAATATGCTTTGTTATTACTAGTAAATAATGTTTTAATATTGAATAATGATGACAATTATGTAGTTTAATATATACGAAATTAATGGCATTCAGACACAAGTCAATTTTAATTGAATGATGAGTACTTTTTTTCTTTTTCCTTTAGTCTTTTTGTTATTCATTATAAAAATTTTTGTAAAGTTCTATAGAAACTTTTGAGAATGACGAAGGCAATGTTTGCTGAAATTTATACGATATTTTCAAAACAATGTTTCGGCAACGTTCCACAGAAACATTATTAAAACTTTAGAGACAATATTTTGACAATATTTCGCAGACACTTTTTAGACACATAAAGTGAGCGCAATTCAATACTCTTCTCAAATGTTGCTGAAATATTCCAGACCAATATTGCCTGGGTGAGACAATCGATCGATTTCGATGAAACTTTGCATAGATATAGTAAATAAGGTGTACATATGCCGCTTTTCAGGAGAAGGTGATCCATATACATATCATAGAGTTAAATTTGAATTTATCAGAAATTTATCATAAACATAGTTAATAACGTGTACATATACCACTTTTTCAAGAGAAAGTCATAAATCAACATACCATGAAGTTAGTTTGAAATTTATTTTAAAAAATACTATTTTAAACATGCAGATGCACCGACAGCCAAAACTAATTGCTTGATTTATTTTTTCACACAAAACCATCGTTGACTAAATAATATACCGTTTTATATAATATACCATATGGTTCAAAGAATATTATTAATCGTTACGTTTATTTACATACATATATATTATATATATTTATATATGAAACTCTTGAGAATTAATAAACATATTGAAATTGAAATTTCTTAATTCGCCAACTTCGCTTGCTTTGAAAACCTATAATTTATAATTTATCTATCCGAATTCGGCCAAAAAAGATCTAAACATATCAATTTGAATTCACCAATCTTCATTTAATTTGAGGTAACAAAAATGCACAGACCTATCATTGACTAAGTTGTACTGATTTTTCACCAGATTCTTGTAGAAAATTGTTCACAATAATTATTCTAAAAGTTTGAATGATATTCATTTAAAATTGAAGACATCCGTTGACTCTAAAATAAAAAATGTTTACGAAAAAGTCAATTCTAGATTACAAATTTATTCCAATGTTGTCATCAAAAATTATTGATTACTGTATGCGGATTTATTATCATTGCGAAAAAAATGAAATCCCACCAAGAACACTACGTGTAAAAAAATTTCGCTAAGCATGAATAGTAAAAAAATTATAAATAGAAGTGTTTTTTATTAAAAGGAATTAGTTCAATGAAGTAGTTTATCAATCCATTTTTTTGTTTGATAACAAATATGAATTGATAGTTCAGAGGAATGAAAAAAATTGGCGGGCCTATTATTGTCTTTAGATAATGAACATAAGTGTGCCAGCATAACAAAAACAATAATAATAACAAGAATAATAAATTATTATATTACAGGCACGCTAAAAGGTTTTTTATTCCTCTGAAATATCAATTTATTTTTCTTATTAAATAATCCCCCTTCCCTACAATGATTTTTTATTGATTATTATTAAATTAATAATAATGACTTGATTAGCAGTTTTTTCGCTCAAGTTCATCTTCAATCTGAGGCGCATGAATATTCTACAAATTCTATTTTCCCTAATATTTGTCATCGAAACTGCATGTAACATAGATTTCATTCATCCTAAAATGGCGCCCGGCATTCTGATTGGCTAAATAATACGGCAGTAATCGAAACAGCTAATAAGAATGTCGGACGCCATTTTAGAAAAAATAAAAATGTTACATGCAGTTTCGATGGCATGGGAATTATGACAAATGGCGTTTCGCTTGAGTGAATTTTAGGTTATGTGCTTATTTGGATAATAATATATAATAATATATAATAATTGGATATTATAAAAACTATGTCAAATTATAATTCGGTAAAATGAAAATTATGTCAAATGGTAATTCGGAAATATAAAAATTATAACAAATGATAATTCGGAAAAATAAACATTATGAGAAATTATAATTCGGTAAAATAAAAATTATGTCAAATGGTAATTCAGAAATATAAAAATTATGACAAATGATATTTCGGAAAAATATAAATTATGACAAATGGTAGTTCGGAAAAATAAAAGTTATGTTAAAAAGTAATTCGATATCATAAAAATTATAACAAATTATATTTCGGTAAAATAAAAATTATGTCAAATGGTATTTCGGAAATATAAAAATTATGACAAATGATAATTCGGAAAAATATAAATTATGACAAATGGTAGTTCGTAAGAATAAAAGTTATGTTAAATAGTTATTCGATATTTTAAAAATTATGACAAATTATAATTCGGTAAAATAAAAATTATGTCAAATGCTAATTTGGAAATATAAAAATTATGACAAATGATAATTCGGAAAAATATAAATTATGATAAATGGTAGTTCGGAAAAATGAAAGTTATGTTAAAGAGTAATTCGATATTATAAAAATTATGACAAATTATAATTCGGTAAAATAAAAATTATGTCAAATGGTAATTCGGAAATATAAAAATTATGACAAATGATAATTCGGAAAAATATAAATTATGATAAATGGTAGTTCGGAAAAATAAAAGTTATGTTAAACAGTAATTCGATATTTTAAAAATTATGTCAAATGGTAATTCGGAAATATAAAAGTGAAAACAAATTGTGATTCTGAAAAAAAATTAGCGCAAAAAGTAATTCGGAAATATAAAAATTAAGTAAATTGGGCATTAGGATAACGAAAATATAGCAAATTGCTATTCTGTTAAATGATTTTAGGTAGAATAAATATAGGGGAAAATGGAATTTGGGGAATATTCATGCGCCTCCTTCGATTTGACGATCACTCATGTGTACTAAGTTAGACAATTAAAAAAATTTACCTCAACATTTGAAGGTATATCATCAGCATTCAAAAAATGGAAAAGACAGAAGGAAAATATTTTTGATTGGAAAGTTTATCAAAAACAAAAACTATGTGATGACACAAGTAAAGAAGTTAGAAGTCGCGTCACGAGTCACGTCTGAGCACGGAGTGGCGTGCAGTCAGCACCCTCGACCCTCAACGAAGAACTACCCTCGCGGAACTCGCATTATTATCGAATACTGTGCTTTACATACCTTAGCATATACATATCTATAGGCATGTGAACTTAACTACAGTCGTGTTAACGGATGTAAACAGACAGGTAGAAATGCGCTTTGCACGAATACTGCTGAGCTTGCAATGGCTCATAATCCGCTTGCTGCTTAGAGCATATAATATGCATATGAGTATTACAAAATCTGCACTCGAAGAAACCTTGCGATCATATATTTTCTGTATGCAGTTATTGAAACTACTCGTTAACTGACAAGGTTGTTTTCATTCAGAAACAAATTCTATTTCTCGACCTTCCTCAGAGTCATTAATTATAACAATGCACAGGTAGAGAGTATAAGGAAGAAAAAAATTTTTTTATGGTCAAAATGATTGTGATTGATCTGATGAGTTTGGAATGATTCTTAACTCAGATTATTTTTGTATTTTTAATGGAATGCAATATTTTTAACTTTTTCACAAGGGAGCGTCCACATATTACGTGACGCTCTGAAGCAGGCCATGCCAACGAGGGAAAATCGGAACATTTTTCCTCACGAAACAGATGTGAAGTTTCACCACTACGGCTCCTCACTCAGCATGGAAAAGCTAATGAGTCGGAAAAGTGGATGGTCACGAAGTCTAGTTTTGATTTGTGAACTTTTTGGGTGTTCCTTTTTCAGTACACCAAAAATGTTCATAATAAAGTAGATTTCATTTTGATCTTTAGGAAATTCTATCTCACTCTTACAGCTGAGTGAGGAGTAGTGGTGGAAACGTCACATCTGTTCCGTGAGGAAAAATCTTCCGATGACCTCTCGTTGCCGAGGTCTGCTCTGAAGTAAAGGGCCGTCCGTAAACTACGTTACCAATTTTGGGCTATTTTTAACTCCCCCCACCACCCCTAATTGACAATCGTAGTTCAGTCTCCCCCCTCCCGCCGAAAGTGACGTGGCCGATGGCTAAACACGGAGTTCACGTTTATTCTGCTTTTTTTGTGTTTCTAGAAAGTTTAACTGGCAATATTCCTACGTGTCCAAAAAAAATTATCTACCAATAGACATGAATTTTTAACTCACAGAAATGAATTTTTAGAAGAAAATTAACTTTTAGTTGCAGTATCAACAAAACCGTCAAATTTTCAACCTAAAAACGCGATTTTTGAATTTTAAAAAAAGAACTTTTAACCAAACAGTTGCATTAACAACCAAATAGTTAAATTTTCAAACAAAAAAGACGAAATTTCAATCAGAAAAAAAAATTAACTTTTAACCAAACAGTTGCATTAACAACCAAACAGTCAAATTTTCAAACCGAAAAGACGAATTTTTTTAAAGAAAGTTGAATTTTCCAAAAAAACTTAATTTTTAACCAAAAAAGACGAATCTTTAACCAAGAAAGATGACTTTTCTACCATAAAACATGAATTTCCAATCCAAAAAGACGAACAAAAAAACAGTTGAATTTTCGACCCAAAAGGATGACTTTAACCAAATAGTTGAACTTTTAACAAAACGCGTAGATTTTTAACAAAATAGTTGAAATTTCAACCTACGAAGATGCATTTTCAACCCAATAGTCGAATTTTCAAACAAATAAGTTTATTTTCAACCAAGAAAGATGAATTTACAACCAAGAAAGATGACTTTTCTACCATAAAACATGAATTTTCAATTCAATAGGACGAATTTAAAGACAAAATAGTTTAATTTTCGATCAAAAAAGATAATTTGAACCAAATAGTTCAACTTTCAACAAAATACGTAAATTTCAAACAAAAAAGTTGAATTTTTAACATACAAAGATGAATTTACAACCAAAAAAGATGACTTTTTTACCATAAAAGATGAATTTTCAATCAAAAAGGACGAATTTTTAACAACCATGAAGATTAATTTTCTACCAAAAGACGAATTTTCAAAGAAAGAAATTAATTTTCTACCAGATAATTGAATTTTCAACTAAAAATCGTAAGTTTCAAACAAAATTAATTTTCTACTCAGAAAGACGATTTTTCAACAAAATGCATGAATTTTCTACCAGATAGTTGAATTTTTAACTTGTGAAATATAAATTTTTAACCAAAGAGGTAAATCTTAAAAAAATGAATTTTTGACATAGTAGTTCATCTTTCAACCAAATTTTGAAGCCAAAAATTATCTACAAAAGGGTTAAATTTTCAACCCAGAAATATGATTTTTCAACAAAGAAGTTAATTTTCTACCAAATAGTCAAATATTCAAGTAAATACTTTAACTTTCAACCGTAGAGTTGAATTTTCTACCAAAAGAGTTGCATTTTCAACCAAAAATATGAATTTTCAAAAGAAAAGTTAATTTTCAACCAAATAGTTTAACTTTCTACCATATTTTCAACCCGAAAATATGAATTTTCAACAAAAAAGTTAATTTGCAGCCAAATATTTGAAGTTTCAACTTAATTGATGAATCTTCAACAAAAAATGCATTTTTTATAAAGTAGTTCAACTTTAAGCCAAGTAGTAGACTTTTGAACCAAGAAAGATGAATTCTTAACGAAACATGTAATAGTTAATATTTAAATTAAAAATGATTCTAATTTGAAATCAAACACAGTTGGATTCAACCAAAAAAGACGAATTTTTAAGAAAATATTTAAATCCTCAATCGAAAAAGATTAATTTTCAACGAAGAAAATTAACTTTCTACCAAGAAAGACAATTTCTCGAAAAATACATGAATTTTCAACTAGAAGAGATTAATTTTCAATTAAAACTATCAATTTTCAACCAAAAATGGAATAGTCACGTTACCAGTTAAAAAAAATTACTTCTCAAGTACAAAGAAAAACAAATTTTCAACAAAATAGTTAAATTTTCAACCAAAGAGATAAAGTTTCAACTGAAGTGATGAATCTTCGACCAAGAAAATGAATTTTTAACAAAAGAGTTGAAAAATTCAACCAAGTAGATGAATCTTCAACCAAAAAAATGAGTTTTAAACAAAATAGTTAAAATTTCAACTAAAGAAATGAATCTTCAACCGAAAAAATGAGTTTTTAACAATATAGTTAAAGTTTCAATTAAAGAGATGAAGTTTCAACTAAAATGATGAATCTTCAAGAAAAAAAATGAATTTTCAACGAAATAATTAAATTTTCAACTGAACAGTTTGAATTTAAGTGAAAAAAAGAGAAAAAAGGGAAAAAGGGAAGTTTCTTGAAAACAGGGAAAAAAAGAATTCTTGAAAAAAGGCGAATAGAGAGAAATAGGGGAAAGAGTGTTAAGTATGAAATATGAAAGTCATTTTCAAACTTGTCAAGTTATTATTAAACTGTATCGTTACAGGGCCATCTTTCGCAAAAATCGCAAATTTTGTTAAAATTTATCATCAGAAAACGTACTTAAACGTTATCTAAGTTCGAAACGTTACTTCCACTGACACTCCCCCCCCCCTTCCCCCAGTTTTAGTTGCTACTTTTCAATTTTCAATAATATATTAAATTAATCAACTCATTCACAATACATTCAAATATTTGAGGGAGGGATAATTTTATTTGTAACTCATTATTTTCAAATATATAAATATGAAATCCAGAAAAGAAAAACAAAACTTATCGGTCTCATTGAGCCGACGATTGACTCTTGTTCTTCTGCGTTGGGATTCGAAACCCGCCACAACCTGTCATTTAGAATTTTCGTTGCTAGCATATTCAAGCACGCTACCAACTGAGCCACATTGTATTCCACAATTTATATTTCAATATTCACTTAAACATTGGGTAAAATAAAAATATTTGACTAAAACGGAGATTTAAAAATGACTAATTTGATAATATTGAACAATTCCGAAAGATTTCGGGATCGTTAACAGAAACTTGGGCATCCTGGAAAACTGCAATATATAAATTCAAGTTTTAAAAGTCTTTTAAAATATACGAAACACATATAAAAGAATTTTTAATATGTTAAAAATTATTCTTTGTGATTTATTTCATTGTATCTCTAAAATGCAAAATAGTTTCTTGTAATAGGTTATCAATTAATACGTAGCATGACAGGGAATGAAAGTTCAAGAACAGACTTTTCAGTTATTTCTAAAATCCTTAACTTAGAAATCTAGACTATTGAATTGTCTCATATGTATTATTATTAAAAAATTTTGAATTCTAGTCCCGCGGATTTCAAAATCAGTAAAAACGGAACTTCGAATTTATTTTTTTAAATTAGATTCGTAAATTGAAGGTTTAAAATTTATCAGTTATTTACCACGATTTTTCAACCTTTGAGGTCAGAATGATGTTTTCCAATGCTCATTTAAAACAAAAATCTCATGGATTGCCCGCAGGCCATAAGGCTCCCACGAGGACAATTTCATGAGGTCATAATGATTTGATTCAGGTTCATGTATGATCAAGACAAGCCAAGATGGCCGACGTTCTTGGAGTACTTTAGCTTATATGCGAGCTTTCTATGATTTCTGATCGTGCAGTGTACTTGAAATGTTAAAAAATAACGAAACTTGATAACAGAATATATCTTCTGTTAAGTTTAGTTGTCACTCGCATGCGTTTAGACAAAATATTTAGGTTATTACATCCGCACGAAAAACTGGCGGCCATTTTGCTTATGCTGACAGATGACCCTGAAAGCAGATCAAAATGATCCGATTGAATAGATCTTTATGATCTCGAGAGTCAAATGATCGCTGGAGCAAAATGCGCTAAAACAAAAATGATCCTTTTTTTACTGTGTAGATAAAGAGTGCGATTAGTTGACTACAATATTTTCTTTTTAACCATCCTAATATCTTGTCATTATAAGAATGTTTTTTGCTCATGAAGAACATAATGATTATCGACTTTAATTCATCAAGCATGAAAAGATGCACGATCGAAATTCATAAACGCCGATGACAAGGTGAGAAAATGTCGGTATTCGTACCAAGGAGGAATATGGTTCGTCCCGTTGAAAAGGTAGCATATATGTATAAGATAAGTATATGAGTAAATTAGTGGAAGGCCAATCGACCCGCTGGCAACCTCGCCATTCGTGCGATAATTGTCCGCAAACTGGGTGCTAGTTACTTTTTGCTCGTCCATCACTCACTCGCTAACTCTCTCGCTCATTCGGACCGGCTGCTCATTCTCCTGACAATTTAAGCGCAAAGGGCAGAGCCTGGCACGAAGAGCTCCTCGACCAAGCGTGCCTTCAGAAACATGCGGATGAACGAGGTTCTCCGTTACCAGAGGGTGTTCTGATATATCGTGATAAAACAAATAAAAAACCCCGATTAATCAAATCGCACCGAAAAGAGACACGGAAACTCTAAAAATAGTACTTTGGGTCTTGTCTCTCAAATATCTTCCCCTTTTTCTTCCTCGTAGAAGGAGCTTTGTGGTTGCTAAAACTTTAAACTGAAGTTTCGATCTTGACCATTTCACTCACATTTTCAGGCCTCGAAATCACTTCAGAATTCAAAAACAGTGTCAATAGTGACACTGAACAAAATTTCGAAATAGTACCATAACATTTGTCAAGTATTAAACGTATATACAAATGGAAATAAAAAATAGAAGGAGGCCAGAATATTTTCTGTTAGCCTTTTTCGAAATGCAGTCTTCACCAGAATTGTTTTTTTCTGTAGCTGGCTTGACTTTTTGATTTACTTAAAAGTTTTCTTTATGGTATTCCTTTTTGTTTGTTGCTACGAGTAGTACGACCTTGTTGATTGTTCATCCTTGTTATTTATTCCCTGTCCATCCTTGTTCAGCCTTGTTGTTTGTTCCTTGTTCATCCCTGTTATTTGTTCCTTGTTCAACCTAGTTATTTATTCCCTCCTCATTCTTGTTGTTTGTTCCTTTTTTATCCTTGCTTTTATTTCTTGTTCATCCTTTTTGTTTATTCCTTCTCCATACTTGTTGTTTATTCCTTTTCCACTCTTGTTGTTTTTTCCTTGTTTATTCTTGCTGTTTCTTCCTTATTCACCCTTGTTGTTCATTTGTTGTTCATTTCTGTTGTTTGCTTCTTGTTCATCCTTGTCGTTTGTTCCTCCTCCATCCTTGTAGTTTATTCCTTCTCCATCCTTATTATTTGCTACTTGTTAATCCTTGTTTTTCTTGCTTGTTCATTCTTGTTGCTTGTTCCTTGTCCATCCTTGTTGTTTATTCCTTCTCCGTCATTGTAGCTTGTTCCTTATTTATCCTTGTTGTTTGTTCTTTGTTTATTTTTGTTGTTCATTCCTTATACATTTTTTTTGGTTTTACTTGTTCATCCTTGCTTTTTATTCTTTCTTCGTCCTTGTTGTTTGTTGTTCGTTTATCCTTGTTATTTATTTCTTGCTTATATTTTTTATTGATTCCTTCCCCATACTTATTATTTCTTCCTTCTCCATCCTTGTAGATGAATCTTTTTCATCCTTGTTGTTTGTTCGTTGTTCATATTTGTTGTTTATACCTCTTCATCCTTGAAGTTTCTTCCTTGTTCATCCTTATTGTTTATTCATTGTTCACTCATATTTTTGTTCATTTTTCATCCTTGTTGTTCATTTCTTCTCTATCCTTGTTGCTTCTCCCTTGTTCATCCTTGTTATTTATTCCTTATCCATCTTTGTTGCTTATCCCTTGTTCATTCTTGTTACTTACTCCTTGCTCATCCTTGTTTTTTTTCTTGTTCATCCTTGTTGTTTATTTCTACTCCATCTTCATTGTTTGTTCCTTGTTAATACTTGTTTTTTATTCCTTGTTCATCCTTTTTGTTTATTCCTTCTCGATACTTGTTGCTTATTCCTTCTCCATTCATGTTGTTTGCTCCTTGTTCATCCTTCTTGTTGACTCCATGTTCATTCTTGCTGTTTGTTCGTTGTTCATCCTTGTTGTTCATTTCTTTTTCATCCTTGTTGTTTGTTCCTCCTCCATCCTTATAGTTTATTCCTTCTCCATCCTTGTTATTTGCTACTTGTTAATCCTTTTTTTCTTCCCTGTTTATCCTTGTTGTGTGTTTCTTGTTCATCCTTGCTTTTTATTCCTTCTTTATCCTTGTTGCTTGTTGTTCGTTTATCCTTGTTATTTATTTTTTGTTTATCTTTTTTATTGATTCCTTCCCCATACTCATTATTTCTTTCTTTTCCATCCTTGTAGATGAATCTTTTTCATCCTTGTTGTTTGACCGTTTTTCATATTTGTTGTTTATACCTACTCCATCCTTAATGTTTGTCCCTTGTTCATCTTTTCTGTTTGTTCCTTGTTCATCCTTGTTGTTTGTTTCTTGTTCATTCTTGTTATTTATTCCTTCTCTGTACTTGTTGCTTATTCCTTTTACATCCTTGTTGTTTATTTCTTCTCCATAATTTATGTCTATACCTTCTCCATTCTTGTTGTTTGTTCCTTGTCTATCCTTGTTGTGTATTTCTTGTCTACCCTTGTTGTTTCTTGCTAATTATTGTTGTTTGATCCTCGCTTATACCTGTTATTTTTTGTTTGTTTATCCTCTTTGTTTGTTTCTTGTTCGTCCTTGTTGTTTATTTCTTGCTCATCCTTGTTTTTTGTCCCTTGTTCAAACTTGTTGTTTGTTCCTTGTTCAACCTTCTTGTTTCTTCCTTCTTCATCCTTGATGTTTGTTCCTTGTTAATCCTTGTAGTTTCTTCCTTGTTCATCCTTTTTATTTGTTCCTTATTCAGCCTTGTTGTTTGTCTCTTATTCATCCTTGTTTTTTGTTCCTTGCTCAACCTTGTTGTGTGTTCTTTGTTCAACCTTGCTGTTTATTCCTTCTTCATCCTTGATGTTTGTTCCTTGCTCATCCTTGTTGTTTGTCATTTGTTCATCCTTGCTGTTGTTCCTTTTTCATCCTTGTTTTTTGTCCATCCTTGTTGTTTATTCCCTCTCTATATTTGTTGTTCATTTCTTGTTAATCCTTGTTTTTTATTTCATGCACATCCTCATAGTTTTTTCCTTATTCATCCTTGTTGTTTATTCATTGTTCATTCATATTTTTTGTTCATTTTTCATTTTTGTTTTTTATTCCTTCTCTATACTTGTTGTTCATTCTTGTTCATCCTTATCGTTCGTTCCATGTTCATCCTTGTAGTCTATTCCTTCTTGAACCTTGTTGTTTGTTGGTTTTTTCATGCTTCTTGTGTATTTCTTCTCCAACTTTGTTGTTTGTTCCTTATTCATCCTTTTTGTTTATTTTTTCCCCATACTTGTTGTTTATTCCTCCTCTATACTTGTTTATTCCTTCTCCATCTTTTTTCTTTGTTTATTGGTAATACATGTTGTTTGTTCCTTGTTAATCCTTGTTGTTTGTTGCTTGTTCATCCTTGTTGTTTATTCCTTCTCCGTCCTTGCTGTTTGTTCCTTGTTCATCCTTGTCGTTTAATTTCTTGGGAAATTCCTTTCTTGTTTTTATGACATCCGAGCAGTTTTTCTTGAGTTTATTTGGTACGTCGTCATTGATAAATTTTGTTTTCATTTTCTTGGATTTTTTCTAACAGAAGATTCAAGTCGAGCAACATTCGTATAGTTCGAGATTGCTTTCTACAGATCAAGTCTCCAATCTCTTTTCCCCTCTTCGATTCAATTTTCTTGGATAAATTATGGACGTCTATCCTTGAGCTGTTGTTCCTGTTTTAATTTCTTAGCAGCGGCAAGCATTTCATTCGCCACATGAACACCTGTAAAATCTTTCCGATTTATAGCTTCTGACTCTTTCTTGGCCTTTTCTATCAAACAATTCGAACTCTTCTCTTACAAATCTGTTTCCTGTTGAATAGTTTCAAATTCCTGTTGAAGCTCATTAACCTTCTTATTTTCCATTTCAAAATTCTTCAAGTTGAAAGAAAATTGTGAGAAATTAGTGTCATTTTCTTCAAAATAGTAGCAAAATAGTATCATCGCTCAAAAAAAGTGTCGAATAATGTCAATAGAAAAAACATATACAACAAATAAAAAAAACATCACGTGTGTCCTAAACTACGACTCAAGACAGATTTATGTGTAAAAATCATCGGTAAAAGTTAACGTGTAGAAAAATATTGTACGAAGTCGAAAGAATAACTAAACGAAGTCAAAAGAATACCTTTCATTCTTCCATATACACATCAATATGTATAAGAATACTGTACGAAGTTGAAAGAATAACTGAAAGAAGTCGAAAGAATAACTTTCACTTTTCCATACACATATCAATATGTAGAAGAATACTGTACGAAGTCGAAAGAATA
>JAUMHM010000031.1:29931759-29944152 GCA_032362435.1 Melikaiella ostensackeni | reverse complement strand
TATCAGTGGTTAAAAAATAAGAACAGTAAGAAAAATGAGGAAATTTGTTTTTTGAGACTCCTACGCTGGAAGCTTTTTTTCAGTTCCATTTTCCTCAGGCACGGCTCAAACTTAAGTTCTTGGCATGTCAAATCGCAATGAGGAATGAAATTTGCTATTACTCATTGTTCTTTTTTATTCAGTGGTTAAAAAATTTAAAAAAGGCGGATATTTGTTTTGCAGACCTCTATGCTGGAAGCTTTTCTTTTGGTCCGGATATCCTCGAAGATGGCTTAATTTGAAGCTTTTGGCATGTGGAATTGCGATAAAGAATAAAATTTGCTATATTATATTCTTTTTGCTTTGATCTCAGTGGTTAAAAAATAAGTTAAGTAAGGAAAATGAGGAAACTTGATTTTCAGACCCCTATACTGGAAGCTCTTCTCTTAGTCCGATTTCCCTCGGGCATGACTCAAATTGAAGCTCTGGGGATGTGAAATTGCGATGAGGAAAAAAAATTTGCTGTGTTATTTTTCTCCTGTTTTCATATCAGCGGTTGAAAAATAAGAAAAGGTGGAAATTTGGTTTTTCAGATCCCCATGCTGGAAGCTTCTCTCTTAGTCCGGTTTTCCTCAGGGACCGCTTAAATTAAAGCTTTTGACTTGCGGAACTGCGATAAAGAATGAAATTTGCTATATTATATTCTTCTTGCTTTGATATTAGTGGTTAAAAAAATATGAAAAGTAAGAAAAATGAGGAAATTTGTTTTTTGAGACTCCTACGCTTGAAGCTTTTCTTTTAGTTTCATTTTCCTCAAACACCGCTCAAATTTAAGTTCTTGACATGTCAAATTGCAATAAGGAATATAATTTGCTATGACTTATTCTCCTCTTTTTATATCAGTGATTAAAAATAAGAAAAATGAGGAAATTTGGTTCTTCAGACCCCTGTGCTGGAAGCTTTTCTTTTAGTCCGGTTTTTCTTGGGGACGGCTTAAATTGAAGCTTTTAGCATGTGGAATTGCGATAAAGAATAAAATTTGCTGCATTATATTCTTCTTGCTTTGATCTCAGTGGTTAAAAAATAAGAAAAGTAAGGAAAATGAGGAAACTTGGTTTTTAGAACTCTATGCTGGAAGCACTTCTCTTAGTCCATGGCTCAAATTGAAGCTCTTGGGATGTTAAATTGCGATGAGGAATATAATTTGCTGTGTTATTTTCTCCTTTTTTCATATCAGCAGTTAAAAAATAAGAAAAAGGTGGAAATTTGGTTTTTCAGACCCCTATGCTGGAAGCTTTTCTTTTAGTCCGGTTATCCTCGGGGATGGCTCAAGTTGAAGTTTTTGGCATGGGGAATTGCGGTAAAGAATAAAATTTCCTATATTATATTCCTCTTGCTTTGATATCAGTGGCTAAAAAATAAGAAAAGTAAGAAAAATGAGGAAATTTGTTTTTTGAGACTCCTACGCTGGAAGCTTTTCTTTTAGTTCCATTCCCCTCAGGCACCGCTCAAATTCAAGTTCTTGGCATGTCAAAGCGCAATAAGGAATATAATTTGCTATGACTTATTCCCCTTTTTTTTATATCAGTGAATAAAAATAAGAAAAATGAGGAAATTTGGTTTTTCAGACCCCTATGCTGGAAGCTTTTCTTTTAGTCCGGTTTTCCTCGGGGACGGCTTAAATTGAAGCTTTTGGCTTGCGGAACTGCGATAAAGAATGAAATTTGCTATATTATATTCTTCTTGCTTTGATATCAGTGGTTAAAAAATAAGAACAGTAAGAAAAATGAGGAAATTTGTTTTTTGAGACTCCTACGCTGGAAGCTTTTCTTTTAGTTCCATTTCCCTCAGACACCGCTCAAATTTAAGTTCTTGGCATGTCAAATTGCAATAAGGAATATAATTTGCCATGACTTATTCTCTCTTTTTTTATATCAGTGATTAAAAGAAAGAAAAATGAGGAAATTTGGTTTTTCAGACCCCTATGCTAGAAGCTTCTCTTTTAGTCTGGTTTTCCTTGGGGACGGCTTAAACTGAAGCTTTTGGCATGTGGAATTGCGATAAAGAATAAAATTGGCTGCATTATATTCTTCTTGCTTTGATCTCTGTGGTTAAAAAATAATAAAAGTAAGGAAAATGAGAAAACTTGTTTTTCAGAACCCTATGCTGGAAGCTCTTCTCTTATTCCATGGCTCAAATTGAAGCTCTTGGGATGTTATATTCCGATGAGGAATAAAATTTGCTGTCTTATTGCCTCCTTTTTTCATATCAGCAGTTAAAAAATAAGAAAAAGGCGGAAGTTTGGTTTTTCAGACTCCTATGCTGGAAGCTTTTCTTTTAGTCCGATTTTTTCGGGAATGGCTTGAATTAAAGCTTATGGGATGCAGATGTGCAATAAAAATAAAAATAAAAACATGATATGGATAATATATATAATTTTGACAATTTTATTAATTTGATTTCTTTCAATTTCAATAATTTGAATATTATCATTTATCATTTTGCTTTCATCCTGTAGCCTACGAAACTCTTCCTTGAGGGCGCTTGCTGTCCTCTTTTGCTTGATTTTGAGAGGAAGGGTAGAAGACAGAAGACAAATATGCTGCAAGCATTTCTTTCAGTCCGATTTTCTTTGAGGATCGCTCGAATTGAAGCCTTTGTCATGTGGAATTTCGATAAAAAATAAAATTTGCTATGTTCTATTTTTTTATAGTGGTTAAAAAATGTAAGCCTACGCTTGCTTTACCCTTTTTTGAGGTTACTTGCTAACCTCTTCTTGGCCTGACTCTTCTTGCCTCTTGGACGCATTTTGAATCAGTCGAATAAACTTCTTCGAAACTTGGAAGAGACTTGACTTAAAAAGTAGATCAGAATTGACATCAAATGCAATTAGGCTTAAAATAGTTGGCCTTTGCAAAATGGGGGATAAAAATTCCAGGGAAACGAGCGAGACTTTGATCTTCCAAGACTCAAATCGTCGGAGGTAGGCTTGCTGGCACAAAGAACTTGCTAGCTCGCCACCCCTATTCGGACGCAATCGTGAGTCACATTTCGAATTGCGTTTCAATCGTATTTTAAGAGCTTTCTTCCTTGAATTTAAAAATTTACTCTTCTTTTGCTCCATCAAGAACTAAAGTCCAAGAATTTCAATTAGAGGAATCTTTCTATCAAATCCAATCGCATTGTTATTCTGAATTATTGAAAAAATCTCTTAGATTTATAAAATATGCTGAGTAATTCTTAAAAAGTTTTTGCAGGCTTCAAATTGAAATATCTCAAATTATAAACTTTTTAATTTGAAACTAGAAAGAAAAGTAGAGTAAGTAGAAAAGCCAGTAAAGCTTTTTTCATTAACACAATTCGAAGTTGATGCAAGGATATAAAAAATTCCTTGTCTTGAGACAAATCGAATGGCCTATAATATTATTGAATTTTATTGAACAGTAAGAAAGCTATGGTCATTTATAATATTTAAAAAAATTTCGTTGACAGGAAAACTTTTTTCTTTGATATAATTCGAAGTTTATGTAAGAATAAAAGCGAGTCCTTGATTCTAAACGAATCGATAGACCTATAATATTTATACACTTTATAGAAGAATAAGGAAATCATTGTCATTTTTAATAGTTGAAAAATTTGTTTTTTACAATAAAAATGTTTTTATCAACATAATTCCAAGTTGATGCAAGAATAGAATATACTTTTTGTTTCGAAACTAAATAATTGACCTACATTTTTAAATAATTATACACACAATATAACAAAAAAATATATAATAATATTAAAAAGATGCATTACATTTTCAAATTTCCGAAAACGAATCATAATTTTTCAAATAAAATAATTCTGATAGATATTGTGACAGTATACTGCAGGCCTGCTGAAAGAGGAGAAGGTCTCCGATACCATGTGTCCGCTCCCATCCCCACTGACTGTCCGAAGAGTCGACGACAATGAGGAATCAGTGTTGTTGCTAGGAACATTTTTCCAGGGCGCTTTGCGGTGACCATTTGCCTTTCATCTCAATCATTTTTAACTTTATTGTAGGGTAAGGGAACTAGACGTGTGCAAAAAATTTGATTCGATTTCAAACCGACATTGGGCGCGCTTTGAATGTCGAAAAATCGAATTCGACGCGTGCTATCGTCGGGTCGGTTTTATTCGATTCGGTCGAGCCGCCGATCGAATGTCGAAAAACCAGCATTCGATACGTGCTACCGTCGGATCAGTTTTATTCGATTCGATCGGCTGACCTTCGATTGTCGAAAATCCAATTTGCGACTGACAAAAGGCATTTCAAGTTTTCAAGTTGTAAATGATTAAAATTTGTTATACGATTACATAATAAAAAGTGATAATAACTTTTTAGATATTGTTCAGCTCGAGATTTGTAAAATGTTTTTTTACAGGTTTTACATGTTCATAATATTTATTTTCTTATTTAGTATTCTCAACTCGAAATAAGAGGGGGAGACCCACTACTAAAGTGTAGCCCAATATTGGTTTTATTACTTATTACCCTAGCTTTATTTTTATTTTTTTCGTCAAACAGTCTTTTTAAAATTTGCATTTTACATTTGCGGCATTTTGGATTAATAATTGTAGAATGGGAACTCTTATGTAATTTAAAATATATGTATCTCAAATTTCCATTAATTTTTATAGTATTTAATTGAAATTTGTATCCTATAATATTTTTGTATAATATTATGAAAAGAAAAATGGAACCGATTTTAACTGAATTTAGGATCATTCAAATTTAAAGTTGTTTGCCGTGTTGGGAAAGTTCCTTAACAAATTTACTAAAAACAGGTACAGTTACTTCATGAGTATAGTAATTTATTACATTTACAGTCACTGACTAAAGTAACTTGAAGTTCCTGTTTTGCTACTTTTTTATATGCGGAAGCATATGTTATATATGTAAAAAATTATAAGTATTTCAACAAATTAATCAACGTTGTCATTTTTACTGTTCACAACATTAAAGAATTGACAGCTGCAAATCTATTAAATTGATTAATTTTAAATTTCAAATCTTCAAAATTAAACTATTTAATGAAAAAAACACTCAAAATTCCTTCATTTTCTATTTTACACATAAAATATTGAAGAGTCTTTAACTGAAAATATTCCAACTTGAAGAATTTTCCATTGTAAATTTTCGAAATTGAACTACATATTCCAAAAAAACGTTAGAAATGACATTACTTTAGCATATAAACATCCCTAATTGATGAATATTTAATTTTAAATCTTAAAAATGGTTGAAATTCAAGAATTTTCAATTCTAAATATTCAAAATTAAACCACTCAAAAAAACGTTAAAAAGCACATAACTTCAAAATATACATATTGAAAATTTATCAATTTGAAATTCTATATTTTCAAAATTAAAGAGTTTTCAATTGCAACTCTTCAAAATTGTAGAAATTCGAATTTTAATTCTTCAAAATTGAAGAGTTTTTGATCTTAAAAATCTACAATTAAAAATTATGCAAGTTTTAAGTTTTAGAATTAAAAAATCTGTAATTTTAATGACTTTCATGACTTACAATTGACGAGTTTTTAATTTTGAAAATCTAAAATTAAGAATTATACAAGTTTTAAGTTTTCGAATTGAAAATTCTGTAATTTTTATGAATTGTATTTCGAAGTTATATCCGTAATCAGCACTTCAAAATATATTAGTATACGTGGTTTTAGAGAACGAGAATAGAATTAGTTGAAACTGATTTTTACAGATTTTTAATTATTTTGATTTTTTGAGAGAAAATAAGAAACATTTTTGGACCCCCCTGGACTTATACATTACTTTTGAACTAGAAAGAAGATTTTCTAAAAGGTTTCCAATCATTTGCTCCAAAATTCGGTAAAGTCATCAACGTAAACTGTTACCCATATTTTCACAAATAAAATTTTGAATATTCATTTCGTAAAAGTATATAATTATACTTACATTATTATTTTTTCGATAATATAACATTACCTGATTAGATTGTTATATTGAATTAATTACGTTTCCAAAGAGATCGGCTGAATATCAAGCATGAATATTTAAGGAAGTTAAAATTCAAACTTTTTAATAACTATTTATTTTGATATCTATTTAAGGCTACTTTCTTGGTGAAAATGACAGGAAACATTCCTAAAAATATCGAAGAAAGTATGGTATCGCCAATGATACCTTTCCGTTATTAACCGTTATCTACCTAACTAAAAAGATGTAAAAATTATGAGCAAAAGAAGCAAAAGAAGGATTTTAAAGATTTTTTGTTAATGAGTCTAATTTTATTCGGCATTTCTGTGGGACTATATGTAAAATCGTGTATTTTTTGTAAACTTGTATTTTTAAATTTAAAAAAAAATATTCATTAAAATAATGTTTTTAGTTTTTTTCAGAATGGTAAAAAAGAACAAAAATGATGATGAATATTTATTTCAAAATGTTTCTAGCTATAGTAATGTATAGTAGAGGAGACCGGGGCAGAATAGCCCACGGGGCACATTCGCTCACTGATGTTTTTCCGGAAAACGAGATTTAAAAAGTAGTTTTTGAACACGTCAACAGGTAGCGCTTTCAATCAAAGTAATGTAAATGAAAATTCGCCTAATTTCTATGTGTATCAAACAAACTATGGTGTCGCATATGTTTTCATATGATCCATAACCTCAAAAGTAAACTTTGACGTTTGATTGTTCCGCTTGCTGAAAGTCAAGTGAAATTTTATAAATAAATGTGGCCATCCGCAAAAGGAAGTACATACTATCTAATTACGTTTTCTATTTCTAATTTTTACTATTCTTGCTCTCATTTGTTGTGGCTCGTATTTTTATTTTGAAATTCAGACCATTGCACTTTCGCACACCAACGAAAAAAAAAAAGAAAAGAAAGAGAAGAACTTCCAGAAACAAGAAAGAAAGTGAAGAAACGAGTTGAATATACTGCGCCGAAAAGCAAAAGGGGGAAGAAAAAAACTTTAAACTTTCAATAAAAAAAGATAACATGCGAAAAAAACTTGGACTTGCTTTCTCTATTTAGAATAAACGAAATTGATAAAAATAACGTTACATGAGTCTATAAGATTTAAAAGTCATAATTTTGATGTTGATTACTCACATTTTGTCCTATTTGTCCGTATATTTTTTTGTAATATGGAATATAGAATAAAATATTGCAGTGTTTCACCCAAACAGCATTCTTTTAAAAGTTATAATATTTTGTTGTTATACAAAATAATTCGAAAATTTTCATATAAATATATAAAACTCCATCAAATGCTTCGTACGACGGCATATACTTTTCTTTTCCAAAACAAAAATTATGTGCTGTATTTGATCAACATATTTAGGTAGGTGAATCTGCCCCTGTCTCTCTAATATAATAATGCTTCCTCTACAAGAAAGCAAAGTGCCCATGAAATGAGCACCGTACAATTATAAATAAAAACAAAATGGACACACTCGAGATCGAATTCATAGGTAGTTTATGCCTGTATTTGTTATGCTGATGAAATTTCACTTTGTTTTTAGTAAGATGTCACCTAAATTTACCTCGAATAGGTGAAGCTCGCTTTAAGAGTTCCAGCTGGGAAAATTATAGCGAAGAACTGACTCTGATATAGGATTGTAGGAATCTAGGTAAGTAAGTAAGTACATACGACCCGAGTAATCCCTATGACCCTACTCGAGAAGTTTCCCGATTTCACGCCGTGTCTTATAGTTGTTCAGGAAGGTCGAGCAAGACATAAGTTATATCACTCAAAAGGTAACACTACTGAAGACTAGAAAGAAATCTTTCTCCATTTCCTAAGCTCACCTAATTCCCGTGTTTCTCCTTCGGAAACCATTATGTCGATCTCCTCAAGCTGAAATCCTCTCCCAATGTGACGAAAAAAAAAGATGATTCATGGGAGCTTGGCTCTGAAAGGGACTAACGACCGATGAACATATTTTTCGTTAGGGTAGGTTATGTGTATTTTTTTCCAGTGAAGAGGGTGAGACCTAATTCATTATAATGTTCTTTTTTCTCATCAATGATCATCCAACAACTCAAATCTTCTAGGGTTAATTTCCCTCGGTTCTCGCCTTAATGTGGGATCAACATTAACTTCAAGAGGGTCATTTAGATAATAGTCGCATCAGCAGAAACGTAATGAAATTACCAGAAATTGTAAGTTAGATTAATAGAAAAAGGAACCTTTTTTTTTTTAGAGTTTTAGAATTCAGGTTTTTTTTTATTTGCAGGATTTTAATGATGTATCTTCAATTCTTCTTCGTGAATGCGAACCTAATGCAGATCAGAACGCTATTGTTTATTATTAGTATTTTTGCTGTTAATTGGAGCTTTATGTATGTATACAAAAAACTGTTACTATGATTCAAATTTTAAATTGTATGGTTTAATCACTTCATAAAATAATAATTGGAGAGACATTGAGTTTGAAATTATTAAATTTGGAATAATTTTTCATTTTCTCACAGACTAATTTGGAAAAGGTCTTGGAATATGAGAAAGCTACTTTTAAAATATTTAGTTTTTAATAATTTTTCGGAATTTTTCAAGTGCGCAGGATATCAATTTAGAGTTATTATAAAGTGAAATAGTTTAATATCAAATATGCGTCAATTTTAAATTAGTCATTTTGAATATTTTATTCCGACGCTTTTAATTTTGATATTGTGTCACGAATTAACACGTTATTTCAGTTTTTTGAAGTTTCATTTTCGATCCGCCAAATTTTCATTGATCTAAATATAAGACTTTTAATTTTAGAAAAATCAATGGAAATTTTTTATTTTCATGTTTTGAAAACTGTAAATTTAAAATTTTTATGGATATGAATTTGATATTGTATAATTTTTCAGCGCTTTAAATTCAAAATGTTTCAATTTTAAACGCTCTAAATTTGAAAATGTTTTACTTTTGAGTTCAAAAATTGAATAACTTTCAGCTTTAAATGCTTATTACTGACATTATTTAAATTGGTAAGCCTTAAAATAAAAATTTCTTAAGTTTTATAGTTTCCAAGTCTTTGAAAATGTACAATTTTAAGTATTCCTCACTTAAAGGCTGTTTAGTATTGAAGGCTTTGAATTGAGATTTACTCAATTATTTAAAGTTTTTGTTTTAAATTGTTTGATTTGAAACGTTTTAATTTGTACCCTACCGAGAGCCTTTCATACATCCACAAATACCACCTTCTCATCAATGTACCATATATTTTTATTAACTTTCAAAGTAATGTTGTATTGCACTAATGAAAAAATATTACAGGAAATCCAGTATAGATCTGTAACGATTTTTTTATAATGTATTTTCTATAATGCTTTCGCGATTATAGGAATATATTATAGGAATTATAGGGAAATCATCACATAAAAATCAGTATGGAAATGAATAATATTTAAATATTTAAAAAATTATTGCAGAAAGTACAGGAAGTGTCAATAAATTATTTATTTTGTACCACTCATATGAAAGTACATAAAAATTGTGATATTTATGAGAATGAAGCAAATTTTAAAAAACTCTCTTTAAAAAACCAATAATAAAACTTAAATACTATCAGTATATTTTTTATATATCATATTATTTCAAAAGATAATAAAAATATATGATACATTGATTAGTGATGATCTATGTTGGAAAAAATGGTCAAAAAAAGTTAATAAGCTTCAATATAATGCAAAAATTTTATTTTACTACATAGGGGTTGATTTTCGACGGTGAATAATAATATTTTTAAAAGGGTGAAAATGATCAAATTATTGTTTATACGCGCCTATGGCCAATTCTATAGCGTTCACGAATTTAAATTTGAAACTCTACCATTTTGGACGTTTAAATACAAATATTAGCTTCCGACACAAATTAACATCAGCTTATTTATTTATTCAGGATTTTAATTCGAAGTATTAAAAGCCTACAATATTGTACTAATGTAAATTTAAAACTATAAAATTTTAAACATTTTGGGTTAAGATTAATTATTTGAATAACCATTGGTTCTAGTTGTTTTTTAAAATATAAAATATAATCATTTTCAAACGATACATTATTTTGAAAGATTTACAAATAAAAATGTTTTGAAAGTTTCAAGCTAAAAGCTGATCCACAAGATTGCAAAGTCTTAAATTTACAGTTCTGAAAGATTTAAAAGAAGGGAAAAGTCACACAGTTTTATAATATTTGAAAGCATTCTGACTCTTTTATTCAATAAACTAAGAAGGTTAAAGATTCCACTCAAGATTGAAATTTGAAAATCGTAATTGTAGTAGATTTTAGTAATTTAATTATTTTTACTGAAAGATCTGAAAACAAAAAGATTAAAGTCTTCTTCTTCCTTATTCCAAATATTTTAAGTATAAAAATGAAAAACTTATCTAATGAAACAGGAAATTAAAGAATAATAAATATATAAATTATAAATATAAATTAATTTTTTATATAATACAATAGAAACTGTTGGCTGGTGTGAATTTCTTTCCAAAGTAAAAATGAAGATGTACAAAACTGATACGAGATGATAGGCATTATTTCGCGTTTATCAATTCGAAAAAAAAAATGAAAACGTCGCGCTCTGTCCTCCACAGTGGCACAATGTTCTTTCAGAACAGCTGACTATAAGACCAGCACTGAAATGACTCCACGAAACTTGACAGCTCGGCGTGTTGTGAGTAAAAATATGCCAATCCAGTGGAGTCGGTTACGAACGGGCACCGAAATATCAGCAGTGACGCTTCTATAACCCCTCTGGCAAAAACTCTTATAAAAATCAAAATACGACACATATCGTTAGAACGCTGAGACAGATCTTCACTTTAATTTATAATCTTCAAATATCTGTTTTAACTTTTACCTCTGATCAAAAATAATGAATGAATTGCGTCATTTAGAAATTGACAGTCCTCGAATCGATTGTGAGGTTAGTATACGAATTGACGAACTTGGCGTAATTTGCTGTTGACGTCAGTTATTGTCAACTTTGACGAGTCTCAAAAAATCAACTCCTTCAAACAAAAGCTTAAAAATTGTGAAACTAATTGAATATAGCCTATAATCCCGAATTCACTTGCATTGATAAGTCGGTTACGAACTGGCTCAAAGAGAAGTCCGGGCACTACGAACCGGCACATCGGGTATGTTCGTTCAAATTCTTAATTATTTGATTAACGCATCCTCAAACTTGCTTACAATGACATTTTCAATTGGAAATGGATTATTCTTTACGTAAGAAGAAAGTTTATTGCGTTCAAATATTGCTTAAGGCATTCGAATAGGATCTTATTCTTTCCAGCTTCTTAGCAGGTTACGAACCGGGGCCTATACCTTATTAGCTGCGTACGCTTGTAGATTATTATTAGTAATTTTTGTATAAAAGAAGATATAAGAAATGAGGAGAAATTGAACCTTGGCTGTAATTTTGCCATAAAAAAATAAAAATAGAGCAGTGATTCTTACCCTTAGGGGCAACATTTATATGTGGCTTCATTTCAATCTAAAAAATTTGCATTCTTCCACCCACCCTATCAAATATTACTGCCATCCAAATCAAATAGATACATAATTCACTTTGCGATTTATGGTTTTTTTTATAGACGTCAATGGAAAAGTCGACCTAAACGACAATATCACTTTTCTTTCTGCTTTGGACGGCAGATTATTGCGCGGAAAATAAATCAAAATTAAATTACTTTCATGGAAGAAGCGCATCTCATAAAAGTCTAAACATTTTTTGAAACTACAGCACCGAATGAATATGTAAGATCTGTCATCTCTAGGTTCTTGTTTACGATTCTACGAGAGGAAAGTCGAACGCCCCGGGGGCCAAATTACATCTTACGATGTTGGGTGGGCCTTTTTAGTCTTCGTTCGGCACTTGGTAAATTTTTTTCCTTTGTTTTAACTTTTTGGATATTCGACTGGCACGTATTTTGTATTTCGGTGCTCACTTTGCGCGAAACGTCCCAGAAACGATTAAAGGGCGCACGGCTTCGACTATGGCTCGCATGACTCGGTCCAATTATCCGCAATTGCCGGAAACACTACACAAGCATCCAACACGCTTGTACTCACACAGATTTTAAAAAAGATTATTTTTTACAGTGTTCAGGATTCATAAATCTATAAGTCTAAGTTTTATAAATGTACTTGAAGGCTTCTTTTTTCAGTTGAATGTTGCATGCATGTTGCATGTGATGAACAATTTTTATTTGAGAGAAATTTTTTTTAAAAACATAACCTCTGACGAAGTCATTTCGAATAATAGTATATCACAAAAAGTCTTTGAAACGAGGAAATATGTTTCCAAATTCTGTGTAAGAGGCTCATTAGAGACAGTGATGTAATACAAGCGAAAAAAGAGGGAGAAAAAGGAAAGAGACAAACCAAACCACCTCACTCTCCTTGCC
>JAUMHM010000031.1:29911187-29927512 GCA_032362435.1 Melikaiella ostensackeni | reverse complement strand
GAAAATGACAGCATGAAGTTATTCTATTCAAAAACAGGACATCTCGAGTTTAAAATAATACCTGCAAAAAATAATACCACAAAAAAGAGAACGCTAGTTTTTACAGTGTATAAAGTAGATAAGCTGTCTTGAAAAATTGTAATTTATTAGTTTTCTGAGCAGTCGTATATGCCAGACACTGTCAAAAGCTTTTTCTACGTCGAGGAAAACAGCTCCAGTATGCTTTTTTCGATTGAAGTTTAAGCTAATGGCTTCAGTGAGCTTGAGCATCATGTGCTGCGTAGAGTGACCTTTTCTAAAACCGTATTGTTGCGGTTTAAGGAGGCTGTTTCCTTTCGAGGTGTTAGTTTACACGAGTGAGTATTGTCTTTCCAAAAATTTTGCTCATTGTATTAAGAAAACTAATGGGCTTGTAGATGGTTGGATAGTATAGATCCTTGCCTTTTTTCTGAAAAATTAAATTATGAGCTATTTTCCCAGAGTCAGGAAAGTAGTTTAGTTAAATACAAGCATTGAAGATAATGGCAAGGGGAGTGAGGCACGACATAGGAAGTTTTTTGAGGACTAAATTTGAAATTGAATCAAGGCCGGGAGCTTTGCTATTTTTAGTAGTTTTAATTTGCTTGCTTAGTTCCTTATGGGTTATTTTTTTGAAATTATAGATATTTAGGATTTTGAGATACTCGGAGACAATTTTTTCACATTCAGTTATGTGTTGTGATTCTGATGGTTCGCCATGTGGTGAAAAATTACTTTCGTAGTTTCCTGCTAGAAAGATTGTTTTATCACTGGGTAAAAGTGCAAAGCTCTGATCCGGTTTTTTAGAGGGGGAATATTAGTTTGCGGTTTAGTGAGGGCCTTTGTCTTGCGCCAGATGGAGTTATTTTTTTGTCGACTACTATGTTCCAGTTACTCCATCTGTGTTCTTGAGTTTCAACCGCGATTATTTTTCGAAAATAATTTATTCTTTTTTTAAGAATACAGCTTTAAGTTCTCTGATGCGTTTGGCAAAGTTTATTACAAGTTTTGATGAGGCCTTCTATCTAAGGGCTGAGGGGTTGATCGTATTTATTGAACGTAGTCTGAGGAACTGCAATGTGAATAGCGGTTTTTGTGCTACATATGAGGTCAGTAATGGCTTCATTTTTGTGGGTAGCGTTTAGAAGTGTGGGTTCAAAATTTAATAGAGATTCTAAGGTCGTGATGAAAGTCTGTCAATTTGCTTTTGCAAAGGTGTAGTGAGGTACGTCCGGAGATTTTTCACAGTTCGTGTAGAGACTAAGAAGAATTGGTCGATGGTCCGAGTCTAGTTCATTTATAGTGATAATATCGTGGTACAAGTAGTTATTTTTGGTTATTGCAAAGTCAATGAGGTCCGATTTATGTTTAGTATTATGGGGGAAGAAGGTATACGAATCTGGTGCCGAGAAAAACAGGTTCTTGTCAGTTATAAACTCAAAAAGTTGTTTTCCAATTCTGTTCGTCATTTTACTATTCTCAGCTAGATGTTTGGCGTTGCAGTCACCTGCAGCAATAATCGTGGGTGCGAGTTTGAAAATTTTTCTGTGATCATTTTTAATGAAACCGCGGGAGGAAGTCTGGTAAAGAGAGGCGACTGCATGTGGATTTCTGTATATTTCCCGTATTTCCTGAATTAAAATTTCTGTTCCAGTGTTAGTGTTGTTTCTATATATTTTATAACCGCAAAGTTTAACCTGTAGGGATTTACGGAGCAGAGTTTAGCTGAGCAGACAAATTATAATGTTGTTTTTATAGAGGTAGGTGGCTAATTCGTATCTTTTCTTAAGTATACTTTGAGCGTTGCAAGAAATGATTTTAAGAGTTTTATTATTGAGGGCTGCTATTTTGCAGAGCAATTGATAATATACTTGTAGTATACTTGAGGCGGCAAAAATTCTCCCTGGGAGCGACTGCCAACCAGGAAAATGACACTGACTTCCAGTAGAACCTCGGTAAATTACACCTATGGCCACGCCTCAAAACCGTGAGATGCGTGACTATGGTGACAATATATATACGAGGGCTGTTTGATAAGTAAGATGAATTTACTGCTAGATGGCGCCAAAATGAACTTTGTAGTACATAGCCAAGAAACAGCACACTTCAAACTAACTTCTACCAAGCTTCAGACAAAACTGACACTTAGTTTGCGTTTGGCATACGCTTAAAGTGAGCGTGTCAGTGGTTTTCGAAAAAATGGAGAAAGAAGAGTTCTGTGCAGTAATGAAACATTTTTATTTAAAAAATTGGACGGCCGCGCAGATCAAAGCCGAGTTAAGCGAAACTCACGGGGAGTCTGCTTCTTCGTCGAAAACCATATATTTTTGGATAAACGAATTTAAACGTGGGCGAACCACAACTAAAGTTGGAGCGCGCCTCGGACGCCCAATTAAGGTCACCACGTCCGATATGGTGGAAAAAATTCATCATATGTGGCGTGGAACGAAGAAATCGACCTTACAGCACCTCTTCAGCTTTTCGAGAAAATCGTGTTTTCATGGGACGGGTCCCCGCGAGTAGCTCAAGCAGGCATAGAGCCGTATGAACCAGATAGAGGAGTAAACTGTTTCCCCTCGTGCGAAACTCGTGTTAAATGAACGTCATATGAAACGCGTTATATTTCGTTCAATTTTGATCGCACATAGTTAAGAATAGGCTCATTCGACAGAGCTTACTTTCGATATTTGGAATCATTAAAAACCTCGCGTTCGATTTTTGATACTGTAAGGTCGGTTTCTTCGTTCCACGCCACATATGTGGAGAAAACCTGGATCCATCACTATGCACTCGAGACAAAGCAGCAGTTGAAGCAGTGGGCCACAGTATTTTCGGATTCTCAAGGAATTATCCTTATTGATTACTTGGAAAAGGGTAAAACTATAACAGGAACATACTATGCATCATTATTGTGCATTACTGTACTATGCAATAATTAATTTTCCATATTCGTGACATATGCAAATTCTCAATTCACTACTGCTTCTCGTTTAGCTTAATTTTTTCTCTTATGATCAACTAGAATCAACCAGACCAGTAATTATATCCGAGTTTTTCCCAATGACTGCCTATTATTTATACTCAAGTTGCTTATGCAGTTTATAAGTCTATGGGCTTATAGTTTATAGGTTTGGTACAAGAGCTTAGGTATCTGTCCACAAATCCTTCAGTGCTCCACCCTCTATCTTGCATTAAATTGATTATTGTACCTCTCTACTACCATTTACCGTTATTATGAATAGACAGAACATCTTACGCTGTTGTTTCATTATTGGTGCAGTATTAATTAAAATAAATATTTGTTACAAATTTAAATATTTATTTGAATTAATATCTCTGAATTCCTCAAACCTTCCATTATGCCCTTCCAAGGTACAAACTGGAAACTCTAATATAGAAAAAAGCTCTATGGGAAAAACCGAAACCCTTAATAAAGCAGTGGTCTGGCTAGACCGACCTTTGCACCAGGAGTCCCTTTGTTGAAAAATGGGACAAAATTTTGAAATTAGAAAATTCTTAATTCAGCAGTCAGCTAGTTGAAAGTAATATACATTTTTGGAATCTACGAATTTTTCCGATTCCAGCGACATTTAATTTATCTACATATAAAGGTTGAGAATTTAAGAAGTAATAAATAATGGAATGAATACTGAGCTGAAGCTTCTTGAATTAAACTCCTTCAAATTTTCACCTTTTCTAGACAAAAGTGCAGACCATTTTTCAATGGAATCTTATTGCGTCAAAACCAGACCAAATAAAGTTCGTTACTAACAGATCTAAAAAGGAAATTTGACAAGCTTTACGATGGTTACAACCATTTCTAGAAAATATATGACTTTTCCGCAGTTTTTAAAAATTAAAAATTAAGAGTCGGAATATTCGAAACATGTACCCTCAGATTTTGATAAAATGCATATTAAAAGAAAGCTTAGAGTTTCCAGTTTGTACCTTGAAAGGGCATAATGGGAGGTTTAAGGAATTCAGAGATATTAATTAAAATAAAAATTTAAATTTGTAACAATAGTATATTGTGCGCCAAATTGAAAAACTGAGAGATTTAAGACGAGTGTGAAGTTAGCCACCCGAGCGGGGCAAGGGTGGCTATCACACGAGTTTTAAATCTTGGTTTTTTCAATATAAGGGACACGATACTTTTTCTGTAATTTGTTTAAAAAGTGCTAGTTTTTTCACCTGTTTTTTATTTAAAAAGGAGGCGACTTGTTGTCGAATGACGCAGCAATAACCATCGTAATTATCGAAACCATGGCAATAATATGGCCGTAACAGTAAGTTGGTACAAATGTTTGGTCAGGAAGGTTAGGATTGGTGGAATTAGATACAACGCAATAGCTGTGAGTTCACCTTCACTGACTAAAGCAGGCGACAGGGTTCGTTCAGGAGTTCGCACTTTATTTACTTTTTTCACTGTGCGTCACTTTTTTCGCTGCGTCCGTCTACTTTTTTCACTGCGTCCGTTTACTTTTTTCACCGTTGCCTGGAAAGGTTGACACTGCCCATGCGCCACGTCACAGACAACAAATCGGTCACTTTTTGCACAGAAAACAGGTCGAAAAACTATCACTTTTTCGCGAATTATAGAAAAATATTGATTTTATTCAATCTCTCGGAATTGCTTAAAATCCACATTATGTCCTTTCAATGTTAGAAACTAGAAACTCTAAGCTTTCTTCAAATATGCATTTCATCAAAATCTGAGGATACATGTTTTGAATATTCTGGCTTCTAATTCTTAATTTTTAAAAGCTGCAGAAGAGTCATATTTTTGAGAAAGTGTCATAATGTTTATGGCTTCGCACCTAAAATAGGGTCCTATAGTAAATAAATGTGTTTATTTAGTCAGTCATATGAAATGGAATGCTCCACCTACATTGGCTTAAATAATTCCACACTTTTAAGAAAATTTTTGACAACTTTTCGATATAAATTAACGTCATTAGCTTTAGGAGTTAAAAAATAATAATTTCGTCAACATTTTTCTTATCAAACAGGGAAAATACGTGTCGCATAATTTCTTTTGTAAAAGAACGCATAGTTCGTCGGAAATGGCGCAATATTTTATCTTTTTCCGCTTTAATTTTATCCATGCTTAAAAATAAAAAATAAAAATAAAATAAAAGTAATATTTGATGACTACACAACATTTTAGGCCCTGAACTTTATTCAAGTTAGAATTTTCAGAAAAAAAATTGATTTTACTAATTTTAAATAATAAAAATTCAGACAGTAATTTTCGATTCTAAATAATAAAATCTGATATTTTCTTCTATTTAAGGTACTATGGATACGAAAAAAAAGATCTACGGAAACAAGATCTGATTATTTTTTGAGAATTGTTAATATTATTACTGATGATTTCGTTTAAGGGAAAAGAGATCATTTTTCATGAAGAAAATTTGAAACATAAAAAAATGTTTATTCAAAAAATTTTGATTTCGACTAAACTTTTCTTATCGCTTTTTACCAATTGTTTGAAAACGATACGGTCTTTAAGAATATCAACTTATTTTTTCGGGAGAAAGATTTTACATCTCGACCTCATTTATTTTATTTATTTTTTAATCCAATCACTCGAATACCGTAAAAGGGGGGGCCAAGTGGGACTTTTTTTTTAGGTTTTTCTCAATATATTACCGACAGAAATATTTTCCTCTTGGGCAATGGGCAATGGGCTGTGAAGCTTCGCGTGAAACTGGCATTGCTGCATGTATTTTGCAATATTAAAAATGTTGCAATTTTTTTGCATGGAAAAAATTAACAATTTCACATTTCGTAAATTATTAGCCGCAATTAGTTGAATAGGGATCGGTTTCAAGAATTTTATATGCCCTACAAATCGTGTGCTATGCACTTTTTACCTATTTCTCAACCAGAAGCAACAATCCAAACAGGAGTTCCAATTTTCACTTTATTGTTAATTAACAATATTTGTAAAGGTCTGACAGAGCTCCGTATTTCATTAGATCGTTCACCCAAAAATTCTGAGCAAAAAAAAATTCTGTATATATTTTGTTCTAGCATAAGGTTTTTTTTTCATCTAATTCAAATGGGTTACACGTTATTAACAATAAAAAAAATGTTGCAATTTTGTGCATGGTACAAGTCGACAGCACAAAATTAGCACAAAATTCCTGCGTTAAAGAAAATTTTATCTGATTAATAGTTTTCATTATTTGGTGTGTACTACACGTTTTTGAAAAAAATTGCAAGACTCAAAATTTTTTTTTGCGGCATAAATTAGCACAAACTTATTGAATCTTGCCAATGTTAATAGAACAATGTGGTAATTTCAGCTTCACGCACCTTTAATTTTCAACCAAACAGTTGCATTTTTAACAAAAACAGATGAATTTTGAACCAAGAAGATTAATCTTCTACCAAAAAAGACGAATTATCAACCAGATAGGTGAATTTTCAACTAGAAAAGTTAAAAAAAATTGTAAATATCAATTTTTGACCGAAAATGGAATAGTTACAATTTCAGTTTAAAAAAAACGAATGTTAAAAAAACAAATGAATTTTCAAACAAAGAGAGATGAAGTTTTAACTAAAATGATGAATCTATGAATTTTCAACTAAAAAAGATAAATTCTCAACCAGATAGTTGATTTTTAACTAAAAGAGGTACATTTTCAACAAAAAATGCAATGGTTAAATTTTTGATTGAAAAAAAATAGATTTCAACCAAAAATGAACTGAATTTTCAACACAGTAGTTAAATTTTCAACTAAAGGGATGAATCTTGAACAAAATAAATGAATTTTCAACAAAAGAGTTCAACATTCAACCAAATAGTCAAATTTTTACGTGACAAGATAATTTTTCAACCAAGAAGATTAATTTTCTACCATAAAAGACGAATTATCCACAAAATACATGAATTTTCAACCAAATCGTTGAATTTTAAATTAAAAAAGAAAAGTTTTCCATTCAAAAAATGAATTTACGACCAAAAATTTAACGAATTTTCAACACAATAATTATATTTTCAACGAAGGAAATGAATCTTCAACCAAAAAAATGATTTTTTAAGAGGATAGTTCAACTTTCAACCAAGTATTTGAATTCTTGACCAAAAAGATGACTTTTTAACAGAATAGTTGCATTTTCAAGTGAATAATTAAATTTTCAACCAAACAGTTGCATTTTCAACCAAAGAGCATTAATTTTCAACAAAGAAGATCAACTTTCTACCAGAAAGGCGTATTCTCAACCAAATAGATGAATTTTCAACTAGATATGATCAATTTTCAATTAAAAATATCAATCTTCAATTACAAATGGATCAAATACATTTTTAGTTGAAAAAATTATTTCTCAACCAAAATAAAATGAATTTTCGACAAAATAAATTAATTTTCAACCAAAGAGATAAAGTTTCAACTTAAATGATTAATCTTGAACAAAATAAATAAACTTTCAATAAAAGAAATAAGTTTTTAACTAAAATTCTGAATTTTCAACCAAAAAAAAATTAATTTTTAACAAAGTAGTAGCATTTTCACCCAAAAAAGATACATATGAATATGAATTTTTTAAAAAAGTTAATTTTTAATCAAATAGTTGAATTTTAAACTAAAAACGATTAATGTTCAACACAAAATAGAATAGTTAAATTTACAGTTGAAAGAACTGAATTTAAGACAAAAAAATAACGAGTTTTCAACAAAATAATTAGTTTTTTACCAACGAGATGGATCTTTAACTAAATAAAAAATTTTTAACAAAGAAGTTAACTTTCAATCAAGAAGTTCAATTTTGAATCAAGAAGATTAATTTTCTACCAAAAAGACGAATTTACAACACAACACATAAATTTGTAACCAAATTGTTGAATTCTTAATTAAAAACGATTAATTTTTAACCAATAATGGAATAATTAAATTTTAAGTTAAAAAATCAATTTTCAATCAAAAAAGAACGAATTTTCAACGAAAGAGTTCAATTTCCAACCAAAAGATGGTGCAACTAAAAAAATGATTTTCAACAAAGTTCAATTTTCAACCAAGCATTTGAATTTTCAATCAGGAAGATTAATTTTCTACAAAAAAAAACACGAATTCATACATACATGAATATTCAGTCAAATTGTTGAATTTTCAATTGAAAACAATTAATTATCAATCAATAATGTAATAGTTAAATTTTTAGTTAAAAAAATTAATTTTTACCAAAAAAGAATAAATTTTCAACAAAATAATTAAATGATCAACCAATAAAGTAAATGTTTGGCGATTCCCAGCTGTCAGTTACTTTTTGCCAAGTGGTGTAAAATAAAATGTAGTGCGCTTACAAGAGGCTAATTTATTTCAGAGGAGATTTATAGGCAAGAGCAATGTTTTATTTGTGTTTTTTGTTACCGATTCTACGTTCTACGCCAGTTTGCTCACTCCAGCGTATCGTGGTTAGATGACGTCAAAACAGTGCTAGTCAGTTATGCGTAACTTGAGAGTTTTTTACGTGTAATACGTTTTTGACGAAATATACGTCGAAAACAGTAGAAAACCATAAGTGACGTTTCCAAGATGGTCGACTTCTGTCATCACTCATCAGTGTGACATGAACATAACCTCACTTTTTAAATTTATTAAATATTTATATAAATAATAGCATTATGCATGGGAAGGGAAAAAAATACCCAACATCATAATGTAATCCCATGGAAGGATTTGTTTTTTTAAACGAGAAAAAGAAGGACAGAAAACTGTCGCAAAGTGTCTGTACTGTGACGAGACATTGAAAAATACCTGTTTTAAATGACTAGAAGGCCACAAGTATGTAAATAATTGTTAATTATTTCGATAATAATCACTATATATCACATCGACTAATATTATGTAACATATATGTAGGATTGTAGGGTCTCGGTAAGATTGTAACCTCAAACTGCTCAAACTTAAGTTTTATAAATGATAACCTATGGTAACCGAAACATTAAATGCTGTAAGCACAGCACGACGAGCGACCACCAGAAAATATAGATTAGTGAGGTTATATCATGATATTGACGCATGCGCTCTGGCCAGTTTCCATTCGAACGTAAATTACGTCAGTTGGCGTAAAAAAACTAGGGGCGTAATACACGTGATAACATACACGTGATAATATACTCGTAAAAAACCACGTATATTACGTGGAGTATTATACGTTCTCAGCCCTGGCTATGCGACACTGTCGGCCCCTACGTGAACTAACCAATATGACCGTGGATGACATATTAAATACGCGTAAAACATCACGAAAACCATCAAAAACATAGTGTTTAACTGTAATGATCATCCAACTGAATAAATGAGTGCTTTAATAAGCAGCTCTGGTGAGAAAAATACTTCCGAGCCGACAAGTAATTGCTCCAATAATGGAATTTGCACGTCAATATCGAAAATTAACAAGTTTCGGAGGTTGTTGCGTCAGTGGTTGTGACTCCAAAGAGAATAAAAACTTCAATTTAAGTTGTCATAGAGTGCCAAAGCTTGAAAGTGTTAAAATAAAAAGGCGAAACTTGTTCGGAAAAATTGAAGTTGCAGATAAACGCAGTGAGTAGTTAAGAAATTTAAATGTGAAAGATTATAACGTCAACAAATTACTTGTCTGCTCCTTGCATTTTAATGAAAATAGTTACTAGTACAATTCTTCTGGATGCAAGTGAAGCTGTTGCGTAACTACACAAACTATTCAAGTCCAAAAATACCATTTTCTAAATTTAAACATACTTTTTAATTAAATTATTGCTACTACTCCATATTATCCGTATGGCTCCCGCAGCCATGTTTGTATGGCACCGCAACGCCCCTTTTGGCACGGTGGATGTTTTCGTTCCCATCAGTGAAGACGTCTTTCGATGCCTCATTTTTGAGACGGAACCAGACTTTATTTCATGTCTTGAAACAAGTTTCTACGCCTTGAAGACATATATTGAGTCGAACGTTTACAACTCGTGGTGGCAATTACGTCATTATTAAGAATTTGATATTTCATAACAGATGTTGATCGTATCACATCTATAAATTCAAAATTCAAAGAGGGCACTTCTAAAAATAAGAAATAATAATGAAATTTTTTCATGAAATATGGGAAGTACATAGATTTGAGGTTAGGAGTTCGATGAAAAAGAGAGTGAGCTGTCGTATGTACTGTACGGGAATGATGAAGAGAAAAATGATGAAGTTTATCCTCTTTTAATATTCATTAAAAAATAACACATTCTGTTCATAAATATTCGCACACTTATGAAAGAAAATACCGCTGAGCAGGTAACGGAATGGTTTTAATTTTTTTTCTACTCCAAAACTGGTTTTTAACATACGTACATTAAGGACATCTTTGTTGTCAAAATGCACTTCTCGGTTTTGATATCAGATTCACACAAAAAAAGTTAATATTTCTTCGCTTAATTTGATAGAATCTTGCATTAAACGATACGCCTAATATTTCTGCGTTTATCACTCAAATGTAACTACAATATTTTACTAGAAAAAAAGACAGATGGTAATAACGACTGAAAAAAATCGAGGAACAATACATTATGTATATTACAATACATTACAATTAACAGTACAGTTACAATTACATTTTTTTTTATAACAGTACGATTACAAAAACATTCCAATTACAGTATAATATTACAATACATTACAATATTACTTATTTGTCTTGAAAACTGTGCATAAATTAAACTTTTGTTTCTTTAAAGTTTACAAACTTGATACATTAAGAGTTTTTTAGGTTGCTATCAGAAACAAAGGAGAAAATCAGTATATCATTGTACAGAGTGAAGTTGGGACGCCGTTCTTATATTAAATTGAAGTAAATAGGAACAGCAATGAAAAAAGGAACTGACCATTTTGTAGAGGATAATAATAAATATTTATTAAATACAAACAAAAATTAGTAAGAGTTAACATTTAATGTTATATTACTGAAACTTCAAGTTTGCCTTCAATTGGACAATTACCCTTAACTTACCATAATTTCAGTTCGAACAGAGATATTCAAGAAAAGTTACTTTTGTCAAGCCGCGGCTTTGTATGGAAACTTTCAAAAAACCGTACATCATATCTAAGTAAATCAATCATTCTGCACTCATTAGTAGAAGAATGATTTCAAAATTTTAATAATTTTGAATAAAATTTAATAAAAATTTAGTCGTCCTCTTTGCATTTAATTATTATAAGGAATTTCAATTTTCATTAACACCATTAAAAGCAGCTTTTTCAGATAAGTTTTGTTAGGAATAATAGTTGACTGTTGTTAGGGGTTGTTTCTGACTGTTGCTAGGGATTGTTACTGAGCTTTGCTAATGGTTGTTATTGACCGCTGCTAGGGATATTTATTGCCTTTTGTTGAGGACAGTTATTGAGTGATTTTAGTCGTTGTTCTTGACGTTGCTAGAAATATTTATTGCCTTTTGTTAGGGATAGATATTGACTGTTGTTAGGGGTCGTTTCTGACTGTTGCTAGGGATTGTTACTGAGCTTTGCTAATGGTTGTTATTGACCGTTGCTAGGGATATTTATTGTCTTTTGTTGAGGATAGTTATTGATTGATGTTAGTGGTTTTTTTACTGTTTCTAGAGATATTTATTGCCTTTTGTTAGGGATAGATATTGACTGTTGTTGAGGGCTGTGTTTGATAGTTGCTGGGATTGTTACTGAACTTTGCTAATGGTTGTTATTGACTGTTGTTAGGGAATGTTACTAAGCTTTGCCAGTGGTTGTTATCGATTCATGCTTGGGATATTTATTGAATTTTGGTAGGGATAGTTATTGACTGTTGCTAAGGGTTGTTTTTGAATGTTGCTAGTGATATGCATTGCCTTTTTTGAGGATAGTTATTGAATGTTGTTGAAGGTTATCCTTGACTGTTACTAGAGATTGTTATTGAGTTTTGCTAATGGTTCTTATTGACCGATGCTAGAAATATTTATGGCCTTTTGTTGGGGATAGTTATTGACTGTTGTTAGGGGTTGTTTTTAACTGTTGCTAGGAATATTTATTGCTTTTGTAAGGGATAGTTATTAATTGTTCTTAAGGATTGTTTTTGACTTTTGCTAGGGATGGTTACTGAGCTTTGCTAATGGTTTTTATTGACCGTTGCTAGAAATATTTATTGCCTTTTGTTTGGGATAGTTATTGACTATTGACAGGGGTTCTTTTTGACTGTTGCTAGGGATATTCATTACCTTCTTCTGAATGCAGTTATTGACTGTTGTTGGAAGTTGTTTTTGACGGTTGTTAGGGATTGTTACTGAGCTTTGCCATTAGTTGTTATTGACCGTTGCTTGGGATATTTATTGCCTTTTGTTAGGGACAGTTATTGACTAGTGTTAGGGGTTGTTTTCACTGTTGCTAAGGGTATTTATTGCCTTTTTTTAAAGATAGTTATTGAATGTTGTTGGGGATTTGTTTTTGACGATTGCTAGGGTTTGCTATTCTGCCGTGCAAACAAAAAAACCCGTAACTTACATTTGCGATTTGGTACCTGATTCGCAATTGTTTCTGATTTATTTTAGTGGAAAACAGTTGTGACCCAGGTGCCAAATCCCTAATGTAAGTAACGGGTTATCTTGTTTTGCACGGCACTATTGAGCTTTGCTAATGGTTGTTATTGACCGTTGCTAGTGATACTCATTGCCTTTTGTTGGGGATAGTTATTAAATGTTGCTAGGTTTTTTTAATATTGCTAGGGATATTTATTGCCTTTTATTGGGGATGGTTATTGACTATTGTTGAGAATTGTTTTCAACTGTTCCTAGGGACTTTTATTGAGCTTTACTAATAGTTGTTATTGACCGATGCTATGTGTTTTTATTGATGAAGATTCGATTTCTGAGTCGGTGCCAATTGATTGTTCGAATTCAACCTTAAGAAGTAGGTTCCCTTAGGAGGCTGGCGAGCCCACATCAAAGGAACAAAAAGCTGCAAACCTGGACCAGGGACTTCTTGTATATGGACACTATTCAATTAATTCTCTACAATTTGACATTCATCTACATTCCTGAAACTACCGTGAAACAACCTTAAAAATGATACAAATAATTTTTCTGTGAAATTCAATGAAAGCGAATGTTCGAGAATCACCTTCGCTTCACTCACCACCCCATTTCTAAACGCACCCTTAAAACTCCTCGCATCATTAAAGAAGCTTTAACTCTGAAATGAAAGGCATAATTTTAGGTCAGTTTTCTGCCTACTGAGTTTAAACTTCCTGCAGGTTCATCGACATCAAAGTAAACACGTGCAAGGTGGAATTAGAATCTCAGTGAGTGCACTCTTCCATCAAAAAAATACATGAGGGTTGATATACTGTTACGAAGAGGGGCCGATGTTGGATGGTGAAGAAGGTGAGTTTCGGAACGCAATGTCCGGCCTGGTCCAGTCGTCGGAGATGCGAGTATTGATCTAGCCTTGCTTCTCCACCGCCTCCTTCGCCTCCTTCGCCTCTTCCTCCAACCCTCCGTGAACACCCCTACGTGTTTCTGGGAGTTGAGCAAGAGGGTCGAGGTGGAGAACGACCAGAACGAAGTGAAGCGAGAGGGAGAGACACCAAAGTCCAGCATTCCGAGCTGCCCCAGAACCAGGAGTGCTCGCGCCTCTTCCATCCTCGTCCTCAAACTCCTCCGTTTTCTCGTCCCCTTTCATCTCCTTCGCCTCCCTCTTTCCTGCCTCACCTCTCACGTTAGATAGGCACAAGGGGTGCTCAGCTCCAGGTCTTCGTCAATTTTACACCCCCAAATCTTGAATTCGATCCAGGAATTTTAATGAATGATGATGCGATAGTGGTCTGCAAAAGTGTAATTAATTTGAGCAATTAGGGTCTTTTTTTAAATTATATAACGCCCTTATTTGTTCAAAATACATTTTGTTATTTTTATGTGATTTTTTAGGCTATAGTAGGAAATATTTATTTTTTGCTTATAAAGTGGACACATTTTTTCCTAATCACTAATACCCGTAATTTATTCATTTTAACAACATTTTAAATCAACTTTACAACCAAAATTTTTTTTTTTTGTTTTCGGGGGAAACAAGAAATGCTATGAATATTTTGAAAATCACAATATCGTTTGAGTATGAAGCTTAAGTATTTTCAACTTCCTAGAAAATTATGCCTTTTTCTTGCAGTGTCAATAATTTCACAAAATGTGTTTGGAATGCTAGAGCTGTAAATAATCTTAAGGAAAAGGAATTGCGGAATATAATGCGCGTAAGAAAGCTACACATTTTGTGTGTTCCGGAAACAAAAAAGAAGGGATGTGGAACTAGTTTAATGATATTATAGGTACTTGCGATCATGGCGAAAGAATTATTTCACTCAGAGATATGAATGACTGGGCTGGTGTGCAAGGCGAAGGTACCGACAGGGTACTGAGTCATTTTGGAGACCCGAAAATGGACGGTAACGGGGATAAATCGATTGGCTTATGAAGCTTATGAATAGTGAAGTTCCGAATGATTGGAGAAAGGCGATTACCATCCCACTCTATAAGGGAAAGAGTGATAAAGGTGGCTGTACTCATTATAGAGCGATTAGCCTACTAAGTACCATGGGCAAAATATTTACCAAAATACTTATTGAGAAGGTCATGGAAATAACTAAAGAAAGGATCTGGGGATCATAGAAAAAAGTTTGAAAATAATCAAAAGAGTTTCCTGTGCATTTGTTGATCTGAAAAAAGCTTTCGATAAGCTGAATAAAACTAAACTTTGGGAAGTTCTGAAAGAGTATGGAGTGGCTGGTTGGCTTCTGAAAGCAACAAAAGCAGTATATAATGGTAGTAAAGCGAGTGCAAGAGTAAATAGTCAACTAAGCTATTGGTTTGATATTAAGCAGGGCGTAAGGCAAGGCTGCGTTATGTCCTCCTAGATGTTCAATATATAAATGGACAAATGTCTGAGAATGACTCTCTTAGACGAAGATGGTGTTGATCTCGAGACAGTGAAAGTACATGGACTGGCGTTTGCAGATGATAAGATTGTTATGGCAGAATCAGTCGACGATTTGCAGATAATGATGAGCAGACTGGATACCAGCATGATTTGTCTTAATGGCATAATAATAATAATCAAATAATAAATAATTTTAATTGACTAATTTAAAAAACATGTTTCTCAGTAGAAGCAGATAAAAATGCGTTCAATATACTTTCTAAGGGAATACTCAACAAATTTTAATTGAAAACATGGATACTGTGGTGGCTTGAGAAGATAATACTTTTCGTTTTCACAGCCATCGCAGCAAATTTCGTGAATGTTCGCAAAGAATTGGCTTGCGACAATGAGAAACGGTCGAAGATAAGTTCCGCAGAGTTACTTGAATCCCGATAAATCCACTGCGAAGTCACAAATCCGCACTGGAGTGCTAAGATTAGTATTAATTTATAGCGGTCGGGCCAGAAGTATGGACGCGCTGTAAAAATCCGACTGTAAAAAACAAAGATTTTCCTTGTATATTGCTTAAATGAAAAAGAAAGAAATGTGGATTCTTTTTTACTTCATTGTATTTTTCTTTGCTGTATTTTCTGTCTTTTTATTTGCTTGCATTAAAGCTCAAATAATGGGGAATTCAATATCTGAAAAAGGAACAAATTGAATAAAATGTAGTAATTTTTTGAAGATCAAACAAAAATTATGCACCTCAGTTACTCAATTATTCTTATTTCTTGCTGCTGATTTAAGTAGGGATTAAGAATCTCGAATTCGTTTTTATTTAGGGAAAAGATTAATATCTACGGACAAAATAAAAGGGATCGTGACACATTCTTATCTTAAAAACCTTATCTTATTTGGGTTTCTATATAGAATTCTGCAAGAGGGAGAAAGACAAATGAAGAAAAGTCAAGAACCTACCCCACGAAACATCAGTCATCACTTCCGTCCCTCTTTTCCCATCGAAACCTAGCTTAAGAAATTCGAGCTTGATCTCCTTTCATTGATCCAAATTTCTATCATTTCACAATCGGAATTTTATATATTATATGGTCAACCCACATTTTGCAATCAATAAAATTCTCAATTTTCTTCCAGCAGCTTCAAGCAGTTTTCAAGTATTTTCTATCCTTTTTTTCTAACCAATATATAAATATTTTTCCTGAATACCCAAATTTAGTCGTATTTCATTGAGGGGCTATCCATAGGTTACCTAACATATTTTTTTATAATTTTTTAACTCCTTCCCCATGTAACACGTCGTAACAAAATGCTTCCCCCCCCCCCTTCTACGTTACGTAATTTTTTCAAATATTTTCAGCCTTGTCTTATTAAATACAATTCAGTTACTTGCTACCCGAG
>JAUMHM010000031.1:29885329-29901905 GCA_032362435.1 Melikaiella ostensackeni | reverse complement strand
CGTCGGTCCCCGCTGTTACGCTTCCAGGCTCATTTTTGTGCCTGTAAGCAACAAACTGTCCTCTCCTACAAGGAGCACCTTAGGGCCTTCTTGTTTGGCCTGATTCGATATCGAAACAATTTAGTTGTTTCTTTACCGTATCTGCAAACATCTCATGAAGGAGAAACTGAGAGCTCTCATGAGGATGACAGTGATGAAGACTGGGCAGATATTCCTGATATATGGTAGTTTTAGGTCAAAATTATAGCAGTGAATCAAGCGCTTCTGATGCAGAAAATGCTGACATGCGTGTAGAACAGAATCTAGCTTATTTGCAGAGAAGGCCTTAAAAATACATTTTGAGCATCCTTATAGATTTTAGCACAGATGGCGCTAAAGTGGATGAAGACTCGCATCAATTTTGGCCACATCAATATCGGATCATTAACATTGAAGATGAAAGGCCAATTGTAGCTGGAATTTTTCAAGGAAAATACATACCATCTGATGTCTTTGAATTTTACGAACAGTTTGATCAAGAAATTTCAAAAGTACTTGAGGAAGGTAGAATTGTGATAAGGAATTGAAGAATTCCTTTGATTTCATGCTGCTTCATCGCTGACGCTCCTGCGAGGGCGTTTCTTTTAAATCATCACGGTCATACTCCGTCAAACACTTGCTCTAAATGCAAATTAGAAGCTCATCGATGTACAGTGTCAGGTTTTGGAGGCACAATGATCTTTACAGGTTTAAGACATGAACCCAGAACAGGCGAAGATTACCAGAATCTCGTAGATGATGATCATCACAAAGGTAGAAGTTTTTTATCTGATTTTTTGGGACTAGTTACACGTGTTTCTCTCGAAGGTATGCACAGTGTTTGGATAGGAAACACTAGAAAGATCCTTGATGCACAAGTTGGAGGAAAGTTTGGATTTAGGAGATTGAATGGAAGAAAATAGGAAATTATGGATTCTAGAATTCAGATACTTCAATCTCACTGCTCATCCGAATTCAATCGTCGTCCACAAAAATTACCAATAACAACCACTTTAAAGCCACTGAGTTTCGATGGTTTTTACTGTATACTGCACCAGCTGTTCTAAGAAACGTTTTTCTTGAAGATCATTTTCGTGATCCAATGATTCTACATAGCGTAATGCGTCTTCTCATTTCTGAAGAGACTTCTCGAGATATGTACGCTTTGTGTCAACTGGCTCTAGAGACGTATGTGTTTTTTAGCGAACAGTTGTATGGAGTGCAATTTCTTTCATACAATATACATTCTCTATTACACGTTGTGGCCGATTTAGAAGTTCTGGGTCCTTTAGAAAAATTCAGTGCATTTTGTTAAGAGAATATTATGCCAGAATTGCGGAAAAGCATTAGGAAACCACGCTCGAAACTCGCACAAGTTTATTCTAGAATCTCTGAGAAGGATAATTTTGCTTTAACCCCTATGAAAAACAATATTAGAATTTGTCTTTCGGAAAAACACGCAGAGAGACCTCTTCCAGAAAACATTCCTGCACACCTTTGCCAACAATTTAAAAAAGTGAAAATTGCCCAATTCACGTTTGCAACTGTATTGCGTGACAATTGCTGTTTTCTGAGAAATTCCACAATGTGTGTTATAGAAAATATTATGAAAACTGAAGGACAAGTTTCCCTAATTGTAAAACAGTTTGAATCTGCTACTGCAATCTATGATGTTGGAATAATGTCAAACTCTTTAGACGTCTATCATTGTCGATATCTGGAACAAACAGTTAAAGAAGTTTCTTTGACCGATGTCAAGAGCAAAGCGTATATGATGCCAAAATGGTCTGAGGTGAAAGGAAGAGAAGAGCTTGTTGTTTTGAACGAGTATATATGTGTCTCGTTATTGTCACCCTTGCAATTTCCAAACAATGTAGGTACACACTAAAGCAATTGTTCAGGCATAATTGAAAGTAGCAGATCATTCAGAAAATATGAGGTTATATACAATACATAAAATAACGAGTATAAACTCGTTCGCTTCTAGCCTTCTCACATTACAAATATTGGTATGATTTTACACAAACTGTGTTGCGAAACATACGTTCTGGTAAAAACAGATGTAATAAAAATTACTAGTTAGTATTTCAGAGCCATGGATCAAATTGAAAAAAATTTGCCGAAAAATGAGAAACAACTAGTGATAAGGGTTTCAAGTAGTGGAAGGCAGATAAAGCCACCAAAGAAGATTTTACCGACATCCTCTTACGAGGCTCCTCTAAGAAAGCGATCAAAAAATACAATAGTTTTGGAAAACGATTTGCAGAGTTTGAAAGCTCAGTTGTAAGAGATTCAAAGGAAGAGGATTAGTAACCCAGACGTTTTTTCCCTTGAGAAAAATGGAAGTCCATCAATCGCAAACCTCACATGCAAGTTCCAACAAAGTACATCCAAGAATACAAAGTCCAATTCTGAGAAAAGTCGTCAAGAGTCGTATGTATATTTATATATATATACACATTTTTATAATTACAGATATACATAAAATTACAGAAGCAAAATTCATAACTTATTCAAATATTCGTTTCTTTTTAATTGCTTATAATACATTAATAATCTTATATGTCATTTTTCGCAGAAAAACGTTAAAAAGCAAGCCGTCTTCATCTCAAATATCATGTAAAAATTTGACGCAACAGTCTTTAAAGCAGCCTCGCCCAAGCCGTCAGTTTTACCGCGACCTCCAAATAAATTTCTGAAAATCCGTACGTAAATATTTAGAAAAAACAGTTTCTGTTTTTGAGACAAATAAAGCTGTGTATAAATATTGATGCGTCATCTTAATAATGTAAATATAATTCAACTTGACTTTTTGCAGAAGAACTTTGGGAAATAAGGATAAGTTTGGCTCTGTATCAGGAAGTGTAATCTCGGAATTGTCAACTTCAATGAAAAAACCCAGAACACAAACAGCGCAACTACTTGACAAATCTGTTGACGGATTAGGATATTCCCCTTACGACAGTTTGCGAAAATTTAAGTTCAATACTTCGAAGCAGAATTTTACAGAAAAGAATAGTGGAAATGAAATATCGCAAAAAGAGGGACCGTACAATGAATCTTTGGGGACATTAGAAAACGCTTCTTTTGAAGAAAAAGTACTGAAACATTTGAGGAAAGCAATACATCCATAAAAGGGTGTAAACGAATGCTCTATATTTTGCTTCATGATGTTATTTTAATTATTTTCGTATATACAAAAATTGTGCTACATGCTTGTATCTGGGAACCAAATTAATTAATTTCCTTCATTAAATTTGCAGTCTCTTGAAAAAGCAGAACAAGATACTTCTCGAACCAAATAAGGGCATCCTGCAAGAGCTCAAAGCGCGAAATGTGATTGAAGAAAGTAAATTGTCACGAACTTTACTGGAACCGCTTACCGGCCTTCCCTAGCATACTGTAGAGGGTTTGATGGAGTTAAACTCCGCTGAAAATAATGACGTGCGTACCAGACTTGTAAGCATATTTACGGCATTACATTCATATTAATATTTTCCTTTATCCTTTCAAATCATAGTGAAAACTAATTTTAATCGTTTTTATAACCACTTTGTTTTAGTATGACCATCTACTTTGCGTGAGTGGCACGAAGCTTTAAGAATTTTTAAGCTATACATTAAAGGAGACCATGACATATAGCTTCATTCTGTTTTGAATATTTCAAATGTCGGTAGGATTTGACAAAAGGTTATTCATACATAACTTACGTATGGATGAGTACAGCGCAGTAGGCCAGAAGTCAAAAAAGAAGAATATTCATGAGAAAATGGTTGAGTTAAAAAGGCTGCTGATAATTAACAGTGCCTATAATCTCATCTTTTTCCTTTCTTTTTTATTACTTTTATGAAATTTTTTTATTTGTGAAGTTTTTAGAAAAACACAGAACAATTTAGGTATAAGTTGTATAACTACTCAATATTAATTGCAAATCATACAAATAATTTTATGTTAAACATTTAATATTCGGGTAGTAAATATTTATTGTGCAGTTTGCAGTTGGTGCTCATGGTAACTTTTGTAATTGTTACTCCGGTGGTAACTCTCTAGCTTCATCAATTACCGACGTGTAACGTCTGAAAACTGCCGATAACTGCGAAATAACTCCAGGACCTAAGTGCACCCGCCAAGAAGTCGCATTTAGCAGCCCGATTTTGTGGAAGTCTCTTGTTCCATTGCGTGAGCAATCTCCCACCTCGTCTCTGCATATACTTTCATTTGGGGCAGCTGCTGTCCCGTTTTTTGGCAGCAGGCGCACTTCTACTGCTTAAGTGTTGTACTAATGTCGAAGTATAACCGTTGTTGATGTTTTTGGAAGTAGTGTTGTACGAGTTGTGAGTGAACGTATTGTCCGCTCGTATTTATTATACATCATGATGGATATTTTTCTCAAAAGGACCAATTTTGAACATTTACAGGAAGTGTTCGGAATGCAAGTATACAATTTTAACATGATTGTGAGCATCGCAAATAAGTGTATGTTTAACCTATAAATTCTATTAACAGAAAAGTACTGATTTGAAGTAACGTAACATTACTCGCGCTACTGTCGGATCGGTTTTTTTTTCTATTTGATCGTCCCGTTCATTGAATGTCAAAAAACCGACTTCCAATGCGTCATCGAATCGGTTTTTCGATTAGATCGGCCCGTCTATCGAATGTCAAAAAACCGACATTCAGTGCGTCATCGAATCGGTTTTTCGATTCGATCGGCCTGTGCGTAGGAAAATCCGATATTCGATGTGCCTTAGATTAAATCGGTTTTTTCACTTTTTTACTTTCTTTCAATTTCGTGACCATAGTCCATCAGTAAACCGAAGCAAGTCTTCAGTTCCCATAAATAAATTAATCAAAAATCAAAATGTTAATATTGATTGAAGAATCATAAAAAGTAATTTTTCTTCAATCAAATAACTTCTGCAATTCAAAAAAATGTATAATATATGTCTACAAAATAAAGTTTTATCTTAGAATTTGAATGAATATGCTCCGAATTCTTGTACCTATTATTTTCACAAGTGACTCAAACTTAATAAAACAAAATTTTGATGATATACTCTGTACATCTGAATTAATAAGTGCGCATTCATAAAATAATGTGAAATAAGAGTAGCAGTAAACTTGTTACTGATTCCAATAGAAATTTTCTACGGGAGTAAATTAATAACAATCCCATTGAGAACCAGTAGTTTTTTCACTCATGATTAGTAGAAATACTTACAAAATCAATTTCAATGACTTGCATTATTTGATTAGTTAACTCTTACTTATTCAGATATAGAAAGTGTATAATATGTATTTGAGGAATTTCAATACTTCATACATATCTGAAACGTTCAAACGATAAAGGCGTTCTGAAATTTGAAAAGAAAACCAATGAAATATTTTTAAACATTATTCTTTACCAGCAAAAATAGCGCGCTTATAACATGTTTCTTCTTTTAATTATCTAATTATCAAATTAAAATATATGCTTAAATTTAAAATACTATACAATATATTGAATGATAATCATAAATTAAAATAACTAATGAAATAGCTACATCGGCTTTCATACAATTTTTATTTTTATCGGCGACTTTTTCAATTTTGAATGTTTATAACTGTACAATGTAGTGTTTTTTTTTTAATAGTTTGATTTTTTAAATTTACAACTAAAAACTCTTGTATTTTAAGGGCGTGTAAATAAAAATGTTTAAATTTTGCTGATTTTGAAGATCAAAAGGCAAGAGTTTTCAATTCTAAATTTACAAATTGAAAAAACTTTAAATGCAAGTTATCAAAATTACAGATTTTTCAATTCTAAAACTTGAAATTTGCATAATTTTTAATTGTAGATTTTCAAAATTAAAAACTTTTCAATTTTGAAGAATTAAAATTAAAATTTCTACAATTTTGAAGAGTTTCAACTGAAAACTCTTGAAATTTGAAAAAATAGAATTTCAAATTACTAAATTTTCAATATGTATATTTTGAAGGTATGTAATTTTGAACGTTTTTTTTTCTTAATAGTTCAATTTTGAAAATTTGTAATGGAAAATTCTTCAAGTGGGAATATTTTCAATTGAAGACTCTTCGATATTTAATGTGTAAAATAGAAAATTATGCAATTTTGAGTGTTTTTTTTTTAATAGTTCAGTTTTGAAGATTAAAAATTGAAAATTATTCAATTTAATAGATTTGCAGCTGTCAATTCTTCAATATTGTGAACACTAAAATGACAGCGTTGATTTATTTTTTGAAATACTTATAATTTTCTACATAGGTAACATATGCTTCCGTAATTTGAAAAAAAAAATTGAAACCGAGAATTTTTCCCAACGATAAAGGTGGCGACATTTAGTTTGTATATTTTGAAATATTTCGTTCTGACTGGTTAATGAAAAATGGAAGTTTTGGCCTTTGCCATTTAATTTGTACACTTGAAGTTTGTGAAATTGATACTTTACCATTTTGAATATTTCGTTTTAGGATAATGTTTCTTTTGAAGGCCTTAAAATAAAACCTATTGAAATTAGAAGGTTTCCATTTTAAATCTTGTTCATTATTGAACGATTGAATAAAAAGTTTTTGAATGACAAATGTTTTAAGCTCTAATTTAGAAGATTTGGAAAGTTGAAAATTCAGAAGAGTTCAGTTTTAGCTGCTTTAGTTTGTCGTTTAGTTTTGATTACTTCAAATAAAAAAATCTTCAGCTCCAACAGTTTCAACTTCTGAATTTTAGCTCGAATTTCAATGACCGGGAAAGATTTTTGTGAACCGGGAAAAAACCGGGAATTTTTTTCGGTGATGAAAGTTGCCAACCCTGATCATTATAGCTATATTTTTACAATCCTTTTCAATCTAATTCAAATTTTTAAAACTCGAAAGTTTGAACTGAGATTATTATGTGCCTATTAGTCGTTTATACAGTCGAACTTGTCAATATTGGGCTTTACAATTCATATCTTTATTATAGGTTTAAAATATCATAACATATTAAATACTACGAAATTTATAATTTCTTACTAAAGACAATTTAAAAAATCTATTTAACGTAATCACAAACCTAAACTAAGGATACGAATAGTAAGGCCCAATATTAACAAGTTCAACTTTGTAAGTGACTAACTGGAAAACATTAAAAATATTCGAACTTTCCAATTTTTAATATCTAATTTATACTGAGAAAGTAATTTAAAAATTGAATTATAATGATATTTTCGGCAATTTATTTCCTTAATACGTCACGCTCTACCCTCCACCATGGCACAATGTACTTTCAGACCAGCTGACTATAAGACCAGCACTAAAATGACTCCACAAAACTTGACAGCTCGGCGTGTAGTGAGTAAAAAAAGTAGCAATCCAGTGGACATTGATAACGTTCGTCTTGTTTCAAGTTCAATCATTTGAGTAAGTAGTTCTCCATGTCGAAATACAATAATTTCTGAGTCGGTTACGAACGGGCACTGAAATATAAGCATTGACGCATCTGTAACCCCTCTGGTAAACACTCTTTTGAAAATTAAAATAAGACACATATCATTAAAACGCTGAGGCAGATTTTTACTTTAATTTATATTCTTTAAATATCTATATTAACTTTCACCTTTAATCAAAAACAAAGAATGAATGCGTCATTTAAAAATTGACAGTCCTCGAATCGATTCAGAGATTAGTATACGAATTGATGCACTTGGCGAAATTTGCTGTTGACGCCAGTTAGTGTCAACTTTGACGAGTCTCAAAAAATCAACTTCTTCAAATAAAAGCTTAAAAATTGTGAAATAAATTGAATATCGTCCATAATCCTGAATTCACTTGCATTGATAAGCCGCTTACGAACCGGCTGATCATTGGATTACGAACTGGCTCAAAGAGGACTTTCGGGGGTTACGAACCGGCCCATCGGGATTGTTCGTTCAAATTCTTAATTATTTGATATATGCATCCTTAAACTTGCTTTCAATGACATTTTCGATTGAAAATGGATTATTCTTTACGTAAGAAGAAGGTTCATTCCATTCAAATATTGCTTGATGCATTTGAATAGGATTTTATTCTTTCCAGCTTCTTAGTAGGTTACGAACCGGGGCCTTTACCTTAATAGAGTGATGTTAGATATTTAGGAAAATCGTAACATAGTCGTGTTTGATATAAAATTAATCAGTAATGGATAAACAAGTATAATATGTGATAATATTTCGACTTTAACCATGATTAAAGAGCGCTAACTAACAATTGCGCGTCAGATTGACAGAAGAACGCTTCTGCGAGCTGTTCGCTCTGCTAGTGCGCATCTGTCACGAAGTGCAGGAAAAGCCGAGGCGAGAACGGGGAAGGACAAAACGAGACGAGAAAAAACGAGACGGGACAAAACGAGGAATAGAGCTGAGAGAAGGAGGCAAAACAAGGAATGAACCGAGACGAAAACGAGGCAGGCTTGGTTTGCCTCGTCTCGGACGGCATCACTAATGAAAGCAGTTAGTCCAAATTTTGGCATTCCAATTAATTAATCCTACTTTTATTTTCAGCAATTAAAATCGGGCCTTTCAAGAAATTTACGTTTCTTAAACAAACTTTTTAGTACCCATTTATGTAAATATTCCATCAGCTGTACTGTCATTTGAATAACTAACTCTGAAACACATAATCCTATCATCTTTCAATTAATACTTCTACGGCATAATTTAGCTGATGAACAAATCTCGGAAAAAATGTATTGATTTATTAATCGATTCATTATTTTTTCGGCTCGATTTATTAATCGAAACTGGATCCTGTCTCTCGATCCTAATCCTTGTACACAAAAAGTATGGTCGGTAGCGATAAAACAGCGACAATAATAATAAACTGCTGATCGATTCGTTCGATTCGAGCTTCTCGTAAATCTTCACGTTGTCCAATGATTTTTTAAGATCGTTCCTAATAATTTTCAATACTTTTTACAAAATTCTTTGAATACGGGTGGCCAGGAGTCGAGACAATCGTAAAGCAGACTATGAACTCGACTAATTAATCCGGCATTTCGAAAGTAGCAAAAGTCGGTGGAGACGCCAAGGTAGGACCTAACAGTTAGGCAGTTACTTAATTCATTGGCGAATAACCTCAGGCTATGTATTTTTTTCTATATGTATACAGTTTTGTGTCTGTGGAAGTGAGCGACGAATCGGATGCTCGCGAGCGCGCGGCATAAATTAAATTAGCATAATTTCGGCCTTTCCGACAACAAAGTAAACCGCTGCAGCGTGAGACCACGACGGACATGAGTGCTTGGAATTGCGACCACGCGTGTAAATTTAAGAGGATTGACATTCAATTTCGCGAACCGAGCAAAGCCGATGCCTTTATTTCGTTTCCGCGAAGTAGTTCGTTACGATAAGTTTTAATCCGAAGCTTTCGTCTTGTGTCGAGTTCTTTAAAGGATTTAAACAAGAGCTAAAGATATTGACTAATTCTTTGGATAAAGTTCCGAATAGCTGAACCTTACGATTTCTTTCAAACTTCATATATACGTATTTTGACGCGCTGATGACGAATATGATAATGAAAATTGACTCGAATCGATTTTCATGGTAAAACCATGAAAAAAGCATGAAAATCATGGTTTTTTGCGTTTATCTCAGCAAATATGCAAAATTTCACAAAATGTTTCACAAATGTTGTGAATCTCATTGAGATACATATTTTTCGTTGAATGCATTTTTGTCTACAAGTGATAGTTTCCGAGAAAATTAGTGATACATCTGATGAAATGTAACAGATTTCAGTGCAATAGGCGTCAGGTCTTTCTTTACCGTCCGCGCTCATGGTTGGAAAGGGGTAGGGATGTGAACTACATTATTTCTGTCACCAGTGACAGGGGCGCCTTCCCGCCCCCATGAGACATTGGAAAGGGATAGCTGTGTGTCCCCTCATAGAATTAAAAAATTTTACAACCAAGTATATTTCCTTGTTTAAAAAAAAAAATTGGATGCAGTTTTTTGGGTGCAGCTTTTTTTATTTCCCCTCATAGAATTAAAAAATTTTACAACCAAGTATATTTCCTTGTTTAAAGAAAAAAAAATTGGATGCAGTTTTTTTGGGTGCAGCTTTTTTTATTTCATATTAGACCCTCTTCGTCTACAAAATATTATTAAAATCCATGTCCCCCGTTACGCGTATTTCCCTTGTAAGCCATATTTACCCAGTTGCAGTAGAGTTAATTTCTAAAATGGATTTATTGAAAAATAATTGCTGAAAATAAACTTGGTATGATTGATTTAGTATCATCAAGAAACCATCATCTTATTTTCATGTCCCAAGTATAAATTAAGTAAGATTGAATAATTCAAAAGTAACGTAAAAATAAATTGATCTTAAAATTTGTTTACTTCCAGGAAAAATTGGTTGCAGTTTAAATTTGCTTGGATCAATCAACGGTTATCAGGAAATCATATTTTGTTGTTGTTTATGATGAAAAGTTAACAGCCCTTTGATATAAATTTGTATTAATTTCTATTTTCTTTTACTCGGGATACCCTATTTACTCTTTGCTAAAAAGAGATACCACCGGTGGTCAGCTTCGTATAATCTCACGCGATGACCGACATTTTTGCGGTCGCGAGGAATGCGCGTTTGGTCCGCCATCCTGGCGTGAGATTAAAAATCGTGACCAAACCAGCGCAGTGGGCAAATCAGGACCGTCCAGACTTTCTTCCTGCAACAGAAATTCATTTGCAAAATTATAATTTTGCAGTTTCCGAAAAATCTGATCTTAAAGAGCTTTTAAGGATTAAAAATTATATTTTTTACCAACTACGGAGGTCTTATGAATAACATCCATTTTCTAAGTTATAAATGGACAAGCATTTTCAAAAATACACAAATTTTTTGCATACAGGTGATTACAATGAACCTGCAATAGTTCAACAAAACAGTTGCTATCACTTTCAACCATTTGCACCCCGCAATAAGAAATCATTAAATTATCATTCAAGTTTGTCAAAATTGGTACTATATTGATTAAAAACTCATTTTTGAATACTTTTAGCTCAAAATTGCTTACAACTTAGATGTTTCCAAGTGAATTCGATATTTGCATCGTTTCAAATAGAAATTAAAAAATTGTTGATATATCTAGATGAATGCGAAACGTTTACAATTTAAAATTATACTTGTCTACTGATTTTATCATGGTATTTTAATTAAGGACTTGAAATACTGAATAGGGTAAGGGAACCGATTACCGAGGGGAATCCTAATGTCCAAGGTCGAAGATAAAATTCTTTCTATTCTCACTAATTTTGCACAATCGATTAATTTAAATGATTCAGGAGCTTAATTGAGACTCACTTGATGACATCTATTAGAAAAATAACATATTTAAATTTCAGGTTAGCAGAAATCAATTGTTTCCTCGACAAATAGTTCCCCTCGGTAATTGGTTCCGTTACCCTATTACTAAGAAAAAACTTATTTCAAAAACATTTAATTTAAAATTTTCTATTTTAAAAGGTATTTTTTAAGGTAGTTTAGTTTCATGTGTTCGCTGGACACCAAGGATTTGTTAAGGCTTCTCGTTCGAACTAATAGAAACTGTTTTTGTTACCAATTTCAGTACTTTCAATTTTAGTTTTTAATCGCTGCAATTTTTAAATTTTCACGATTAAAAAAAATTGTTCAATGAGATTGTGTTTAATAGTAAATAGTTTAAATTCCACACTGTTAAATTTTAAAATATTTAATGAATGCACGTTTTTGCCTCGTTTTTTAGATTTGAAATTAATTTCTGTTTCATTGTGGCCTTTTTACGGCATTTCGACTCTATTTGAATTCTTCATTAGAGAGTGCAAATCAAGAAATTTTTCAACAGAAATTTCAAACTAAATTTTTTTCGAAAAATTCAAATCTGTACTCGTCTGATGAAGAATTAAAAGAGAGTCGAAATGACGAAAAAAGGCCACAAAAGAACAGAATTAAATTTAAACTATTTAAATTAAAAAGATGCCAGGGTGAAGTTCCGAAAAGACAATACCTCCGATTGATTTGAAACTCAGTATACCGATGTATTTTGACGGACTGATCACAAATTTGATAGTGAAAATACCCGAAAATTTTATTTTCAAGGTCAAAACCCCAAAAAACTTTAAAAATTTCATATTTTTTCGATTATTTCAGTTATTCATAAGAAATTTGAGAAAAGCTCCTGTTAAAAGTTGTAGACCTTTCAAAAGTACAACTTTCATGTTCTAGACATTTTTCCACAAAAACCATTATTTTTCAAGAAAAGAAGGAAAATTTTGGTAAGAAGTATAAAATCCCTTGAAATGGGACTTGCGGCACTTTTGTGATTACTGATTAGTCACAGAAATAGTTTAGGTCACGCCGCTCCCCCTTTCCAACTTCTCGTGAGGGTGAAAAGGCACCCCTATGACTAGTCACAGAAATAATTTAAGTTACACCCCTCTCCCTTTCCAACGTCTCGTGGGGGGCCGGGTGATTGATGACAGAAATAATTAAGGTCACACCCCATCCCCTTCCCAACGTCTCGGGGGGGGGGGGGTCCCCCCACAAAGCACCCCTGTGCCCAGTCACAGAAATAATTCAAGTTACAGCCCTACCCCTTTCCATCGTCTTGTGGGCAGCGCGGTAAGTGATCACACAAATAATTAGGGTCATACCCGTACCCCTTTCTCTCGTGGGGGCAGGGTGACAAGTCGCAGAAATAATTTAAGTCACACCCCTACCCCTTTCCAACGTCTCGTGGCTGGCAGGAAGGCACTCCTGTGACTGGTCACACAAATAATTTGAGTTACTTCCCCAACCCTTTTCAATGTCTCGTGGGGGGGCGAGGAGGCACCCCTCTGACTGGTTACATCAATAATTTAAGTTACACCCCTATCCCTTTTCATCGTTCTGTGGGCAACGGGGTAAGTGATCACACTAATAATTAGGGTCATAGCCCTACCCCTTTCCAACGTCTCGTGGGGGGCAGGGTGACAAGTCGCAGAAATAATTTAAATCACACCCCTATCCCTTTCCAACGTCTCGTGGCTGGCAGGAAGGCCCTTCTGTGACTGGTCACACAAATTATTTGAGTTACTTCCCCAACCCTTTCCAACGTCTCGTGGGGGACGGGAGGGCAACCCTGTGACTGGTTAAAGAAATAATTAAGGTCACGCCCCTACACCTTTCCAACGTCTCATGGTTGGCGGGAAGGACCCCTCTGACTGGTCACATCAATAATTCAAGTTACACCCCTACCCCTTTCCAACGTCTGGGGGGGGTGGGAAGGCACACCTGTCATAGGTCCTGGAAATAATTAAGGTCACACCCCTACTTCTTTCCAATGTCTAGTGAGAGGCGGAGTGAGTGGTCACAGAAATAATCAAGGTCACAATCCTACCTCTTTCCAACGTCTTGTGGGGGGAGTGAAGGCACCCCTGTGATAGGTCACAGAAATAATTCAATTCACACCCCTAACCCTTTCCAATGTCTTGTGAATGGCGGGAAGGCACCCCTGTGACTGGTCACACAAAGAATTTGAGTTACACCCCAGCCCCTTTTCAACGTTTCGTGGGGGGGGCGGTTTGGCACCCTTGTTATTGGTCACAGAAATAATTCAAGTCACACCCCTACCCCTTTCCAACGTCTCGTGGCTGGCGGGAAGGCACCCATGTGATTGGTCACAGAAATAATGTAAGTCACATCCCTACCCTTTTCCAATTTCTACTGAAGACGGTAAGAGGGGGGATTGACGAGTTATGTCACGTACTCACCAGGGTCACTACTCCAAGACGCCGAGCTCAGCCGAGTTCAGCAGTTATTTACATCGTAGAAATTCTTGGAAGAGCCTCACGGTCAAAGTAGGCCATACCCAGGAATCGAGATGAATGGAGGTTAAATTAGTAGTTCAGAGAAAAAACGTATTTATCTAAAGAAATTTATTCTTTATGCTCTACAATTTTTATTCAAAACTTTTTTTTCAGATCAACGATCTTCAAAATAGAGGCAAAAAACCTTTTAAAAAATCATTTTTTTGGGGGTTTTTACCATCAACATTAGATTTGCGGGTATTTTCACTATTCTACTCGTAATCAGCGTGTCGAAATACATTTCTATACTGAGTTTCAAAATAGGCGAAGATATTTTCCTTTCCGAACTTGATCCGGAGTTCCTCAGTCTCGTGAATAACATTACAAGATTTCATATCCTTGTAGAAATACGAGTAGAAGGGAAAGGGGGATATTTTCTAAACTTGGTCCAGAGGTACGTTCCTGAAGTCTGGACCGAATGATACCAAAAGGAGGAAGAAAAGGAAATCATGACACAACGAAAAAAAAGAGTAGATCGTGTGCTTGGGAGTGTGTGTTTGTGTAGAGTAAAAGGAGCGACAGAGGCGCCTCAAGGAAAGCGAAAGTGTTTGTTTTACAGCGTTCATCCAGTGCGGCGTTCTCCCCCGCTGCGTGAAATTAGCTCGAACTTAAAGCCTCTTCTCATGCCGACAGCACAAAGAAAAGGAATCTCTTCTTAGAATTCCATCATGAAGGTTAAGCGGAAACCGGATCTACCGGAAATCAATAGGCCCCCATTCTCAATTGGAATCCTTATCAAAAATCGCCAAAGGAAACGTGATTTCCGTTCTTTCATTCCTGAATTTCATCCTAATTCCAAATTGCTTTCTGATTTGTTATTTAAATTATTTCATTAAGTCAATGAGAAGGCATTTTTATTTGAAAATGTTTGAAGAAGCATATGTCATTTTTATATATCTTTTTAATGACTCCTAGTTTGTTAATTTTAGAGGAAATAGAAGACGTACAGACTTTTACGATCTTTATTCATAAATCTTTGATTTTTGTCCCTTTTGGTCAAAGACTGAAACACTGGTTTCTTTTTTGAATCTGGGAGGAGCAAGAAAATGATCTAACAGCGATGGAAGAATCTATATTCTACAATTTAACAAGAAACTTTCATTCTGACATTCGGGATCGTAAAAGTATCGAAACTGCTTTTACCGACATTCCAACTGGTCGACGTCAAATTGACGGCCACAACCCCTTCAATTTTATAACGATTCTTCGGCGAAGTTCGAGCAATCAAATTTAATAACTCTACGATTTTAGTATTTACGTAAAGTTACAGTACGCAATATCGATCGCCATTAACAAGAAAAGAGTATTGTTACTCTTCAACCCACTTTCTAGAGAAAACATAAATCTTATATTTAAATAAGAAAATGTTCCGTTCATGCTATTATTACTTTTTCATTTTCTTCTTGTAAAATAATCAACTTCCTAAGAGAATATGTTACATAAATCACTATTCAACATACGTAGAGCAATGGTTACGAAACTTTTACAAAAAAGTTTTAGCACATAAATTGTGTGTCTCTATAAAAAAAATCTACTTATTTCGAGGTAAACTTAACTTCAATGTACGATTTTTAATTAGAACCATTCTGAATTCTCTGATTTATTAGAATGTGCTAAAATTGGAGAATTTTAAATTTGAATCCTTAAAGAAATTAAGGAATGTAACTTTGACTGCTTTTAAATTAATTATTATCATCTTTGAGAATGAACAATTCTTGAATAAAAATCTTCTAAAATTGTTTAATTTTTAAATTATATCAATAAGCAATATTGAAAATGGTATGCGTTTGAAATACGATTAGAATATTAAATTTGAAATCTTAGAAAATAAGCAGCAAACAGAAGATGAATAAAATTTAAAATATAAGTATTTCAAATCGAGAAATCTCCGACTTGACACAACTAAAATTTAAAAATAAAAAATGTTCGTCTATTCAGAATTTAACAATTTCAATGTATATAGCATAAAGAATTTAACCACTCGAAGTTGGAAGTCTTCCTTATAGTACATTTTCAAATTAGATAGGTTTAAGATCAATCTAGAAGTCGCATGTTGTTCATTCAAACGACACACTCATTTCACAACACCTCTCCGACACGGGTCACTAACGAATCTCTCTAGCAATCACCCCAGGTGAAGAGCTTTGCAAAGCCATTATACTATTCCACTAAGAAAATCTCTTCACGCGAGCCCATTAGTATCCAAAATCTTTCGTTTCAGGCATTCTTTCTTCGGTCTACCTCTGGGTACGCTACCACTCATTTTACCTGAATACACTTGATTCGTTAAGCGTTCTTCATTCACTATCTCAACATGACCAAACAATCTCAGCAAATTTCTTTCACTCTTGTCAAACGATTCTTCTTCTACATCACATTCCTTGAGAACCCACTCATTACTGACTTTGTCCATTAGCGTTTTACCGCACATATTCCGCAGGAATTGCATTCCAAAAAAGCCACTCAGACACACAAACAAATATCCGCCCCCGCTCTTAAGCATTTCAGCGGTGATGTCATCCACACCAGAAGCCTTACCATTCTTTAGTTTCTTAATCACGGATATAATGTCGTCAATATTGATTCTTCTTTCGCTACCTACAACGGAATTGTTTAACGTATTCTCTTCAATAGGAAGGTTGCTATGCTCCATAGCTTGACCTCCATACAATCTCTTGAAAAAATCTCTCATACAGTCTTTCACTTTGTCCGAATCCCAT
>JAUMHM010000031.1:29838102-29870530 GCA_032362435.1 Melikaiella ostensackeni | reverse complement strand
AAGAATAAAATCCTATTCGAATACCTCAAGCAATATTTGAATGCAATAAACTTTCGTCTTATGTAAAGAATAATCCATTTTCAATCAAAAATGTCATTGGAAGCAAGTATAAGAATGCATTAATCAAGTAATTAAGAATTTGAACGAACATACCCGATGTGCCGGTTCTCCTTTGTCCTCTTTGAGTCCTTTTTGAGCCAGTTCGTAACCCAATGATGAGCCGGTTCGTAACCAGCTTATCAATGCAAGTGAATTCGGGATTATAGTTTCTTTGATTATTTTTATAGACTATATACAACTAATTTCACAATTTTCAAGCTTTTGTTTGAAGAAGTTGATTTTTTGAGACTCGTCAAAGTTAAAACTAACTGGCGTCAACAGAAAATTACACCAAGTGCGTCAATTCGCATACTAACCTCACAATCGATTCGAGGACTGTCGATTTCTAAATGACGCATTCATTCTTTGTTTTTGATCAAAGGTGAAAGTTAATATATATATATATTCGAAGAATATAAAATAAAGTAAAGATCTGCCTTAGCGTTTTAACGATATGTGTCATATTTTATTTTTTATAAGAGTTTTTGCCAGAGGGGTTACAGATGCGTCACTGCTGATATTTTGGTGCCGTTCGTAACCGACTCAGAAATTACTGTATTTCGAGATGGAAAGCTACTTACTCAAATGATTGCACTCGAAACCAGACGAGCGTTATCACTGCCCACTGGATTGCCACTTTTTTACTCACAACACTTCGAGCTGGCAAGTTTCGTGGAGTCATTTCAGTGCTAGTTTTATAGTCAGCTGGTCTGAAAGTACATACATTGTGCCACGGTAGAGGACAGAGCGTGACGTTTTTATTTCTTTTTCGAATTGATGAACACGAAATAATGCATATCATATCAGTTCTGTACATTTCCATTCTCACTTTGAAAACAAATTCACATCAGGCAACAGTTTCCATTATATTATGTAAAAAATCAATTTATGCGCTTTCTGGGTTACGAACTGGTGAGGGGTTACGAACCGGGGCCTTTACCTTATTGAAAATTATTATTATTATCCAAACTCATTTTATTTTTGAAAGAACATGAATTTAATTTTGTTCCATGATACTCAACATCTTTGGAAAAAATGGAACTCAAATCTCTCTCGTTGTCAGTAAAGTGTGTAATCAATTTAAAAAATAGTTCTATGAATAAACTATTTTTTAATAATTGAAATATCAGTTATTGAAAATATGAGTCAAAAGAGTGCTTCAATCAAGCAGACTGTGCGAGAATAATATTAGCTCATGCGCAGTTTGAAACACATCTGTTTTGCGAATCGATGCAATGGACGTGCATGCGCACTTAAGAGTTAAGTAACTTTGCACGCTGGGAAAATAAAAGTATTATTAAAAATTATTTTTCAAAAATTAGACACATATTTGGCAGGAAACCACCATACGGGATTCAAAATTTGGTGCAGCATTTTCCTTCAGCTCTTCGCGCCCATCTACGTTTTCGCACTCGTTTCGCTCGTGCTCTAAGCTCCGACTCATACTTCGAGCCTCCGGCTCATGCTTCAAGTTTCACACTCGTCGGCAATCGCCTATTTTGCGCACTTATATCCCAAAAAGCTATTGTAACTCAATATACTTCTTGTTGTTACCAGAATTCGATTGGTCGAAAAGAATTTCAATTTGGCAGAGTACATGAATGCGAATCCTGAAAGCAGCTTCCTAGAAGCTTTTTGCGAAACATGTAGCGAATCTAAAGTAGAGCGTGACAACCCGCGAGTCGTAAAATGAAACTGTAAAACTGAGGTCGTGACCTCTGTGAAAGTGCGTCTCACCATTTTCATTGGCAGTGGTCTCAGGACTTTAAGGTCTTTCCCCGGCCACGAAGGGAAGCATTTCAAGGATATCGAGAGTGGTTTCGATCAGGTTACACGTATGCAAATTGCCCTTTTCAAATAAAAATAAAAAATGATAAAATAAAGCTCACAGAAAAATATTTTTAATTAAAAGTAAGTAAAATTTAAGGAACTTCAAAGTACTCTTTTAAGCAGTAAGTAATAAGCAATTAAGGAAATCGCAATACAAAATTAAAACTTTATATACACACTCCACTCTGGATATATGTCGGGTTTTTGGTATGGCTTGCGATGACCGTGAGGTCCTTCCAAGAATTTCTTCAACGTAAACAGTCAGGGTCGTATAAACAATTTCCAGTAGGAATACATAATATTAATTGACTGTATTTTGTACAAATGTAGATTTTTGTTATTATAAAGAATAGACCTTTTTTAATCATGAAGAATAATTAATGAAAAGAGAATTTTCCGCGTGCATTTAAAATTAAATGCGAAATATGCACGCGAGTGTTCGAAGTGATCGCTCTGTGGCTACGGAACTGCTCAAGTCCGCTGAGCTCATAGCACCTTTCTCTCTGCCTCTTGGACCCCCTCATCAACGAATGATAGCCGGCGGAAATTCCAAGAACGACTCAAATCCAGAGGAATTAAATTCAGAGTTCAATGTACTGGCAGATAAAAACTGCCAATATTCGAAGGTCAGTTTAAAGACTCGAAAACTTTTTATTGAAGCGTTGCAAAAATAAGCCGACTTCAAACTTTATTAAAACTTATAAAAGTTTATATAATCTACGAAAAGGTGATAAAGATTCTCAAAGGATTATTCTAAAAAATTGGTTTGAAAACAAAATTTCAATTTAATAAAAATTGATAAGACACATTTTTCCTTATAACCTACCTGGGATGATATTAGAGGCGCAAATGGTATTTGGCGAAGCAGGAGAGAAACCAATAAAAGTTGAGTTGTGTGAGCGCCAAAAACAGAGTCAGACGGAAAGTAGTAAAATTGACCAGCTTGACCTTATCAACATTTATTAAATTTAATTGATGCTTCTGACCAACTAGATGCATTTCGAATATAAATTAAATAATACTTGAAATTTTAAATTAAAAATTTCAAGGCCGCATCTAAATCCAAATTTAAAACTCACAAACAGGTTTACTTCCAAGTGTCTTAAGTTACGTCAAAAGGTAGACAAAATGGAATAAAATGGATAAATATGAGCGACATTCTTTTTCCGGATTTTTCTCTTGTTTTATCTTTCTTTGCAAAATTCACAGTGGAAATAACTACTTCAGTCAGACAGTATTGTGTCTGGCCGTATCGAGGATTTTCTACTTCCAATCTTCCCTTACCACTCCATTTCTATACCTTGAAGACGAAAATTAGAACATTAAAATAAACAACGAAAATTTTTATGAATACAGTTCCTGAAAAAAACAATATTTTAATCCGTTTTGTGTATACTAAATATAAAAGTAAATACCATATTCTAATATTTGAAAATGGTAAAACCAGGAAAACCTTAGTTTATTTTCACGTAATTTTTTTTTTGTATATACTCACTGATATTTCATTTTTCAACTAGGGTCTATTTAGTTGAAAAACGTGCTTATTTTTACCATAAACTAAAATTAAGTTAAGAGTATGCCTGTAACGTACCAACAGTCGATAAGGTAAATTCAGGACGGTTAGATTCCGAATATGATATTCCAAAAGTTATAGGTGAGTTTACCAGCCGCTAGGAAGCGCTAGCTGATCCAGCCAAAGTTCCGCCAAAATTCAAATTGGATAAATGAAAAATTGCTTTTTTTTCTATATAAATAATTAATAAACATTTATAGATTATTACTAAAAAATAGTTAAAAATGTAAATTATTCATCTACAAAAGAAAAACTTAACATTTTAGGTACTGGTCTTTTTTTCTTGCGTAGTTCTGAATTTCACAAATATAACATTATAGTCTACTGAAAGAAAGTTTTAAAGGACGTATTTTCATGACTTTTTCTATTTTTTACACCGAAAAGAATCAAATGGTACTGTTTGTATGAGTAATTAATCAATTTAACTGAAGTGATAAAAAATTATATCCCAAATTTGAGGTTATGTATAGGTTATGTTATAGGTTATGTTTAGGTTTATTTAAATCGGTAGCTTTGTGTGGCATTTGATAGTTTTCAGTATACAAAATAGAAAAATTTTGAGAACTTGTACTCTGAGACGTTCTTTCAGTCAACAAAAATGTTACATTTGTGAAATTCAGAACTACGCAAGAAAAACTGACCCGTACTTAAAGTATTGAATCTTTTCTAATCAAACTGCATAACTGGAATGTTCGTGGAACTTCGACTAGAACAGCTAGCGCTATCTAGCGGTTGGTACACTCCCCTATTACTCTAAGGCTGTCAACCTCTATCCTACCATCATTAGATAAAGAAGAAATTTCAATTACAGTTGGTTTTAAATCATACTATCAGAAGTTACACAAATTCAGGGTTGTGCAAAATTTTCAAAAACCCGAACCGGACGGGTCGGAATTTTTTCGGCTCGGGTTTGCGACCCGACCCTAAAAGCTGACGCAGCTCGAAAATTCAATTAAAACGTTTTCTAACATTTCCGGGATTTTATAGTAACTGAGCATCAATTACCAAAAATTTCCAGAAATTTTTGAAATTCAACTTTCGGGTTTTCGGGCCGGATTGCGAACCCGGAAATCGACCCAACTCGAAGTCATTTTGTACATCACTACAAAGAGTAAAAGTTAATAGTTAAAATTATTTTGTATTAAAACAAATCCTCACATTAAAGCATTACTGAATTCTATTACAAATGCTTTTTAATGATTAATAAAATGCTCAAAGAATAGAAACTAATTTTAAAGTTATTGTGATTGGGTGCAGTGAGGAGGCATAAGTGATTGAAATATACCAAAAATTTATTTACATAAAACATGAATATAATACCTATAAGTTTTCAACTGCTGCGCATTTTTATTTTCGATTCTGAAAATAATGGTATTGTCACAATTCTAAAGTCGAGCGCATATTGCGCAGTCGACACAACTTGGAAAGATATAAGAAGTTAGCTTTATAGAGGAATAATGAACGTTAAAATGTAAGATATCGTTACAACAGAATAAAAAGTAAAACTCCAACGAGATCGGTGTATTATCAATATTATCACGCACGGAAATTACGAAAATAAAAAATGGACATACCAAATCTAAGAATTGTGACGGGCAATATTTTTCTGGATAAATTTAATCTCCATAAATAGTACGTTTATATTAATCAATCGCAATAAATCATAATTGTATTTGCATAAAATCATTCATTACAATATTTACAAAAACATACATACAACTTAAACTAAAATAGAAATTTCAAGTTATTAAGATTGTAATAATAAAATATTTCAATTTTACATGCGCCCTCGAGCATTAATTAACTTTTTTCACTACTATTTGCCAATTGCACTAAGGCTCTCTTGTATATAATTATTTATTTAAAGAGGCCAGTTAATTTTTTTCGATTTCTAATTCCGCTCGATTTTCTAAACGCATTATTAAAATGTCTCGTATTATTTTAGAAGCGAATAAAAGAAGTACCTTAGGAATTTAATAGCTCTAGGAAAGGTAATTCAATCGCAGCACAAACGTCGCCGATTTGCGTTGAAGTTATCAAAAATGGCAGCGATACCTCGTACCTAAATCTAATTTATAACTGCCTAGAACACCGAAAGTGTATATAACATTACGGCTGCTAACGTATACAAGTATAAAAGTTCGTGATGACAATTTGCAAGTGAAAATTCTACACGTGAATTGTTGTCACAAAAATTCGTATTGATCGCTTTTATTTGATGCTTTTCGTTTCAGTTTTTGATGTATCTATCGACTTGATTTGATAAGAACAGTGTTTACTGTTCATTAAAAGAAATCTACAAATAGAAAGTGGCAGTCTCCAAATGGTTTTTCTCCTTATTACCTCCTAATAAAACAAATATGATAGACCTATTTATTTCGCTCTATAGAAAGACAGTTAAAGAACAGTGCGAAGCAATCTTGCGTACGCTTTCGATGTCCAACTTCGCATCAATCAAAAATCTCTCAACTTTTTAAAAAGTCTCATCCTTTCCCATCATCTCATAATTTTGACTTTATGGCACATCAAAAATAGTTTCGCCTCTTCTCCTCAATTATAAAATATACACTCATGTCGTTGGCCACTCAAATTTTTACACATTTGCAATATAAATAAACTTCTAGTTGATTGATTCAAGATTTCGTTCCCCAACCACGGCACAAAACTCTTTTGATGTGCGTCAATATTTGTCCCAACTGACCGGTGAACATCCTCGAACAATAAGCTTCAACAATTACTACTACATATTTCCATCAAGACATTTCTGCGCACATAGGTACTCAAGCACTCCTCATTAATCATGAATATCTTACTTGCTTACATTCGAATTACATTCCGTACATTTCTATAAAATAGCATTACGAAAAAAAGAAATGGCATAAACGAGATCTCAGTTATACGTCCAACCTATGACCTGTCGCATAGGCGATATAAAAAGTGAGTGATACGAACCTATAGAATATAATCATATGATTATTATCAACGATAGGTTAATATAAATGTGCGCCTTGCGTATATACACATATATACTCCATTTTCGCAGAAATTGCAAGTCAATCGTGTAAAAATGTCTGTGTAAAGCACCGTGATTACAAAAAGTTTTGTATTACAATTCATTTTTATGAGGCAGGTTGGTTAGTAGACTTTACTGCGTTTTAGTTTCTACGCAGTAGGAGCTACTACGATACCTTTCCTTAAGGTTTAAAAATGCTCGAAAGTGTATTGGCATTCATCCTCATGGTGCATTCAGATTCGGGTTTACAAGTATGCGTTTCAGTAAATTGTAAAAGATTCTCTAAATCTCAAAATTGGTCATTCAAACTTTCGTAAAAATGATTCGATGATGCAAATATTGTAAAGATTTGATACAAAGATTGTTTTAAATTGCTTGATTGAATGCACCATGCGAGCGGTATCACTCGATTAAATATATAAATCCGATACAAATGTGCGTCCTTTTGTGCGAAGTTTTGGGGCAGAAGGAGAGTCAAGCTGGCTTAAAGTTTATATCACATCCTCAATATCTCGAACGGCAGTGTTTCCTACTACCCGCCTTTTTAAAGTCGCTTCTACGCGACATTGTATCGTTTCCTATTGCCTAGAATTTGCTATCCCCTTCAATTTCCCTGTATCTGAAATCTGCCTAAAAATCGCGTTAAATTGTTCGTTTGTTTTGACTAAAGTTTAAGCTATAATCGTAATTGCTTATTTGAAAAAGTCGCATAAGATTCTCTGAAAAATCTAACATAAGTTAAGAGACGACTCAGTTCTTCCACCAGCTACAAATGCAGCAGTACCATCTCCTTTCGGGATGGGGCTCGATTATCTGCTACTGTCAGTGCATCGCTCTCGTCGTTAGTTGCGTGGTTTCCGCTCTTTTCGGTGGAGGAGGTGGGGGCCTTCTTTTACCAGCAATAGCACTAGTAATGTTAATACTCAGATTTTCATCAGCAAATCTGACGGTGGGTTGTCTTGCTGGACTCGAGGCATACTCCACTGGAGCGTTTGGATCCGTGTTGTAAATATTTTCATAAAGATTATCACACCCATAGTGTTCCTGAACCCAGTTGGAAACATTCGTCTCCCTGTAATCAGCAACAGCAGGTGGCGGATCCCGAAAGCCGAGAACCTCGTGAGGTGTAGTTGTGGAATCCAGTTTGCACTTTTGGGCGACCTGCCACTTTTTCCTCATCACCCTTTGCAGATCTTTCAAAAAGTCTCCAGGTGGTGCTTGATCAGAGGCAGCTAGTTTCTTTGGAGGGGTCAACACGGTGCTGTCTGATCTTCTCGGAGGCATCGGTTTCCTCTGAGGCAAAGCAGGACTTCCAGGTTCCTGCTGAGGTGGTAAATTGAAAGAGATCTTCTTCCCAGTTCCAGTTTTGGATTTAGGAGATATTGGAGGTTCCTGAATAGTGACCCTCCTCTGGGATTGGGGACTTGATGAGGCTTTGAGTTCAGCCAAATAGGGCGGAGTTGCATAATGACTCGTGCCCTGTTTCATCGCACTTCGCCTCACAGTGTCCATGTTCGGGTTCGGCCTTATCGACTGCAGGAAATTCTGGTGACCAGAGTAAATTGGCTCGCTTTTCGAGTTTTGCCTCGAAAGTTGCTGACTGACGTGATTTGCTAATCCGTAAGCTGGTGGCGGAATAAATGGTGGTGGCGATCCAAAGCTGGGAGAACTTGGGGCGTAAGTTGGTGTGCTGCAGTTTGAATCCGAGTAGGAATTGTGAGGGGAGGAGTTTCCTACACTATTGATATGACCTGGATTGTAGATTTGATTGGTCTGCGTCGGAGAGACGCAGTTTTGAATCATCGTGGAGTTTGTACTCGAGTAAATTTGATTCACGGGCCTTGATGGTACGTGAGTCGGTGTGCTGTTTGGCGAGAGGGAATTCGTGGGAGTGGATTGTTTGGGTTTGGCACGACGAATGGTTCCAGTCTCTCCGACGAGGGGACTTGGGGGTGGAGGCAGAGAAGCTAAACTTAGAGATGAGCCACTGAGGTCAGGAGAACTGCACGTTGGGAGTTCTCCAGGAGCTGGTGGTGGCGGTAGAGAATCAAGAGAGAGGTTGGATCTGAACATCTCAGGTGGTGGTGGAGGTAAAGGCTCGCTGTCTGATTCTATTTCTTCGGAGACCCTGGATGGTGACGGTGGAGGTGGTAGAGAAGTAATGGAGTCCATCTGAAATAAAAAATGATAAGTTTAAAAAAAAAGATCAAGAATGAATTGTATCTGTAATTGTAATAGAGATTATATCAGCTGACACAGTTCACAAACAGGACTGACTGACAAAACCTTCAGATCAAGGATAACTCACCATGCAAGGCTGGATTGGACTAGTTGGAGACTTCAATTCCTGACTGTCACTCCTGTTATAATTCAAAGGACTTGATCTTTCCCTAACAGGAGTTCCTGGTGATGGACTAGCTGGAGTGACATTTCCAGACCTGTGATGCCTTTTCAAGGTCCCGGAACCATCAGAATCAGTTCCACTTCTTCTACGGCTATGTCTCCTAGTAAGAGTCCCTGATCCCGAACTCGTTGGACTTGGACAAGCATCGGGTTCATCCCTGACAGTCTCGCCAACCTCCTTTAGTTGCCTCGTAATAGAAGTTAGAGGCAGCTTTGGATTCATCGATGGTTTCCTCTTAATCGTTCCAGTTGGAAATTCACCACATTCGAATGCAACTTCACAACTGCTCGGTGCACCATCCGACAAACACCCACTGGAACTGGAACTACTGGCTCTGCTCAATCTCCCATCGCTCGTGTAACTCTGTCTTTGATTCTCATATTGCCTGTTAGTGTCTCCATTATGCCTGGTTGTTTCTGTGAATTGCCTAGCATTATCATTCGTCGTGTTATACTGAGTCTGATTTTGTGGAATTGCAATAGAGCTGACCGAACAAGATCTCGCATGTGCCAAAAGATCCAAATCTTCTTGAGCAAGTTCATCTACTAAGGTCCTATAATTTTCCATCAACTGTCTTCCATACTTAGCCAACCTGATGCCAACCATCCATCTTTCCAAGGCTGCGTTATCTTCCGCACAAAGGAACTTGATGTACTTGGTTGACTTAGCTTGTTGGAGTCTAGGATGCTTAACAGCGAAACAGAAATCCGTAGGGGCCTTGTACTTTTTTCTCCAGCCGACGCCATAGTATACTTGGTTCACATCGAATGTTGCCAGACAAACCAAGTCCCTCGCCGTTCGGGCCTTTTCCTTCGGCCAATAATAGAGACCAGAAGCTCGCAAGATGAACTGATACTTCTTCCAACCTTTTTTACTGTCAGACTTTAAGTAAAGGGGTCCTTCAACCTCAGGAACTCCGACATTGTTGCTAGAAAAAAATTCTTCTAGGAGGATGTTGCGGGAATGATCATCGTATTCTCCACCACTTCTGTCAGAGGGTCCGAGAAGAAATCTTTCGGGTGTGAGGAAGACCTGTGTCTTGTCTCGCCTTTCAACGAAAAGCAACTTATTCTTTGAATCCCTGGTCCAAAGGAGTAGGTTTTCCACCAAGAGTTCGTGATCCTCGTATACTCTCTCTGTTAAAAAAAAGATTATAATTAATTTATGAAACAGAATTGAGTCTATGAATTGAATCATTGAAGAGAAATAAAAGATACTTGCCCATGAAGAGATCAGGAAGATGTTCGACAACAGTCCACTTGGGGTCCATCGGAACATGATTTTTGTCAGCAAGTAGTCTGCAAACATGAGCGACACTCATTCCCTCGTCTACGAGTAAACTTTTTCCACTTCCATCCAGGGTGAATGCCTTAATGAAAAGCTTCTGTACGCTAGCCTCTCGCATCTTCTCGAGCGCCAAGCGAATTTTCTCCGCCTTTGCTCGACTCGCGGCATCTGTAAAATTCAAAGGGAGTTATTTAGTTTCGTCGGGAATCAGATCAGTGATGAGGAAGGCAAAGGCGCCTTGGCTTCTGATGAGGAAGATAGAGGCTTATTTACACTAGACTACTTATTTGCAGCTGATGGTTTGGTTTTAACGAACTGGCTAATGGGACCGTTATTACTCACCAACAAGCTGGTGTGATTGCTGTTGAGGGGCTGTGTGCATGGCGGTCTGAGGTGGCTTGTGTCCTGAGCCACTGCTGCTCGCCGAACTCTCGCTTGATAACATCGACACTGTGTCCGAGAAGGCGCTGTCATTGTCAGGACTATCGGTGCGCATCCCTGCAAAATGAAATCTGTCTTTAGCAGAGGCTCGTTCCAAAATTACGTTTGAAGTTTTATAAAGGGAAGTCACAATAAAATATAAATCTGTATAATATTCTGTCTATAACAAAAATTGCAATCAATTAAGCAGATGGTACTAACGTGTGCATGTACAATTATACACTGATGTATTTCCTCGAAGTGTGTAGAAAATATAAGTAAAATCGAGGTTACTAACCGCCTTCATTTTTTCCAATCTCTGTAGTTTCTCCGGGATTGATCCTCGTGCTACCCGGGCGTCCTTGTCTCTGAGAGTCGGACACGGACGTTGCAGCAATATCCCCGTCGCATCGTCTCTCCAATGCACAGAGTTCTCCAAGAATGGCGTCCAGATCGACATCTTGTGAATCTGTAACAGAAAGAGAAAAGATGATTAAGAAATGTATTCTTGTCAAAGTCTGATTTACATTTAAAGAGCCAAGAAAAGTAATTCCAAAGCAATAAAGCTCATGGTCAGTTGGACATTCAACGAAGTATCTTAATAATTTAAAATACACTGTATCACTCTCTGGGAGAATTTATTTGTTATAATAAAACTTCACGGAAACAAATACTTTTGTGTAGGCTAAAAAAGGAAATTAAATAGATAATTTGATTAACCGACGGCAGAAGTTGGGTGGCGATACACGACTCATCGAGATCTTGAATTTTAGTCGTGTTTTGACACCGTTTTACTACTGTCGAGAGGTAGGTTCGACACCGAGGATTGATGAAGGCACTCGATGCTACAGAATGTTTACATCCAAACTCGTCTGTCGATAACCGGCTGCGCTCGGAAGTTTTGGTTTTCTGAAGTTTTCCAATCCCCTGACCAAATGTTCAGGCCAATGCGAACGTTTCTGATAAAAATCCGGCTGCAGGCGGTAGGGGACTTAAGAGATTGAAAAAACTCACAGAATTGAGTACGTCAGGCATTGCTCACAGGCTTATTATGAGAGTCGGGGGTTTTGGGAAGGGATCTAAGCTAAAAGGTTTAATGTCTGACGATCTCCTGTGGGAGGGGGAATTTTAGACATGTAAAAGCCCGAAAAGAGTACACATGGAGTAAAAATCTAACCCAAGCTAGTTTAATTTGATAAAATATTCCTTCGAGAAGAGTACCGAAGCTTTGGAAATACCAGAATTTAATAATATGATTAAAACACATTTAATTATTTTCACAGAGTCCTCTCTAGCCATTTGTGTTATATAATACGACGGAAAATTAAATTTGTCTCAGCAACTTCCCTCCGATGGGAATTTCAGAACAGACTCCATAACTATCACACTGTGTTAGTTGAATACTAGAGAAGCAGAGGCACGAGTTGGTTGCGATAATTAACGAAATTAGCGCGAATTCTAGTGGTTAATGGCCGCCCACGCAGTTTGCGGAAACGCGTAGCAATTTCTCTTCCATCTTGAAAACACCAAATGTGTAACTGACGTGCGAAATAATTACACAATTTAATTATTGTTTGCAAATGAGTTAGTAAAACAATTATTACACTTTATTAGAGTTTTCATTTTTTTTTTAATTAAAAACGAGATGGTGCGACAAAGGAGGTATATATCAGCTCAAAAAACAAAAGATAAAGTTTACATCAATTCCAGGTGAAGGTTTGCTGCAACAAACATTAACCTTGCCGGTTAAACTTGACGTGAAACGAAGATAATTTCGCGTTTTTAAACTTGCCTTGGTAATCTATCGCTTCATAATGTCTCATTTTGATTCGAAAAGTAGCGAGTTACGACGCCAGTGCTATCTACTGTCGTTTCAGTTAATTAAACTGGAGCGAAATGGCGATTTCAGGCCTGTCAGTTCATCAGTTGCTTTTTACTAAACGGTGTAAAATAAGTTGTAGTTCGTTTACAATAATCTAAGCTGTTTCAGAGAAGATTTATAAGCGAGAACAATGTTATGTTTGTGTTTTTTGTTACCGATTCTACGTTCTACTTTAATTCGCTCACTAATGTCTCACTTAGCACAGCTGCTAACGTGACGTAGTAGTGACTTCAGAATTATTCTCCTAATCTCGGTGAAATTTACGCCTAAATAAGTTCAACTTTTAACCGTTCCAAAATTTATCTGCAACACATTTTATATTTTGCTTTTTTCTGTGCTAATAATAGTTATGATTTTTGCAATAGGATTTTATAACGAGAACCATCTGCAGGGACGTTATGGATCCAAGAATGCTACCAATGAACCAATAAATCTACTTTAGACGCTTGACATGACCCGTAAAATAAATTTGTGTGATTCGCTGAGCGAAGGCGTAACATTCCTGCAAGTTCGATGAGGAGGATAAGACCCTTGCAATATGTGTGGGTTTTCAACTGCGAAATGTGATGTGTATTCAGATATTCAGATGCAAATTTATGCATATAAAGCGTGCGTCTGCAAGCCTCACAAACTTCATTGCAGGAAAAAAGGGATTTTTTTTAATTGTCGATATTCGCGAGAGAACAATAAATGGATCAAGCTAGACTAACAAAAGTTGTATCTATTAGCAAACAATTTTTTGGCTCGCTGAATTCCATTTCCCTGATTTTAAACTTCTACTATTATTCGGAATTTGTATGCTATTTTTTGACTTATTAGTGTTCCACTATCTTGAAATTTGAACAAGATGTCATTAGAATGCGAGATACATAGAAAATTGAGGAATCCAATTTCGGGAAAATCAACTTTCGATAAGTGAAGCACGGACGGTGAAGCATCGGATTCGGATTTTCCGTCTTGTAAAATCACACGTGATGACGAGTTGTGAATGGAATGTAAGATACATTCAGGGAACTGTCCTACACTACGACGATACGTCAAAGCCTGAAGAAACCAATCATGTCGTAAGCGTGGAAAATGAGGCAGATAAAACACGATTTTCCAGGAACGAAAGTGGATTACTATAATTATGGAAATTATTCCCGATTACCTATTTCTATAACTATTCCGAATTCCAATAAGGTATCATTTATTTATATTTTTTATACTGTCTCAAATTCTAAAAGACGAATTAGCATACAATAATATTTCAGCAGTGAACGAATTTTATAGTCGAAAATCATAAGATTATGGCAAGGTGCAATTGTACCTTTCACAATGGTTTCCTACCCATATCTAGAAAATAGCATAGCGTCTAAAGTAATTCTTCCGCTTAACTTTTAAGGAGTCTCTTGTTAAAGTAAGGAAAACTGAAGACTAACTAGGTTGCATTTCAGCTCAAGAACCTAATATAAAATTAAGTTTTCCCCATTTTATGAAACTGGGAAGCTTTTAATTATTTAAATAAATAATTTATTATTTAAACTCTATTATAATATGAATATCACCTGTCCGTTAATAAAATTTCTTTTCAAGTTCAGTGATCTATTTGACAATTAAAGCAAAGGCAAATAAAAAGAAGTAAGGTAATTGCCGTTACTTAGTCGAGCATATTATATGAAACATAAAACGATCGCATACTTTGAAAGAACGTGACAGTTCGTATTCTTCTGGTGTTATTTTCTGATTAAAAGTGTACAACCGGTCTTTTGTCACAATCATAATTTACTTGTCACTTATCATTTTCTTGATTGGCAATTTTCACTGCACGTACAAAGAATTAAGACTATTTACATTTTTATACACATTATATTAATAATGAGTGATGTCAAAAAGTACCACGGTATAAATTTCAAAAAATGATCTAGCTTATATTTTTTATACTTTTAGTTTTGAACGTATTAAAACATTTGGCTTTTATTCAATTTGTGAAAACATCCCACGCTGTCTGTAATGATCGTTTTACCTGTTATCACATTTTTGTGAAGAGCAGTGCAGACTTTCTAAAGCACTTCGGGCACAGTAATATAACGGACATGAAGTATGGTGAAGACTATGGATATAAAGACGAAAACATAATTTTTCAAAAACAAAACTTTCTCTCCTTATATTTCAAGAACTATTAAAATAAAAACTCCATTAGAAACTTAATTTACCTAAATTTGTCGAATAATGCTTTGTAGTTCGAGAAAAATGTTGTCTTCACGGTTATTTTAAACAGTAATTTTCCTCTGATGTATAATAATTTTATCGATCTCCCGTACATTAAACATAAATATCGCAATTGATTCGACTGCATTCAAACTCCCGGCGTTGCGAATTCCCCTCAAATTTTCAGCCAACTAGAGAAACCAGTCTGACTGGTGAAAATCTTAAAAAAAAACAAAACTAGTCAGAGTCACGGGGCTCAATTTAGAACTTTCAACGCAATGGAACCACAAAGACTAATTTTTATATAATAACTAATTCATTTATCACATGGTTACATAAATGTCGGGAAAGAAAAATAAGAGATTGGTATTCTCGTGACGTGCCCAAAGCGATATCGTCTCCTGAGTCACGGCCACGTCCAATGCCTCCTTTCCAGCCCGTGATTATCTCTCCAAAAGGTGCTTTTAAGGTGGAAGTCATGTGCCGAAGAAAGGCAGAAAATAAGATGACGCGGCAAAATAACAAAAATAGTCCTTCATCCTGTATTCAATGAAAGAGATCTCTCTCAATCTTACCGCAATCCTCAATCCAAACACGTCCTTTTTTGTCGTAAAGGCACATTTATTTTCTTTGTTCATCGCTTCTAAATAATGTATACTAATTTTCAATAAACTGTATTCTCATCTCACTTGATTCGACAAATTTTACAGTCTTCTTGATACTTCCACAACGGAAAGTGACTGCCAAGTAACGATAGTCGGCTTATTCTTAGATGACGTCAATTTTTACACATTTCAGTCATAATATTATACCTATGGCCTATCACTTTAAAAAATTTATGACAGACTTTGCAACTATTCAGTAAAAAAGGATCAACTTTTGATATGTCGGTTTTAGTAGAAGCTACCTTTGATAGAGAAGTACCCAAGAATGCTTTCATTGCTGCCGCAGTTTCCGATCATCTTTGGACAGGATGTCCAAGGCGGGTACCTGATTCACAGCATAACTACGAGTGATTCACTTTGTAGCTTTTTGCAATTAGTTCCCCGGAACTTATTGAAGCAGAGAAACCAAGAGGCGATAAGTTGTCGACTTTTTGGCTCAGAATATTAGAATTATCCGATCCACGACACATTCACTTTCACTAACTAGCATGCCGATGCACTTTAAAACAATGAGATCTCTAGCTGGACCTGTTTAAGAAGCAGAGTCTGCCACTCGCACTTCATCCAGAATTTCATATTTGAAGAAGCAAACTTTCACCCGATTCACTCAATCTCAACTTTTAAATTGCCCTAATGCACAGTATTCCTGTTATTAAATAATAAATGCTCCACTGTCACATTGCTTTTCTGATATTCCACTGATTCTATGTTTCTCTGATTCTCATTTTTGTTTTAAAGAGTTCAAGATCACATCTCTCAGAGGACACTATCAGAAGATGTTTAAATCAATCCGCGACATCGATAGATTACACGAACGTCAGATAAGATTCGAATGTCACTCGATGCACTCTTCGATAAGAATGACGGAGTTTGCAACTAAAAAATGTCGAGAGGATAAAATGCAGTTCTTAATCCGAGCACGACGCGAGCAGCGCGTACGACGACGCTCGACTAAAGACTAGAGTCTAGAACTCTATACCCTATCGTGACCAGACCGACCTGAGGTGAGTAGTCACCCACCGCTGAGTTTGCCGTGCACGCGCACAGGTTCTTCTCTGATCTAACTCAGGTGTAAAATCCTCGTTAAAATAATTTTCTTCCATAGGTTTACAATTAAAAACGGAAAGAAATACGAGAGAATATTTTTCAATTTTATATCATTAAAAGGATATAGTTCCGAAAACGTCTGACGTCCGATTTTTTTTTAAACTACGTATACTTAAATATTTTGATGCGCTGATTACGAATATGATAGTGGAAATTGGCGCAAATTTAATTTTCATGTCAAAAACCATAAGAAACTTATAAAATCACGGTTTTCCCCAATTACTACCGTAAATAATGGGAATTTCGGAAAATATTTCAGACAAGTTGTAGATCTCATCGAAATGCATACTTTATATTATATTAATTTTTACTATAAAGATGATAGATTTTCAGACAAAGATAGATAAAGTTTAGGAGTTGTATCAAGGTGAAGTACGATAGGGGTTGGGTCTTTCTTCGGCGTTCGTGTTCTCGGGTGCGTCTTCATTATTCTCGAGCATTTTCGAAATCTTTCTACAGTAAGCAAAGGCCGAAAGGCGATTTCTCGTCCGTTTTTCTTTATTATTTCATTTACCATTTTTATCTTGTTTTTGAACATCTGATTTTTTGGAACTTTATCCCATTAAAAATAGGTATAAACGGGTAAATATAGGCCAGACTCAAACGCAGTTATTTAATTAGTCACTTATAATAAACAAGTTTAACGTCTAAGTGGGATTTCTTACATAAAGATATATATTATATTTATTTACTAAGCGAAAGTTTATTAGCATGAGTAAAGTATTACGAAATATTTTCTATGCAATATTTCAGTTTTTTTACGAGCAACTTACTTTAGCTAGTTTCACTTTTTATCTATCTCCGTTAATTTTTCTATTAAAAACAAATCAGAGGCCCTGCACAAAATATAAGGAAAGGGCCTTTCGGTCAAATTGGCTCATTACGACTTCTGATAAGCATTGTGAGGCATCATAAATCCTAAATACAACCCAATTTGTCTCAAAGACCTTTTCCACACATTTTGCTCGACATTTTGTTCAAGGTTCTTCATTTTTTCAATTTGCTTAATTACACCTTTATTTAAAGTTAATAGACTTTCAGATTTAGAGAAGAAAAATGTAACGTTGAAAAAGACACGTGTAAACCATGCAGATTGCCAGCTCCCACTGACTTTGCCCTTGCACGTGACTTCAACGAATACAACTAGCTTAAGTGACAGCTCGAATAGTCAGTAAAAATTGTTTCGTGCGAACCCAGAATTCGTTACTTCCTTTCCCTGAGTCTATTTAGGCCTTAGGCGCGAACTCAGATTGTTTCGAATTGTTTGTAAAGACGCCTGATGCAGGCAATGATTTGTGGTAGATGAGGAAACTCCTAATCACAGGCTTGCGAAATTGGAGGTTTTGTCAGTTATAGAAATAACGGGGGGTGAATCTTGTTGATTTTTCGATGCTGAAAACGAATCCGGCCGCAAAAATTGTCTAGAACGTCAGGTTTTGGAGTAAAATGAGGTTAAATGGTCAAAGAATGGCCATTTTGGCCAAATTTATGAATTTATTGTAGAGGCGGATCTTTTTTTATTTCTGAAAACGGCATCATATAGTACTAGTTTTCAAATTTAAAATCCATCTTTGATTGCCAGTGTACGATTTTTTTAGCTGAGATATGCAAGTTTTAATTTATAATACCGGTCATGCGTATTAGGGATCCTATCAACCATTGCGTTCAACAACTCTTGTCACCTTTTTCACATACATACACTGAACCCTCGATTTAGAGAGGGTCTCGGGTTTGGCTTGCTATGACCATGAGACTCTCCCAAGAATTTTTACGACGTAAACAGTCAGGACGACTGCGTAACTCCGCTGAGCTCACGCGCATCTCTCTCGGCCCCTTGGGCCCCTCATCCACAAATGCGAGCCGGCAGAAATTCTCGGAAGGCGGTAAATGGAGGACACTTAAATAGAGGTTCCAGTGTACAAATGAAACGTGACAAGAGTTTTTCAACGCAATGGTTCATTGGATCCCTAATACGCATGACCAGTATTATAAATTCAAACTTGCATATCTCAGCTAAAAAAATCGTACAGTGACAATTGAAAATGGATTTTAAAGGTGAAGACTAGTACTATACGATACCGTTTTCGGAAAAAAAAGATCCTTTTCCCCATAATAAATTCATAAATTTGGCCAAAATGACCATTTTTTGACCATTTAACCAAAAGTTACTCCAGAACCTGGCATGCTAGACGATTTCTGCGGCCGGATTCGTTTTCAGCGTCAAAAAATCTATATGATTCACCTCCGGTCATTTCTGTAATTGACCCTCGCAGGACTGTGATAATCAACTGAGGATTTCTTCAGCTATTCTTTTCAACTTTCAATAACAAGCCTCGTTTCGTGAAATTAGGATCTTGCGGGTAAACTTTTAAAGCCGCTTCTATCATTACGACCCAATAACAACACAGTAAGAAAAAGATCATTTTTGTTGCAGAGCATTTTACTCCAGAGATCATTTTATTCTCGAGATCATAATGATCTGTTCATTCGGATCATTTTGATCTGATTTCAGGGTCACCTGCCAAACTAAACAAAATGTCCGCCAGTTTTTGGCGCGGATGTCACAACCTAAATATTTTGTCTAAGCGCGCGCAAGTGACAATTACACCTAACAGAAGATACACTCAACTCTCCATTTGACGCCGGTCTCGGGTATGTTCTGCGATGACCGCGAGGCTCTTCCAAGAATTTCTATGATGTAAATAGTCAGCGCCGTATGGACCATTTCCAGTAGCAATACATAATATTAATCAACTGTATTTTGTACAAATGTGGATTTTTGTTATCATAAAAGATGGACCTATTTTAATAATGAAGACTAATTAAGAAAAAGAGAATTTTCCGCGTGTATTTAAAAATAAATGCGAAATACGCACACGAGTGTTCGAACTGCCCGCTTTGTGGCTACGAAACTGCTGATCTTCGCTGAGCTCACAGCACGTCTCTCTCGGCTCCTTGGCTCCCCTCATCATCGAATGCAGCTGGCGGAAATTCTAGGAAGGCGGTATATCGAGAACCGTTAAATCGAGAGTTGAGTTTATATTCTGTTATCAAATTTCGTTATTTTTTAACTTTTGAAGTATACTGCACGATCAGAAATCATAAAAAATTCGCAAAAAATATTTTTTTAATGTCTTTTTTCCACGGAAAAACTTACTTTTTAAAACTTTATCATGTTTTTCGCGAACAAATTTATTTTATATAAATGCTATTAATTTTTTCTTCATAATTTTTATTAATTATATTTGAAGTCGGAAGTTTGAACGAGGTTTTTCAAACGAAAAATTGTATTTTTAATCAGAATTTTTAAACAGAACAGTGACTTAACAAAGAAATATTTGTACACAATTGAATGTTATTTTTGCGTTTTATTAGTTATTTGCATGGAAAAAGTTGAAAAAAATATATTCTATTCCAGGTAGCGAATTTTTCTTTGATGAGGCACTGCTCTGTTTGAAAATTCTGATTAAACATCCAATTTTTCGTTTAAAAAACCTCGTTCATTTGTATTTTTAAATATGATTGGTAAACATAATGAAAAAAATTAATAACATTCATAGAAAATAAACTTTTTCGCAAAAAAACAACAGAGTTTAAATGAATTGAAAAAATAAGCTCAAAAAATAGAAAAAATAGACAAAGAATTGAATAAAACACAACCGAATTTAGAGGAATTTAAGGGATATGAGAAGAATCCAATGAAATTCAAGGCGAATTTTAAAAAAAATTCAAGTAAATCGAAAACCATTCAAAACTATTTTTAAAAATGCATTGAATCAATTAAATTTGGATTGAATTAAGAAAAATTTAAAGTAATTTAAAAGAATTTTATGAGACACCTAAGAATTCAAGGTGAGTTTAAAAAACGAATTTAGACCAATTCCAGTAAATTTGAAAGAATTCAGAGAGAATTCCAAATAAATTCAAAAAAAAGAAATTTAAAAAATCCAAAATATTCCTTTCATTTCAGTAAAATTAAAGCGAATTTAGAGGAATTTAAGAGAATTCAATGAAATTTATAGGAATTCAAGGTTGATATAAAAAAAATTTAAGAAGAATTCAAAACAATTCAAGTGAATGGAAAAAGTTTTTTAAAATCACAAAAAAAATCCATTGATTCAGATAAATGGAAGTGAATAGAATAATTTAGAGGAATTTAAAGGAAATAAGAATTCGATGAAATTAATAAAAATTCAAGTAAACTGGAAATAATTGGAAAAAAATAATCAAATTCCTTAAATTTGGAGTGAATTTAGAAGAGTTCAAGGGAATGCAAAAAAAATTTGATATAATCCCTAAGAATTATAGGTGAGTTTAAAGACTTCACGGTGAATTATAAACGATCAAAAGAATTCCAAAGAATTCAAAATAAGTCAAGATAAATTAATAAGAATTCAGGGCGAATTCAAAATGAATTCAAATGAATTGAAAAGAATTCAACAACTCCCAAATATTCCACTAATTTCAGTAACATTGAAATGAATTCAAAATAATTCAAATGAAATTGATAAAATTCATAAAAATTGATGGTAAGGTTTTAAAAAATTTAAGTGAACTGAAAACAATTTAAAAATAATTTTAAAAATTAATTGAAATCTTCAAATTCAGAGTGAATTTAGAAGAGTTCAAGGGAATTCAAAAGAATGTGATGAAATGCCTAAAAAATTTTAGAAAGGGAGTGAGTTAAAAATACGTGACGGTAAATTTAAAAAAAAACTAAAGAAAAAAATCCTTTAATTTCAGTAGAATTGAGCGAATTTAGGAGAATTTAAGTGAATTCAAAAGAATTCAAGGTGAATTCAAATAATTCCAGAGAATTCCAAAGAGTTCAAAAGAATTAAAAATAATTCAGGAAAAATTAATAAGAATTCAATAAAATTTATACGGATTCAAAATGACTTAAAAATAATTGAGGGTGACTTAAAAAAAATTCAAGCTGATTCTAAAGAATTCAAACGAATTCGTGAAAATTCAGAAATAGGTATAGACCTGAATACTTCAACAGCACTATTGAATTCAGATCAATACGGCCAATCCGGCTCAATTCTACTCAATTAAATGGATTTTTTTGATTTTTTCTTTATTTTTATTTTAATTCACGGTGAAATCTTTCAAACTCACCTTGAACTCTTAGCTATTTTATCAAATTCTTTTGAATTTTAATGAAATCAATGGATTTTTAAAAATATTTTTGAATTGTTTTCAGTTCACTTGAATTGTTTTTTATTTCACAATTTTTATGAATTAGATCGAATTCGTCTCATTTCCCTTAAATTCCTCTAAATACACTAGAGTTTTATGTAATTCATTATTTGTTTTTTGTCAATTCACTCAAATTCTGTGAATTTTGCCTTGAATTCTGTTCACTCCCATTTCACTTAATTTAATGGAAATTATTTGATATTAACAATTTTGTTCAGTTAAATCAAATTCTATTGAATCCCTTGAATTGTTCTAAATTCATTCCAATTTTACTGAAGTCAATGGGATAATTGGATTTAATTCTTTATTTCTAATTTACTGAAAGAAAAGTGACCAAAGTGATCTTTTTGTTTAAAAAAGTGACCATAGTTACGTTATGTTAAAAAACTGACTAAAAAGTGATTTGAGAAAAAAAAGTGACTGAAAGTGACTTAAGTGACTATGAGGCAGCCCTGCTTAAGAAATAAAGTCGAAATGAGACACAGTTTTACATATGCTTTGAAACTGGAGGGATATGGAATTATGGAAAATAGAAGTGTTATTTATAAAACTCTTTTTTGCACCAAACAACCATGCTCTAAGCCATGTGCACCTGTTGCACCTGTTCGTGGCTAGTGGTTACTCGCCTGATTAGTGCGTCACGCCATTTATGGAACATCTACCTGGTACCCACTACATACTCGTATATATCTTTGCCACCGGTATAATCTCCTCGTCACAAAGTCGTAAAGCAATTCTGAAAGGAATAGCTTCGCGTAATATTGACTCGATCTAAGAATTGTGCCAACATACTTATCTCCAAAGCATCGGCGCCCAAGTATGCAATTATGCTGTGAAATACAACTCAAATATTGCAGAATTTTTCGCTAAAACGAATCAACAATTTTGCTCTAGATAACGAGAACAATGAAGGTGATAGACAATGATTTACTGCTGGGGACCAATTTGTAACAGAGTTTCCAATTTTGATTTCTGAAGCTTCCGAGATTTGTTAAAAATGCCTTCATGAAGGCTATAGTTCTATCCCAGAGTTCGTTTACCTTCTTGACTATGCATGTTACTTAACATCGATAATCAATACTGGACTGATCCAATTCAACTGTGTAGATTAGGTGCACGCACGCAGTTGCTATCAATTGCGAATTCTCCATTCGTAAGCTCAATTAAAATTTGAAATGACTTCTGTTCTCTTTTGCCAAGTCTGTTTTATCTTTTAAAATCCGTTACGTCTCGCACCTTGGAATGTTTTTTTCAAAAGGAAATAAGCCCTTGAGCATGTGTGCTGATTCTTTAAATCGTATGTACGACACGCAATGACAAGATCGTTGATTTACATAGGTACACGTACTAGTGCGTGACCTCGCCATTACGCACAGATTACGCTTCGACTGTGATTCGAATTTCAAATCCTTTAAAGAGCGTTCACATGTTCCTGGAGTTTCTCGTAAAGGCGGGGAAAAAGGCAGAAATTCCCATATTCAAATTTGCAAAGATCGCGGCAAGTATAAGAGGGACGATTTTGCACAAGCTTATGCGCCGCATTGCGTCGTCGTTTGATGTCAATAACTGCATAAACCACGCACTCCAATGCCTTTATGGCGAGCTATAATAATTCTTGATCACGTTTAATTAGCGGCCGATAAGCTCGCTCGTAAACGTGGCCCATTCGAGTCTGTAGTTTTATAGATACCTTGCAACAAAATAAATTGTAAGAAAGAAGACACGTGCAAGAGTTACAAAGTTGCGCTTTATGGCCATTGAATTTCAAGGGATTAGCATAAGCCATATGCTCCCATTACGTGCTTGCCACATTTTTGCGAAAGGCGCCAGATGGGCGACGAAACCAAAACAAACGACCACGAACCTTCCGGCGATTCGATCAATATTGCAGAAGTATCGGACGCAAGATTTCTTTCCAGTAAAAAGAATCGTGAAAGCTGCAACCACGATATTGCAAGAAAGTTCGACAGGGGAGAAGTTATTGAATCTTTTTATTCCAATTCTTTAACTATAGTTCTAGATCAGGCCTTTGCAGGTTGGGGAAATCTGCTCATTTCAAAGATGTTGGCGTCCCCACTACCGACGCTTTTCGCCTTCCTCACAATACAGAAGATCTCGTGAGCAACGCAAGAGCATCGGTACTGGGAACGTCAACATCTGTCATAGAAGCATCACCGGAATAGTACAGAAAATACGATTTTAGTAAGATTTGTTAACTGAAATTATTTGTTAGTAGATGAGAGATACCTGATTTGATTTATTAACAAACTAGCCGGAATGCACTTTCCTTATCAAGATTCTTGTACCGGATTTATTGGTAGATAACTATTACTATCAGGTAATTACCCGACAGATTTGTTTTAAAACAGGTAGAACTTTTACCAACTCTTAATATGTTTGGAATCTCTAATATGTTACTGTGGTTGGCAAAAAATCGAAGCTTGTAAATGCATTGAGTTGATGTATCTTCTTTGCAGAAATTAAATTTATCGACCTGTGAACACAGATGAGACTTAATTGGTCATTTCATGTACATTGGAGCAGAGATTGTCACAGTATTTGAATCAGCGATCCCAGTTCGTTAAGTCGCCTTTACTCTCACAGTCGATCAGAGTCAGAGTCAAGTGCCCCTGTTAAGCATTCCTGAGATAAGCCTCGTGAATTCCATCGTTTATTAAGAGTTATTACAACTTGTAAAGAGCTTTGTGGTCTTCGATTTTTTTCAGGCGATGACCTGTTTAGTACACTAATGGCAATAGGAACCACCAATTTTACAGACTATTCAAAGCAAATTATTCTTAGATAAGCAGTGTTGAATAATTTTTAAATATTATAGGAAAATTCTGCAAGTCGCAGGCGGGACATAGCTCGATGGGACCATAACCTGTCATTCGAAAAAAATGGTACATACGTCCTAAACTACGACCCAAGACAAATTCACGTGCAAACGTCTTTGATGAACATTAAATTAAACTAAAATCCTACATAAATCAAAGGATAAATAAATCTTTGTGAAATATTTAAAAAATTTCAAAATATTTCGCAAAGATTTCCAAGATTTCACAAAGGTTTCAAAAGGTTGCAAAATACTTTAAAGATTTCAAACAAACGTTAACTTAAACTACAATTTTACATAAATCGAAGGAATCATAAAAATTTCATATATTATTTCATGACGCACGAAGCGCATATGGAGCGACGAGAGGGAGATGAGTGAATATACATCGGGATCATGTTAAATAATTTATAAAATAAATAAAAAGGCAGTTAATAAAATTTTGGTGTGTGGGAGAACAGTTGTGGTCCCACGAAGCTGTAATTTCTTACAGAGAATTTGCCGCCAGTATCATAAGTGTTATTAATAGTTACGTTCTATCACTTTCGCTTAGAGTCAACTCTGCATATTGTGCATATCAAACGGTGTTCGGGTAACATGTTACAACCTAGTCTCTTTGCTGTAAGCATGCGTATTTTACGGTCCAACGAATGGGTGTCTATTTCGCGCAACGTCAATTTAATTTTCAATATTCAGTTGTTTATTTTGTATTGATAGCTAAAACAAAATAATAATAGCAAAAACTATTATGTCAACTATATTAATCTTGTAATCTAATTGATAAAAATAATTCGATGTTCCAATTCCAGTCGCCTTAATTACATTGAACTTTTTACATATCTTTTCCTCGATAATTTACTATACGACACAACACACGATTAAAATATCAGAAGAGTTTGGTTATAAAGCAAGAAAAGTTAGTTAAAAACATCTCAAGGTTATAATCTTCTTCCAGAAGTAGCATTAGATATATGGACGTGAAATTGCTGCGTGACTAGTTATAATTATACAATACTGTTAATGGTTTCCTTCGATATATTTTTTCGAGAATTTCAAGAGGCATTTTCTTTATGAATTGATAATCTTCCGGGATGAGTAGCATCATGGATTAGCGAGCATTCACCCTGAGTTGCGATCCTTGTAAGGTCTAATATATGCTATTGGTGTTTCTCCATAAACGATATTTTATACACGGAGCTGCTCTAAACTTCGTGCTTCGATGCGCTTCAGTTACCTTGGTAAAATTTAGCTTCACTTGTTGTCGTCGCATTTCTCTTTACAATATTTACATGATACATGTATCTTTTTGGTGTAGAATTATATTTATATAGTCCCTCTAATTGTTTATAATTCTTGTACATGGTTCAGCAGAGGCCACTATTAGTCTTTGTAGCGTCTGTGCCCCGACTCAATAATTTATTCCCTTTGAAGAATAATTGATCGTACCTAGCGGCAAGTGAGGAAAGAAGGCAAAAGGAGGGAGAGAACACGGCAGTAACCCCCAAGCTGAAATTACTACCACTTGATGAATCGGCGTGTGCGTTTACACAAGATGGGAGATTTATTCGGATTTATCCGTTCACCCGACAAGGATGAATCACATTCATTCAACTAATATCCGGGAAATGATCTCAAAGATTTCCATCTCCCTAGGAAACTCTCGGCTCCTCTGAAAAATTATTCACGCATCCAATTGAAAAAATTTAAATCGTTCTTCTTCTTGAGCTAGAGATTTGTCTATAATCATGTTATACTGTAAGTGCTGAGAATAATCCGCTTTAGGCACAAAGATTGTCAAATAGCAGGCTTAAGGAATTACACTTCAGTGAAGAATTTTTTTCTTTTGAGAGAATTTATATTTTCTGAAAAGTGACCTTGTCCTGGAATAATAATTCTTCATGATGCACGTATGATGGATGCATTCGTAACATAATTATGCGTGATGGAACGCATGATAAGTATTTAAACAAGGGTCAACGCGTGTTCTGGGGCGGGGCTCATTAGTTAATTAATGTATAACCCTGTTAGGCTCACAAGCAAGTATGCTCTTCTCACTCGTTCATTGTCAGTTTTTTTTTCTAATGCAGACAAGGGAAAGTGTGCATTCAGAATGATATCATTAATATTAGAGAAATATACTCATATCAAAATGATTCGCTTCGAAGATGGTATTGATCATTCTCGCTCTGCAGGTCAACCGCGAGAGAGGAGCTTTCAATTCTCAAATTAAAAATTCTACAATGAAACTTAATATTTATCTCGCGAAACTTCACTTTCACTTATTCAATTTGTTATTCACACTTTCAAGATTTTTATAATGTTGATGACCTACTGCAGCATAGCAAAATTGCAGTGGGTCACAAGTAATATAAAAAAAATTAATAGAATGAATGAAATTGCATTCCGTATAGTTTGTTAAGAAATTTAAGCAGTATTAGGGGAACGGCGCCTAATGTTGCGCAACTAAAAATATCTCTCAAATTAAAGAATAATATAAGCAATTGCGTTGTAGCAAAATCTACAGCATGTAATTCGATACCTTAGGTTTGCTCTATACATTTATAGCAAAAATTGTATTGGAATTAATTAAAATTTTTTTTTAAATTAAGAATTTCAGGTTCCCGGTCATTTCCTGGTTTTTTCTCGGTCAGTTTAAAAAAATTCAAAAGATTTCAAAGATTCCTTATTTGGAACAGGGAATTTTGAAAACGAATGATAATTGTGAGTTGAAACATCAGACAATTTTTCGTCATAAGAATTATAATTCTGATTTGGAACAGAGAATTTAGTAAAAGAATTATAATTCTAAATTTGAACAGGGACTTTTTTAAATTTCTTTCTTCTAAATCAGAATTAAATTTATTTTCCAAAATTCTCGTTCCATGTCAAAAATTCTCTGTTCCAAGTCAAATTATAATTCTTTACGGAAACTTCCTGTCCTAAAGTAAAAATTATAATTCTTAACGAAATTTTCTGTTCTAAAGTGAACCTAAAATGAAAATTATAATCCTGTAGGGAAATTCGCGGTTCTGTCTCAGAATTAAAATTCTTCTCGAATTTTTTTTACTAAAATTCCCTGTCTCAATGTAAAAATTATAATTCTTCACGGAAACTTCCTGTTCCAAGTCACAATTACATTTATTTCAAAAAATTCTCTTTTCCAAGTCAGAATAATATTTATCTACAACATTTTTTATTATGATTTAGAAATATAGTCGCTCCCTATTTTCAAAATTTGGAAGAGGGAAGTTTTAAATTTTGGCAATGATTTATATGCAAAAAAAGAATGTTTAAATTCAAACAAATTCTAACTTGGAACAAGAAACTTTCAAAATCTGACGAATTCCGACTTGGAATAGGGATTGTTTTCGTGAATTCCTTTTTTATATATATGAAATTAAAATTATTTTCCCAAATGTTCCGATTCATGTCAAAAATTACCTGTTCCACGACAAAATTATAATTCTTTACGAAATTACCTGTTCCAAAGTAAAAATTAGAATTCTCTGTTGGAGTGTCTTTATATTTACTTTATTTATTCTTCTTTAAAACCCAGAATTATAATTCTTTTAAAAATTCCCTACACCAATCCGCAATTAGATAGAAACTTCATTTTTCCAAAATTTAGAAGAGGGAAGTTTCAAATTTTGACGAATTCTAATTTGGAACAGGGATTTTTTTTAAAATTTCCTTCTTCTAAATCAGAATTGAAATTCTTTTCCAAAATTCCCGTTCCATGTCGAAAATTCCCTGTTCCAAGTTAAATTATAATTTTTTTCGAAATTTCTTTAATAAAATTCCCTGTCCCAAAGGAAAAATTAGAATTCTTCATACAAATTCCATGTCGCAAATTAGAATTATATTTCTTTTCGAAAATTCCTTGTTCCAAGTCAGGATAAATATAATTCTTTACTGAAATTCCCTGTCCCAATTGGGAATTAAAATTCTTTTAGAAAATTCTTTAATAAAATTATCTGTGTCAAAGCAAAAATTATTGTTCACCACGGAAATACCCTGTCCTTAACTTAAAATTATATTTCTTTACTGAAATTCCATGTCGCAAATTATAACTATAATTCTTTTCGAAAATTCGTTGTTCTAAGTCAGGACAATTTTAATTCTTTACGTGAATTGTTTTTTATATTTATTTTACTTGTTCCCTGTTCCAACTCAGAATTACAAATCTTTTAGAAAATTCCCTGTTCCAATTCAGAATTAGAGTAATAAAATATATGACGCCACTTTTAATATGCATACTAACTCTAGTACATTCGAGAGAAAAATCCCGATCACTGAATCAAATTTCCAGTTATTTCCCGCTGTTTTCCCGGTGAACGAAATTCCCGATCATTTCCCGGTTTTCCCGATTACTGGTCTTGTAATAGCAAAATAAGAAAGAACTTTTTGATAGAAGACCAACAAATTTCAATAAAAAGGTATTAAAAACAAGTTTTTAAAGTTTTAAAGAATAGCAAGTAAGTTTGAAAACTTTTCATAAGTTCCATATCAAAAAAGTTATGTACCTAACCTAAAAACCAGCGAAGAAAGATTAAAAACATGATTACGAATGTATACTATTACACTATCAAGAAAATATTTCGCTAAGAATGTTCTGCAAGTGGAAACAAAATTATTATTCAAATATATATTTCTATAACTGCATACAAATTTAAGTATCATGCGCCACATTAGGTGCCCTTACATAGTGTATAAGTAAACACGGTTTCTGCCAAATTTAATTAATTTTACTTAAAATTAGAGCAATAAAGCATCCGCAAGACTTCAGAATATAGATTATACAAACAAATTCATAAGTTTACAGCGAAATACTTAATTTTTAATTGCTTTTGTCTCGCATTAATGATAACTACAAAACGTCAAAAAATGACTTAACTGAACTTTTTAGGATAATCATAATATAGTTACTTTAAATGATATAATTTTTTCTCCGGACACCACTCAATAAATAAAAAGATTCAATTAGGTGTCCTAAGTTCTTTCTAAATGCGTCAATTTATTTAAACACGAGTGCGCCATATTGGGTGTTGCGCCAAATTAGGGGCCGCTTCCTTAACTGATAAAAAATGTGCATAAAACCGAAAATGTTTTTATATCAGAAGTTTGAAGAAGAGGGACGAGCTTGATACCTGACAAGAAGAAAGTAGGTGTCTTCAAAGTTTGTAGATGAGGATGGGCCATCCAGCCCTTATCAATTTGCTCCAGGCAAGTTACCACCTTTCGCTACCCTGTGCGTAGTAGTGGCAACGATGCGGCACGGTACCATGGAGAATAAATTCGCTGATAGCACGTGAAAGCCATATACATTTTTTTTCAATCGCCGTCATTGCAAGCTAGTTCAAAGATTGCAGATAAGAACGTGCTGCACGGCACGATGCCTTACAGCCCACTGGTAGTTTAATCATGTTCGATTCGCCATGCGGAAAAAAATATGATGTCGAAAAAGAAAGAGTGACTTGGGAATTTTCAAAACAATGAATCTTGATACATTTAATGATACAATGTCTATTTCCTCCTTAGAAAAAATACGCCTAGAATAGTCATGGTTCTTAATTATTTGGCACCATTTGAGATTTAGATGTCCTTGTCATATTTGCGCAAAACGATACAAGTCCGAGAAAGCGAGGTCGTACCCAGTGTCATTTACACCAAAAAGCAAACAAAAAATTTGCAGAAACTTTTGTAAAGTTCGAGATGTTTTGTCGGATTATAAAAAAAGAGTGATTAATCATGAAGATCTTGATTAAAAAGGTACTTTATAGTCGAATTTATAGCCGACTCTTGTCATGCAAGATTAGCAATCTTGGAGATAAAACTGCAATGGAAGTACGAGGGGAGATTTTCATCCCCAGTAATCTAAAAATATCTTCAAAGCATTGTATTTCTTTGTGAAACAGTCCAAAGGAATTGAGAACCAGTGCGGAAGCACTTGTATCTTCTTTACGACGAAAACACACCACCTGGCAGACGCCCTAAAAGAAAGCTATGGGCACTCATTGGGTTGTCGAAATAACGTCGTTCATCTCTCCGCGAAAATTTCTATTTTTATTGCGTCGTATTTCATACATGCCATGAAGCACAAAAGAGGAAAGTGTAATTTCGAGGCCAGGTACCTTCTTGAAAGGAGCGATCCTGAGGTTTACAAAGAGGTTTGCGAATGAGGTTAGCACCGCTGTAAAAAAAAGCAACTTGTCTCACCTTATCCATTAGGCGGACAGCCTTGCTTTTTATCACGCGATCTTGCGCTTTGCACTTTTATTGCACTGATCAGAAGAAATGAACTCGTTCAGAAAATTGTGGTGTTTTGTCATTCAGTTTCTACGTAATTGATTTTTTATCTATTCACAGGAATTTTGTTTTTACTAAACGACTTCAATAACAAAGTTTCTAATATATTATATGAGAGATTTGTTATTTCATGTAAAATTTTATGTTAACAATGAAATGACTAGTGCGAAAAAAATTGCCCACCTGGGAATCTTTAAATCCCTTTGTTCGGATGTGTCAAACTACAACAAAGGATCGTCCGACCATTTGGTAAATCGCATTAAAGAAAAATGGCGACACGTTTTGAATCTTTAGAAAAGCGCTCGACTGAAACTACTCGCTTAATTACGCGTAACGAAACGACATTTCGACTTCCAATACTTGCAGTGCATAAATTTCTATCTCTATAGTTTCCTACATGCAAATGTCAAATTCAAATTATTTTTGCCGTGTTACTTTTTTTCATCAGGAAAAATAGAAAGGGATAGAGATTTCTGAATTATTTTATTCGTGTTTAACTGTAAACGAAATTGGATAAATAAATAAACTATTGGAATAAAAAAAATATCAAAAAAGTTCAAGAATATACATTTTCGTGTCAGATGTTAAAGATAGCATGATCATCTCTATGATAACAGACTTTCCATTCAGATGTAAGATTTTCATTACATACAAAACTATCCCCCATTTTTAAAATTGTGAACACAGACTGAGATAGAGCTATAAAAATACGTAACTATACTGATTTGTTATCAGTTCCACGCATTTCTCCTATCTAAATACAACTGCTATTCTACAATTCATATATTGACAAAGGTCATTACAGAGATAACTCAGCTGACGATGAATAGTATCGAAACCTTAGTCAATATTTTCTAACCTACATTAAGCTGGATTGATCATTACTTAAAATATTATGCACGCTATAAAATATTAAATTTACAACAAAATTTTACCTTCAAGATTAGCCATAGAAAATCTATAACTGTCGATTCTTGGAGTGTTGATGTCCGAATTGAATGGCCTGAGAGTTGCTGAACTAACATTGTCAAGACCCTGTAACATGAATAAAAAACTTAAGTTAATTTTTATTATTTATTAAATAAGATTATATTTTAGTTTTATCTTTACTTTGAAGCAAGAGTTGCACGTTCATAATTTACGTAACTGATACTAACAAGGAGAAGTCACGGGGTGCGGGACGCTGATTCGACTGAGGCTTTATATGATGAAAGTACAACAAAATACATTAGATACCTATTTCTTCTTTCGATCCAATGGGCCTTAGTTTCCGAGATATCGAGGTTTGATTATTTACGTTTGAGCGCTCGACTCGCCACTGTCGAGCGTCAACCAAGCTCAAAAGCGTAACTACTCAAACCTCAATATTTCGGAAACTAAGGCCCATTGGATCTAAAGAAAAAATGTGTATCGATTGGATTTCCATGTACTTCGAGCGTATCGATGCCTCCATTCCATAAGGCTCCACGTCGCGTTTAGGCAGTGTACATCGCCACGTTGCGTTTGGTCGTCGTACAGCTCCCCGTCGCGTTTGCTCGCTGAATAGCTCCAAGTCCTGTGTATAAGCATAGGATCTAGAGCTATAACAACGACCAAACGCGACGTTGCGCTGTA
>JAUMHM010000031.1:29817297-29838002 GCA_032362435.1 Melikaiella ostensackeni | reverse complement strand
TCGGATCTAGAGCTATAACAACGACCCAACGCGACGTGGCGCTGTACACCGCCTAAACACGACATGGAGCAGTATGGAATGGAGGCGTCGATATAAAGTTTCAGTCGAATCGACGTTCCGCATCTCGCGACCTCTCCTTCTAAGTAACAATAATTGCACTTCGCAATAATTACACCAGGGGATATAATTATACTTCGTAATAATAATTACATTTAAAGAGTATTATCTTCTAAATCATTCATTTTTTATCATTTTATTTTCAGGGAACTTTCAAGTGACGTTAATAGTTTACAAAGCATTCTAATACCACGATAACAGGCACAGAATTAACTGCAAATAGGTTTCAGAGTTAACTGTACTTTGTCTTTATTAGATGTTCTGCAGCATGATAGTTTCGCCCGCGAGTAAGCAAAACCTAAACCTCCTTTAACACTAGACCGCTAATCTCGCTTTCCTGTAACTGGAGTCGCATCCCCGTAACTGGAAATGCGATTTGGTTGGCGTACACTCAATTTCCGGCGTGAAAAGGTGAATTATTGTGGCCTCTCATCCAACCAGCGAGAGAGAGATATAAAGAGAAGGTGAGAAAGAGAGGAAGCAGAGGGAAACGAGGCGAAAGGGGTGTAATTTTCCCGATTGGAGAGAATTCAATTCCCATTTGTGGGAAACCAGGCAAAACGAGCTAAAGGACTTGGGTGTGTTCGTGCAATTATTTTCGATCCGACATCGAATTTACCCAAGTTTTTGCTTTCAAAGGCAAAAGCCAACGAATAATACATTTCACGCGATGGATCTCCAAATAAATGACGATCTAAATTGCTTTTTCAAAAATTCGGTTCCCACTTTTCACATAATAGTATACTATAAATCTTGTTTGGCAACTTTGTCTACATTTGTCAATAGACACTGAGAGAAATGTCCTCTTGTGTCAAAAGAATGTTGCTTGACACAAATGCAATTTCCTCTTGAATTTGAGGTTAAGAGGATTTTCATTTCTCTTTATAGAATCTTCTTGCAACAAATATGATCCTTTTACTTTTTGCGACAAATTTCATCTAATCTTGCAGCCGAATAATTATGTTTGCACAGAAGTTATATTCACGTGGTTCAAAACAAAAGAGGTTGAACGATTTAAAGTAATCTGAATGTGCAAATATTGGTATAAATCAAAATATAGTTTCACGAACAATCAGATTTTATATGAATACAACATGCAAATTGAATCGTAAAATAGTTATGAAGAGTGTCAACACTTGTTTCTGAAGACAATAACCATAAAAGAGGAAGAAATACTAAGAAAAATAATCCATTCGAAATTTTTTTTTGCGGCAAGATTATAATTTCAAGTGCGCCTTCGTCGAGCTGTCATCTCTTAGGAGGATTTGCACATTAAGGAACTCTAATATTTTTTTTGGAATTCATTTCACAGTTTGCACCTCTTCTTCTATTTTTTTTAATTTCCCCTTCATTTTTCAATAAAAGAGAAATGTTTTCAAGGATAGCACAATCGACTTCTGACAGTTTGAGTGATCATCTCATTCATCTCTTATTCAAAAACATCAGCGGAAACCTGAAATTTTTCTGGAACGGTTTTCTAGTCTCTGTTTTCCATATTCTTTCTCATTATAAATGAGTTCGTGTCACTTGTTATTTCACGTCTGATCTTTCTCCTCTTGGAAATATACTTCCACTTCTTTTTAGTTCGTTTCAAGTCTTCAATCTAGTCGAGTGCCGTATTTACATTTCTTGGCTTTGCGTTTAACCAAATTTAATTCTTTTATCATTGTTTTTCTAATTTAATGTCCTATTCAAAAATGAATATTTCAGACCCTTATTAAAAAATAATTGCATTGTTTTGAAGAGTTTGTTGACATCGATCTTACGAAATGCTTAAATCTTGATAAAGTCGTGAATATCGTGAAGCACGTCTCAGAGTTGAAATATTTTTGTCACTTTTGTGGAGGAAGTCCGAGCTAGAAAAATATCATGTATCTAAATCTTTTCCAAGGAAAAGCACTTTTATCCCGAGAGGGTATGGGAAGTGGCAGGAGTTGAGTCGCGAGTAAACTCTCATCCTCGAGTTGACTTTAAGTCGACCTCCTTCAGTGACAAAAGACTACGGAATGAAAAATTACTGCGACTTCCCGTCGTGCCCTGAAATCATATCATCTCGGTCGTGGAAAAGTCCTTTCTCTGCCTTTTGTATTCCTTGTTCAAAGACGGGCAAATTTAACGAATTTAAATCAAATTCGAGCGAAATAAATTTTCGTGTTAATAAAAATCTAACGAGGGACAGAATTTAAATTAAAGTCTTTGAAAAAAAATATATATCCTTAACTGCAAAAAATTTCTGTTGTGAGCTTCCAATACAGTAATGGAAGTTTATTACCAACAAGCAATGTAATTTTTTAATACATGATGTATTGTAATTTCACAAAAGACGGTGGCGCCGCTCTACAGCGGCGCACGCTCTTGAGCTTATAACTAAAAGTAGAGATTGTAATTTTACATTACAACCTCAATTACATTTCTGTTCAGATTTAGATTAAAAGTTAGAAGAAAAGGTTTCATTTAATAAGACTTAAAGTGAGAGCTTAAGACCTATGCATATAATGAATGTTTTAAATTTCAGGCTCAGACAGGCCTAAACGACTTATTCCACAACTTATTCAATGCATTTGCCTTACAGGAAGAGTAGGCTTATCCCGAGGGATCTAATTGTTGGAGCTGCTGGCCTAGTAGTTGACTGGTTGTTCCACTCCCACGCATAGTCTCTATACAAATGTGTCCTGAGAAATGAGTGCAATATACGAATAAACAAATAAAAAAAAGAATACAGTTAAATGTCATCAGTCTATTTAAATTAGTAGCAACTAATAGAATTTCCCGTAGTAAACAAAAAAATACAAGGTTCATAGAATCGTTTTCTAGCAACATTTAAAATTGAAAATAACAAAAGGGTACTTTCTAATCAAAGATCAATGTGCATATAACAATTTCACAGGATTAAACGGCGGATTATTATAGCGCGAGACGGAACTAATATAGCATAGAACATTCTTTCTTAGCGTTTTGTCCTGCTTGCATAATACTGTCCGCGTCGAGTCGACATGGTGTGAATGCTGCTTGATTAAACACTCACTGGCATGCCTGGCTAAGCAAAGTCGCATTATTTACGGTTAATGGCTTAAAACGCGGAAGCTGGATCTTCACCTCTTCCTTCTAAATCTTCTTGGAAATCTTCTGAAGATCTACTTAAATCTTCAAATACTACATTTAATAACCAACCCCTTATTATCATAAAATTTCTAAAAATATATGTTGATGGAGAAGATAGGGTAACTAGCCTCCAAGCCCTGAGTCATGACTTCGCTTCTTTGTTTTTTTCTCAATTTACTTTCTTATCTTTTTTCCTAATCACCCTTCCGATCTGCTCATTTGTATACCCTATTTCATGGATCATCAAGAGCTAAGCGGATTTGCCTGATCATCACATTTGAATACTCACATCATCCTGAGACTTGTGGCTCTTCCAGCGAAACAGTCTGTCCATTTCGAATCCCGTCTTGGAAACGATTTTCTACCAATTTAGAGACGTTGATTTCCCTCAGAGAACTGCTGACAGAGTCCTCCAGCTATCATTGTGAGCAGGGCGCTGCTTGGCAATAAATCAAGAATCTCGTAGACCATCCGCACAATTAGTTATCACGGATTGCGCCCGACTTACGGTCTCTTGGGCGGACGGATAATTGCAGCCAGAATAATAGATGCATAAAGTTCCTCAAGCAGGAACTTTGAGCACTTGAAGAAGAGAGAATCCGCCATAGATCGCTAATTGACTCTCAGCAGTCACGAAATATCCAGGAACTTCAACTTTTAATAGCTTCCTGAGGCAATTGATAGTAATGATTAAAACTTGCACTAAACTGAATCGCCCATAAACGTTCCATCTACGGGCTATCGCATAACATTAACACCCTCGTAAAATTGCAGCCTATAACTTGCAACCTGACATAATCCAAGAAATAATATCACTATTGGATACTATGTGTACATCCAGCTTCCATTATTTCAGATCTCCTGCACAGAGGTTGGTTTACTTTTCAAATCTTGAAGCAAGCTTGAATAACTCTAAACAAAATTTAGTTAGATTTATAGCTATCTATAAAAAGAAAATAAACTTTGATTTTGTAGATAGAAGGTCCAGAATTTACAATAGATCAAGAAAAGGGAAATCCATTAATGTAATCGTAAAGTAAGGACGTTAACCTAGTTTAGTTTTTGCATGGTTCATTAAACAATATATTTATGATGTACCAAAGATATGAATCAAGATTATGATCCAGCATTTTACGTTGGCCCGGAGCCTTCAGCAAGTGGAAAACAGGCTAACAAATTTATTATCAGATGACCTGGTAGCCTGGAGTCATCTGAGTTGGTAATCTAAAGACTTGAATTACTCATTAGTATTCACCATCAATATGAACACAATTAGTTTAACAGAAATAAGGGCATTTCAATATTTGATTTCCAGAATGATAATTTGATAATACTCTACATTGTAAGACAGTATTCAAAGACTCTTTGTTTGACCTACAAAGTACTTCAAAGGAGTTGTCAACTGTTTGCAACCTTCCGACCCAACGTGAATGAACGATTTGGGATTTGTCTTCTGGCATCTTTAGATCAACAATTGCTGATACAACCGGTGGTCAGCCTAATCTCTGTTGAACATAATTTGAAATCATGGTCTGTAAACCCATCCTCTGTGCAGCATGGAAGCTGTTGCTGTATCCCTTAAGAATACTAAACGAGTTTAGTAGCAAACTACCGCCACGGACGATCTCAGGTTAAAGCCGGCGGCACTCTCCGTAACCTTAACAAACTCTTTATACCCTAGCTGTCACGAATTCAACTAATTAGTGTACTAATCCGTAACTAATAGGACGCGGGAGTAAGGGTAACCTGAAAATAATGGACGGCAGACCGGTCTTTCAGCCAATCGCAGATCAGTGCGATACGTGTACTGGATGCTGTTCCACAAGGGTTTTATCATGGAGCCGGCACTCTTGCTTTCCCTCTCTCCACTTTCTCTCTCATGATGTCTCCCTCTCTCTCTCTTTCCTACAAGCTTTGCACGGAGAAAAGCGTTTTGCGCAGTCGCAGATATCGATTCTGCTATGGTTCCCGAAGGATGAGGACGCAGGATCTGCTACCGAACCGCGAGACGTCACCTGGAAAGGGATACTGGTCCCGGTTTGAACTGGAAACTGGCACGCGTCGCTATTCTTGATAATACCCATCACGTATATGACGGAGATGATGCAATTCTTCTCAAGTCGGATATAAGATGGTCCTGTGGCTGGAATTTTGATAAAAAGTTGGGAATAAAACTATGAGGGAAAGCAATCGACAGGAAGGAGATTCATCAATGTCAAAAGAGGGGATTGGATTTATGAGAAGTTGGAAGAATGAACACGGATCTGGACACGTGAACACTGAAGAGTCTCTCAGGGGTTGTTTGGTTGCAGTAGAGTAGGGACACTTGATGCAAGATCGATCATCATTTTTTGTGCAGAGATATTGCGGAATAAATCGGTATAAACTTTGTTATCATCAACATCATCATCTTTGGTGCCATAATGAAGATCATCATTGGTGCAATCTTCATAACACTTCATAATATCTTCAAGATAGTACGTCAAATGATTGATTATAAAACCGTTACCAAGGATGGCAATCAACGTATTCTGCAATACCTTTAGATGGAAAATAATGATGATGCACCAATTTCTTTAATGAAGATTGGAGTAAGTAGATAAACACCGCTCCGACTTGGGTCACTGACCCGTTCCTTTTTAAATAAATTTCGTTCACACTGTAAACGAGACTAACCGGAATTATTGTGAATAAGAGTGAAGCGAAGATTGTCTGTGTATGAAAAAGATAAGAAACAGAAAAAGGTGCGGAACGGGGGAGGAAAGCAAAGAGTCCATATAGAGAAAGGTGTATATATAGACATGTATGTACATTTACGTACTCATAACGAAGGGAAGATAGGGAGGCCGGTTTTCGTGGGATGCTATACATGCGCGCGATAATGAAAGGTAAAGGGACATTCGTTAGTTAATGAAAGAGTAAGAGAGAAGGAGAACCGCAGAGTGTTTGACTTTGCCGGTCGTTGGGCCCCTCAGACAATCCATTAGCGTGGCTGCTCGTACGCGTAAGTACGTATATCACCCCAGAAAAAAAATTCAGACACACCTGAATGCTGCTCTACGATTAAAAAATATCAAATTGTTTTATGTCTTCATATCATCACGATCTTAAAATCATCTAAATAATGTTGAAAATGTTTTAACACATTCATACAAGTAGTATTTCCTTGAAAAATAGACAGCACTTGTGACAATGTTCAGAGATTATTCAACTCTAGTTTATAAAGTCAAAGCCGTATTTTTTTGGCAATAATCCACATGCAGTTGGTTGTTTATCACTCCAGCTTTTATTCCCTTTTGTATACACCGATATAAAGGGGTATTAACTCGTGCGTATGCGTTACAACACCATTCCCCTGTGGAAGCTGCAAGCATGCACGAATAGATCCCAATGCGGCACCTGAGTGACTGCATCGAATCTCCTGACGACATATGGAGTCCGGTTTACCCGTTGGTACCGCGTGGGGTCGAATGGGATCACCGAGGGTCGAGCAAACACTGAAATCCTTTAAAGCCGTGCACACTTTCACGAGGAAAGTCACACTCCGTGTTACTAGAACCTTTCGCTCTAATCTACTTTTACTGTTGGATCAAAACTGGCTCAAAAAACCATAGCATGCCACTCAATCCTTTGGAAACATTTCCTGCAAGCAGAATTTTCCATGATTTTAGGTAACCAGTTAGGACATGGTAATGGCGTTGATGATAATCCTAACGATTACAAGATGTTTGGTCAACAACTGGAAGTTACTGATAGTGTTATTTTGTAATTAGGAGAGAGTTAAATAAGAGGATATTAAAATAATGTAATTTATGAGGGGCAGTTTGTATAAAGTTTAAAGTTTAAACGTCCCTCGGAGCCTAACTCATAGTAATACTTTCCCATGGGCCTCTCCCATTTCGCTCTTATCTCTCTCTTCCACACACTGCTTTACATTTGCTCGTTATTCGTGGTACTGTTATTCTTTTACACAATGCTCGATGCACTAGAGACATGCACGTGTTCGCACGATGCGATCTCCTGCACTTATCAGCGAAGCTCACGAAGAAGATAAGAACCTGAATGCAGATTGTGATGAGGTTCTCTGACGCCAGTCGATAAGTGCAATATAACTCACTTCGAACAAACAATTTCCTGTCCACATAAACAAAGTATAAAACCGAATTTTCTGCTGATATGTCTCTTCTATTGTCTATTAACTTTTTATTATTGTAGTTTTCCGTTATTTCTAAACTGAACTCTACTTTTACTGGACACTTTTTCTATTTCATATTTTAATGTAGCATTTTTATTTCCCTATGATGAAAACTTTTTTATCCTTTTTTTCCATTCTAGCTGATAGCAAAGCAATTATCACCCCTGCATATTACTAACACATTTTCCTAGTTACACAAATTATTATGCAACGCAGCACTCGGAAAATGGAGATGAAATTAATAACGTTTCTATTATGTCAGGATCGATATTCGTTTATGGCAAAGTAAACATTTCACGCGCAACAAAAACAATTGGGAACTTTAGTTCGTTAAACGCATTTTCAAAGTGTCGCTTTCAGATACAGCAAAGTATAATTTAATTTGAAACTTTTTCAAGAAATTGTATGAAGGTCAAGCTTTGCAGCATAATAATCCTGATATTAAAGAATATATGTTAGACAATCCCGTTGTAGATAGCGATAGGAGAATCGATATCGACGACATTATGTACGTGATTAAGAAACTAAAGAATAGTAAGGCCGCTGGTGTGGATGGTCTCACTGCTAAAATGCTCAAGATCGGTGGCGGATATTTGTTTGTGTGGCTGAGCGAATTTATGAATATGTGTGCTGTGAATAGCAAGGTTCCAAATGATTGAAGAAAGGCGATTATCGTCTCACTCTAAAAGGGAGAGGGCGATAAAGGCGACTGTACTAATTATAAAGCGATTAGCCTAAGTAACGTGGGCAAAATATTTACAAAAATACTTATTGAGAAAGTCATGGGAATAACGTAGGAAAGGATCTAGGAAGTCCAACGTGGATTTATGTCAGGGAGATAATGTGCAAATCAGATATTTAGCTTGAGACAGATCTTAGAAAAAAGTTTGAGAGTAAACAAGAGAGTTTCTGTACATTCGTTGAACTGGAAAAAGCTTTCCATAAGGTGAATAGATCTAAACTTTGGGAAGTCCTAAAAGAGTATGGAGTGAATGGTTGGCTTCTAAAAGCAATTAAAGCACTATGTAATGGTGGTAGAGCGAGTGTAAGAGTAAATGGACAACTGAGCGATTGGTTTGATATTGAGCAGGGCGTTAGGCAAGACTGCGTTATGTTCTCCTCGATGTTCAATATATAAATGGACAAATGTCTAGGAATAGCTCTCTTAGACGAAGAAGGTGCTGATCTCGGGAAAGTGAAAATACGTGGAGTGGCGTTTGCAGATGATAAGACTGTTACAGCAGAATCAGTCGACGATTTGCAGAGAATGATGAGCAGACTGGATACCAGCATGAAGAGTATGGGTCTCAAGATTAACGTGAGTAAAACAAAAATTATCGTGTTTGAAAGAAGGGGCGTGAAAACAGAATGCAACATTGCCTTAAACAAAGAGAGGATAGAACAAGTTGATGAGTTCGTGTATCTTTGAAGTTTATTTACTGCTGGCGGAAAGACAGATGCAGAGATATCCAGACGTACACTGTTAAAAATTTCCGTTGTAATTTTATAATAAATGTATTTGAAGATTATTACCAAAACGTAATGCAATTTTACAATACATGTCTTGTACACCGAATTATGTCGCTAGTCTTAGCGTCTGATCATACATAAATCAAGAATTATGTATGAAGTATAGCTGAACAATAACCAGAAATGCATTCTAAAGACGATAATAATAATAATAATATAATAATATTTTCAATTTATCAGGTAGAAAGTGATTCATTATAAGTGATTTATTAAGATGATTATTTGAATAAATGGTGAAAGACATTTCGGGGTGACCTTATTTTCTAGGCTCTAGCGTAAATGGAAAAACGGAAGGTGAAGGATTTGTGAGAATAAAGCTAGCATGCGAACCGGAAAAGGAACTGGGCTTTTGGCCTTAGTGGCAGCTAGCTCTTATCACTCGTTCTATAGCATAAGGGGCCGAATGACACTTCCGCCGACCAACCAATGAACTAGATTGGATCTATCTGCGATTTTCACCCTGTCGCTTACTCCTAATGTTGGCGCAATACGACTTCCCTTCGAGACAATAGCTGCCGCGGCATGATTAATGCATGCTACGTTCCAAAGCCTCTGAGATAGATGCCTCATTTTTGAAGGGATGCTCTTAATTCTGAGACAAGCTTGATTAAAGAAATAATCAAGCGGATAAATGTTCTGAAAAATTTTTTCAACAAAAAATATGACAGAAAGGAGGTAAATAAAGATATAGAAATGGGGGTATCAGAAAGACATAAAGATGTGTGATAAAGATTGGCCACTAAAATTGTTCAGTAAACAAATTCATAGTACAATTTATAGGAGAAGTAAACTTCAAATCTTTTGATGAATTCAAGCATGTAGCAACTGACTATAAAAGTAGAAAATATTGCACAAGTAAATTTAGTTTCTTATTGAATTAGTTTTAAACATGGAACACAGCAGGGAGTCGATTGCGCTTCTTTTCTCTAACATTCCACATTTTAGGTTTCACATTCCACAATTATTTTTAAGTTGATTTAAAACTAATCTATTTAGATTATTTCATTTTTCAAATAGAAAAAGGTAATAATCTAAATAGTCACACTTTTCTAAAAATTTCTAATTTCATAAACAATCCTGCATATTGAAATAAATCTTGACCTTAGTGTTTCTATGTTCAAATTTTTATTGAGGTTGAAATAAAATCTACTTTCTTATAAAATTTTTCAAGCACCAAAAGCAAAACACAAAAAAGCTCAAAAATAAAAAATACACTTCCAACTACCTCCTTTTCGGCTCATTGGAGACAAATGTATAATAAAAGGAAAAAAAGGGAGCAAAAAAATGTCTTTTAATTTTGCTCTATTTTGCGCTAAAAATATAATAATGGTGAATGAACGAAAAAATTTGTGTAACGTTAAACCTAGAATACCAGTATATATTATGCAGTTTTTTTTTTACTTTGTTTTAAGCATGAGAATCAAACATCCAGGAAATTATAAAATTATAAAATTCTATCATTTAAACTTTCTCAATGTATTATCTCGATCAGTGTAATTATTTAAAATAACTTTTGATGTTAATTTTTCTCGTTTCTCAAAAAAAAATAATCAGTAATCGGCAAAATTAACATAAAAAAAATATTCCATCATTTAAGTTGAACTTAAAAATAAACAATATTATATATTTTTATACTAAATATAATAGTTTACCCACTAAAAAAGCCATCAAGATTCAACTGTTTTTCAAAGAGTGGAAATTTAAAAACTTGTAAATTGCGAAGTGCATAATGCAAAATTTTTCAAGTTAGAAATTCAGATTTTAATTAAAACTGCGTAAATCCACAGAATTCTCCACGTTGAGACTCGAACCCACGATATGACGGACCATTATCAAAGCTGGAATATTACCTTGACATTTTACCAATTGAGCCACTCTTGTCCCCTATTAAAATCATTTATAATTTAACCAATCAAGATTTGAAGAAGTCTTAATTGAACAATTTAAGAACTGCTTTAAATTGAATGCCTTCAAAATCGTAAATTCTCAAATTCAAGCTTTTAAGTTGAACTATTTAAATTGAAAAATATTGAATATTTCTATATTAAGCATGATAATTTGTCACTCAATAGGTTCAGGATTGATCTGCCATTCAATTTCAAAATTGCAAAACTTTCCAATTCCAAGTTAGAAGTTACGATTATAATTAAAACTGTTATTCCTCCAAAATGGAACCACTTTTTCAAAATTAAAATCATAAGATAATGATAATAGTCATAAGTAATGCCTATTATTTATTAAGTTTAGAACCGGATCGGATAAGCATACAAAATTGTAGTCGATTTTATATTTTTCTCAAAAAAACGTTTTAGACGTCAATTTTTTTGCAATTTTGATCATATTAAGGAAAATAATTTTACGCGTAGGTTTAAGTGAGATACATCCTTTTTTAACAAAAAAGTTTGAGGTTCATTCATTAAATATCGTGAGAAAGGCAAAAAATAAGTTTGAAAATTTCGAAATTTTAAGAATTTTCATCACAGTATTGGCATGAATATCGATTGATGTACTCAGAAGCATTCTATGATCAAATTAAGTTATGATATGAACAGATTTCTAAATTTTCCTAACGTTTGTGAAAGAAAAACTTTCTTAATTTTGGGAATATAGAAATATTGCAATAACTAAATTTACTCGTTATGATAAGACAAACCGATTGATGTCTTTAACAGGCCTGTATAACAAAATAAAATTATGATATATACAAAAACGTTAATTTGTTTAACGCTTAAAGATTAAAAAATTCTCAATTTTTGAAATACACCAATATTTTAAATATAAAATTTATTCGTGTTGATGAAATGAATCTATTGAACTATATAAGAACTTTCTATGACCTATGAAAAATAAAAAATAAACAATAAGCCTGTATGAGGTGGCACAGTGTTCACGAAATGATAACAAGACCCACCATATAAAAAGCGGTTTTTTAAATTATAAATGTTCAAAATTGAGGATTCAACAGTTTAGAAAAGTTCATAAGCTTCAACTTTACGATTTCTATTTTATAATTAAGTGGTGAGAACAAGTGCTTCAAGGTGATGTCAAAAAGATTATAAAGTGATTGCAAGTTCATTAAAAATTAATTGAAATTAAAATAAGTTTCATTTCAAATAAGCTGCGTCTAGAAGTTTTAGCTGCATATGGCTGGGCTAAAAGTACGGTCAGTTTAAACGTACGGACTTAAAATGTAAAATGAAATTTTACTCTTACTTTCTATTTAGCAAAACGGGGTGGAAACTGAAAATGGAATTTGGAAAAAGGGTTTGAGGTTATGTTTACTGATGATAATTAAATATATAGATAATAAATTCTAAAATTTTGAAAAACTGGAAAGCGGAAGGTTTAGTGACTAAATTACCAACACTTAATTAAAAATGTTGCTAATTTAATAATAAGAAAAATTTGTTCGTATGTGTAGCCCGGCCGTGCAGCTAGATCTAAAAATGCAGACTGTCCGTACGCCTAGACACTCCCTTAAAAATAATACTATTATCGAATATTTACTTTCTTTAGCCACAATTGAAACATAATAAGCATTCTTTTTTTAGAAAAGTTTTTAAAAGACGATTCCCCAGTCAAACTGACATGAATTCCGGCGCAGCGACTGGTCTTCAATTAGTAGCCAATCCATTAGTAGAAGTGGAACATTTTTTGAGGAACTAGGGTGACCCTGTTAGGCGAATCCATCAACTTCCGGTCGAAGTTCAAATCTTAATGCGACTCAGCACTTTGTTCGATTCCTTTTGACGGTCAGCTTTGATGGATATTAGACACTGAGATATCCAATATCCACTCTCTCCATTATGTTCTTGGTTTCCGTTAGGCTATGATAACAGAACTCAGATATGCGTTTACATTTACAAAGTAGAAGATAAATGTGGGGAAAAGAATAGCAATTCATGTGGCAAGCGCGTAAAACTGGGCGTTTTAGGCTAGGAGGATGTTTTCAGCAGGAGCAGTCGGTGAGACGTAGGCAAGTCGATGGCGCAGAAGCAGCCAAAAACTAAGCTGAAGGTGAACCGCAGGCAATTTCTAGTAATCTTGGACATTTTTGGTAATATTATAAACTGCTGAAATTTCCAGAAATTTTCGATAACTTATGGTAATTTATCGGCAATTTATAATCATTTATCAGTAATTTATGATATCTTATCACTTTGTGTTGGTCCAATCACTGGTTGGAATAGTTACTCTTGAACATCAATGCAAGAGTGAGGTTACCACTCCTGAAAACCGCCCTAAAAAGACTTTATACCGCAGTTTTGATGCGCACTTCGATCTGTGCATTAAAACTGCAGCATAAAGTCTTTTTAAGGCAGTTGTGAAGATTAGCCATAGAAAGTGTTACTGTACGGAACGAAAAAAGGTGTCAAACAGCGACTTTTTCATGCCTATGCTGAAAGAAAATATTTTCGGACAAATGAAATCATACAACATCGACCGATAAGGCGAATCAGAGCATGGACGCTTCTCAAGGCAGTGCAAGTGTCCTTGTCGTGCAGCACATGGTGCACAAAACTTCTGGATCAAAGCCGGTTTATGTCTCGTTCGACTTTTTGTTTTATTATTCTATACTTCTTTTGCGTGCCATCCCTTAAGATTAAAAAAAGAATAATATTTACAATTTTAGCAAGAAAGGTAAATATTTTTGATAAGGGCGGGAACATTTTCTCAAGGGTGATACAATATTTCTTCCTCTGAAAAAAATTGTACAAAAGTGGCATAGCAAAAATATGAAATACTTTATTTCTTAACAAAATAAAGATTTCTTTTTGTATTGCAATAATAATTCGCATCAATATGTCACATCCACTGATAGTTTGACGTAACTCAAAAACAGGATGCCCCTATCATTGCTTGATAGCAAAACAACTCACGGTGTCATAGCGAAAGCAAAATGCGCACTTTGAATACATTAATTTAAAAGAATGTTTGAACAAAGCTTTCATATTCAGAAGTAAATTATTAATTCAAAGTATTGAAATTTTTTTGAGTATAATAATAATAGCGATTCAGGGCTATTTTTCCCAGTTCTATTCTTCTGCAACTGCTGACGCAGTTTAACAAAATGCAATTCAAAGCGCTTTGTTTAAAGTGCAAATTTTAATCTCAACGCGAATTTGTTTACTTTATAAAAGGTCACTTATCCAAGCGAGAGGAGAAATGCGAGAAGAGGAGAAATGCGAGAAGAGAAAAAAAGCGGCCGTTTGAAAAGGTTGGAGTAAGCATTATAAGACTGCTCGCTTTTTCATTAGAATAGACTGGGGCAAGATGGTCGTGTGGCCGGACGCGAATAATGAGACGTCAAGACTGTCTTTTAATTGACCGCGCCCCTTTTCTTTCTACCGCCATGACGGTAATTGAGCAATGATCTCAAACGATTCCATCCCAAGGGTTAACCTCCAAATCTTCGTGAGAAAAAATCAAACTGCAGACTTTGATATCGGATTTAAGGAAGCGTCTTTCAAAATAAAATACTAAGATTTAAATTTTAAAAATCTTTCAGCCCCTCGGACCTCCCCACCAACCAATACGAGGCCGGCGGCAATCCTCTCTCTCACCGTCTTCGACCCCTCACCCACGAGTGCGAGCTCGCAGACATTCTAGGAAGGACTTGAGCCGAGGTGCCTTTAATCGGGAGTTGAGTGACTCAATATTGATCAGAGATAGGGCTCTAGGGCCTTTAAAAAAAATGATCAAACTAACCGAATTTTTCAAAATAAGTTCCAAATTCTCTTTTTAATCTACTGAAATTTGAGTATTTTCAAAAACGAAATGATCTAAACATAAAAGGTCTTATCCAGGGTATGTAACTCAAATCCTTCAAGAAATTTCCTGACAATTCCAGGTTTTTTCCAGGTATCTCTAGATTTTTCCAGATATGTATAATTTTTCTTAATACAGAGCCATTTAAGTATTTAGTACCGAATTTTTTCAAGTAATCAACCCTACACGCCTTCAAAGCATTACATAATACTTCAATAATTCAGATTAAAATCCACCTGTGAATGGTTAAATTGTAATTATTTACGAAAATTTAGAGAAAAAATTGAAAATGGGTTTCATCCTATTTTGAAATTTTCGGATCATTATTTTTCAGACGTTAAAAGCGTAAATGCTTTAATATCCGTCTACCTTATTCGATGATTGTAATTACTTATAATTCAAAAACTGGAATATGTACACATTTTGAAAAATATGACCATTTAAGGCTAAAAAATGACTAAAAGTGTCTTATGTTCACACAAAAAGAAACCATAATGTCAATTAAAAGACTGGTCTATTTAAGATTTTCAATTTAAATACCCATTCACATTTTATCGGCTGGAATTTTATAGTTTAGATAAAATTTGATTACTGAACTGGACTTCAAATTCCTGAGATTTCAAGTCGAAATATATTGCATTTTCAACAAAATAGTTGAACTTTCCAAATAAAAAAATAATAATTTTCAACCACTTAGTTGAACAAACAAATAATGGAACTTTTATGAAAAAGACGAATTTTTAACAAAATAGTTGAACTTTTAACGAAAAAAGATGACTTTAACAAAATAGTTGACGTTTCAACAAAATAATTAAATTTTCAACAAAATAGTAGAATTTTTAACCAAGCAGTTGAATGTTCAACCTACTAAGATGCGTTTTCAATCAAATGGTCGACTTTTCAAGCAGAAAAGATTAAAATTCAACGAAAACGGTTGCACTTTCAATGAAATAGTTGAATTTTTAAGCCAAGAAGACGAATTTTTTAGAAGACAGTTAAGTTTTCAACCAAAAATATAATCGTTAAATTTTCAGTGAAAAAAAATTACTTTTCAACAAAAAAACGAGTTATCAAACAATTGAATTCAACGTAAAGCGAGAAATTTGTAACAAAAAAGTTCAATCCTCACACAAATAGATGAATCTTCAACAAAGAAGCTTAATTTTCTACCCAAAAAGATGGATTTTCAACAAAATACATGAATTTTCTATAAAATAGTTGAATTTTCAACCGAAGAGGTAAATCTTTACTAAACATGAATTTTTTAACAAAGTAGTTCAACTGTCAAGCAAGTGATTGAATTTTTAACCAACTAATTAAATTTTCAACCAAAAAGCTGATTTTTTCACCACGAGGATTAATCTTCTAACAAAAAGACGAATTATCTACAAAACAGCTGAAACTTTCAACACGGAAATATGATGGTTCAACAAAAAAGCTAACTTTCGACTGAATAAATAAATTTTCAAAATAATAGTTCAATTTTTCACCAAATAGTTGAATTTTCTACCAAAATTATTCAATTTTTTACAAAAAAAAAAGTAGTTTCCAATAAAAAAGTTAATTTTCTATCAAACTGTTGAACCTATAAAACAAACAGATGAAATTTCCACAAAACAGTTGAATTTTTAACCCAAAAATATGAATTTTAAACAAATAAGTTAATTTTCAGCCAATAGTTTAATTTTCTACTAAACTGTGGAATTTTCAAGCCAAAAAGAAAATTTGTCTACAACACAGCTGTATTTTAAACAAAAAAGTTAAATTACAACAAAATAGTTGAATTTTCAACTAGCATGATGAATCTTTGACAAAAAAAAAATGTTTTTCTTCAAAGTAGTTCAACTTTAAACCAAGTAGTTAATTTTTCAACCAAAAAAGATGAATTCTTATCGAAACATGTAATAGTTGATATTTCAACCAAAAAATATTAATTTTCAACATAACAGTTGAATCCTCAACCAAAACAGATTAATTTTCAACCAAACAGTTGCATTTTTAACCAAAACGGATAAAGTTTCAACCAAGAAGATCAACTTTCTACCAAAAAATACCAGTTTTAAAACAAATAGATGAATTTTCAACTAGAGAAGATCATTTTTCAACCAAAAATGGAATAGTTACATTTTCAGATAAACAATTAATTCTTAACCAAAAAAAAAGAATTTTTAACAAAACAGTTAAATTTTTAACCAAAAAGATGAAGTTTCAACTAAAATGATGAATTTAAAAAAAATGAATTTTCAACAAAAGAGATCAACATTCAACCAAATAGTTGAATTGTCAGCCTAAAAGAAGATTTTTCAACCAAGAAGATCAATTTTCCACCAAAAAAAAAAGAATTATCAAAAAAATATATGAATTTTTCAACAAAACAGTTGCCATTTCAAGCAAGTAATTAAATTTTGAACCAAACAGTCGAATTATTAGCCAATGTTCTCATTGTGATCTACTGAATAATAGTCGCAGCATTTTTTTAAATTATCATATGGTGCTTACCAATTTAATCGCAACACAAAATTCTGTTGCGCCCACTTCTAATTCGATTTTGAAAAACATTTTCTACAGGGACATGAGTGCAAAACTATACATTAAATCAAGCTAATGAAACAAAATCAAGACTTTGAGATTATGCACTGGTTTGACAAATCATTCAAGAATATTCTTAAATAAATCAATTATCACTATCGAATAATTGAATATAAGTGAAAATGATAAAAAGCGATTTCAATTCAAAAATTCCCTGAATTTTTCCTGAATTTTCCTGACCAACAAAATTCCTTGACAATTCCAGTTTTTCCAGGTAAGTAGACACCCTGACATCTCAACATAAAAGCTCTTATCACACGCTTTTAACGAAAGTTTTGATGGTTTTAAAATTGAACAACACTAAAACGAAAGAATTTTCTTTTGATACGTGCTTCGGCAGGATCTAAAAATAATAAAGTGCACTTTTGGAAGTGAATGAACGCTTTTCCAGTTGACACTCCCGGTCTCGGATATAAAATTCTTATTGAAAAGTCTGATCACGTTTCAGGGAACAGCGTTTAAAGGGAGCTGTCATCTTTTTCCTTAAGTCGTCGATCAGGGGCTGCTGTAGCCGCAATTTACTTCCGTTCGTTCAGGCCTGCTAGCCAATCACGTCCCGGTGCATTTCCACGCATTTTAATCAGAATGTTCCTGAGATAAATATAGCTTCCTTTCCGATCGGTTTCTCGCTAGAGACACCATTAGACGTTCCTCTCGCGTGCCCCGTCGGTATATCGAAGAATGAGAAAAAGAAAAATATAACGAGGGAAAACAGAAATGAAAAACCTGAAATAATGCAATCGTACGTGCCCGAGTAAAAATTCTTCGACTTGGTTCCGAATTGAATTGCCCCAATCAAGACATATTGGAGAAGAAGTGAAGACATCTTTCGATGTCTCATTTTTGAGACGGGGCCAGGCTTTATTTCATGTCTTAAGTCGAATTTTTACGTCTTGAGACAGTAAAAACGTTGCTTATAGCCCTATTGGGCATTTAAACTGCTATGCGACACTGACGGCCCCTACGCGAACTAACCAATATGGCCGTGGATGACATATTAAATACGCGTAAAACATCACGAAAACCAGCAAAAACACATAGCGGTTTACTGTAATAATCGTCCAACTGAATAAATAAGGTTTAAGGTTTCATAGAGTGCCCAAGCTTGGAAGTGTTAAAATAAAAAAGCGGAACTTATTTGGAAAAATTGAAGTTGTAAATAAACACAGCGAATGGTTGAGAAATTTGAATGAATATATTTCAACTTTTTCGCGAGTTTTTATGGTAGCTCCGCACACTACAGTCATACCAGAATTAAGAATATTATAGCCTTCCATCAAATTTCTAGATGCAGGTGTAGCTGTTACGTAACTTCACAAACTATTAAGTCCAAAAATACTATTTTCTAAACTTAAATACACTTTTTAATTAAATTATTGCTACTACTTCATATCATCCATGTGACTTCCGTGGCCATGTTTGTATGGCACCGCAGCGCCACCTTTGGCGCGGTGGATGTTTTCATTCCCAATACTATCAGAAGATATTATCCGCTCGTGTATGTACTGCATTTATCTAATGTCGAGCGACAGGTTTGACGGTAACGGTGACTGTATACACTCGATGATATCGAATGTCTAGATTCAAACTCGACAGTCGGAAACCGGCTTTACTCGGGAAGATGGTTTCTGCAGTTTTCCTTTCCCCTGGCCAAACGTTCAGACAAATGCGAGTCGTCCTGCGATAAAGGTACTCATGCTAAAGGACTTAAATGATACCCTAGCTGTGAGGACTGTCGTAGACGGGTTTTGTAATAAAAGTTATAGTACAATATGTTTTATCACAGTGCTATGGGACTTTAATGAACCAGCCCATCTATAAAGTAATAGAAAAGACTGTTGGGAAAATACCGTTGATATAGAAGCTAGCACAAATTATTATTATTTTTTTAAGGTCGCTGTTAAGAGTGATCCTGTATATAATATTCTATAATTACGTCCTATACTTATCATTTATTTGTTGTGATTGACATTTTTTGATGAACAGTTAAATCTAACATGGTGAAACTTTGCAACTCTGTCAAGTAATTCTTTCATCGTTCTTCTGGTGTGGAATCAACGATGTAAACTGTTCGCGTGCCATTACACACCCTCCATTGACAAGATTCGGCAGCCAGATATGCCCATGAAATATAGAATGCAAAGGTAGAGAGAATGATCTACCAAGAACGGAGCTGCTTCTGAAACTGTTATTAAAGCATACATCAGAGCACTGCGTATCGATTCTACAACCGTTATCTCAGCCGCTAACTGGTGGGAACAAACTTTTTCGGATTAACGAAAGCAGTCTAACTGAGTAGAGTCAATAGTGTATATAAATTCATTAAATCAGAGGATAGCTGCTACATAAAATACACTTCTTCACCATTTTCTTGAGTTTTAATTTCGACGATCTCATTTTAATAATTTTCTGCTTTGCAGGAAAATTGATTTCAATTTCGGACGAATGAGAATTGTTAATTCATTAAGATCGAAGGGTGCATAACTGCACTAAAAAAATTGGTTGATTATGACAACAAGCTTCTTGCTAGTAGAGATGGTATTAGTTGCGATAGCTACTTTGATGGTAAAACTAACTAATCGATTTTCTGCGGCAACAAGTCGCCGTTAGTACTCCTACATAGTTCATAATGTAAGTAACGATAGTAATTGTAAGCCTAAAAAATAAACGTAGTCACATTTACCACCAACGTATTTTCCAACAAATAAAAGTAGTAAAGGTTACAATTTTTGTTCCTCAGCGACATTGGCAGAACTGAAGCCTGATCAATGCTGCCAACATTCGCGCCGAAATGTCGTGTCATGTTCACGATCGTCGCTATGTTTAGATTTTCGGAGCTTTTTGGAAAGTCGATCACATGGATTCATTATTAAAAACATACTGCAAGTTCAGAAACTGCTGGAAACTTGGAGATCGGAAAATTGCTTCGAAAAACTCCAAGGAAAGTAAAAAATAGTTAATTCGTTGGACATGATGGAGCTTTCAGAATTTCATGTAAGTAGTATAACATCGTTATACTGATGAGTTATTCAGGTAAAAATAATTAGGGAAAATTCACATTAAATCCGCGTAGAAGCCATACTAATTTCAATAGTTAGGACTACCACTTTAGGTAATTAGAACAACTAATTTAATTGTAGGGCTTACTAGTTTATTAGTAAGACTTACTACTTGAAGTAGTAAGTACAACTTCCTGAAAATGGTATCTACCATCGGAATTTGTTACAACAACAAGTAATGTAGTAAGGACAACTACTACCATTCTTTTCAGTGTGAAGGGTGCCATGGCAAAACCGTATAAGTGCGAAAAAATGTTCAGAAGAGAAAAAAAACGTTCTCAAAATTCGAATTATCAAGAAAATAAAAAAATGAGAAAGTCCTTTCGCGAGTTGATAGAGCTCTT
>JAUMHM010000031.1:29796109-29809921 GCA_032362435.1 Melikaiella ostensackeni | reverse complement strand
TAAATGTTTTCTGAAATCAAACAAATGCAGTCAACAACACGATTTTGTTGAATGAAGAAAATTTTTTTTCTGGGTGTTCTCATTCGAAATCCATATAATTTTTATCCTGTAATTTAAAAATTCTAAACTCCTAACTTGATATTTAGACTTCAGAGTTTAGAAAATCACAGCTGATGAAAAATGTTTCCTCATGACAGGTTTCTGATTTCTAGCATTGAGATTAAGCTGACATTGCTAGTAGAAAAGCGGCTTGTAAAGTCCAATGCGACCTGTGATGGGATTAATAAAACGCGTGTCTACCTGATGCTCTCGTATAATAAAAGGGCGGGGTCAGATGCGCCTGAGGGGTGCTTATTTTCGGTGCACAAGCCATTGGACTCATACGGTTCACCATGACGAGATCCCAAAAAAGCATTCTTCTTTTATTGTTCCCGTTAAGTGCATCAAAAAACACGTCCCACAAATAACGGGAACCCTCATTATAAAACAGAAGCTCTCAAATTAAAAAAAATAGCTTCTGAAATTATTTGAGAAACTCAACACTACTCTTAACACATCGTAAACACTAATTGACTTTCTAAACTAAATTTTTATCACTCTACGAATATTCCAGGAAGTAGATTACCAAGTCAAATGTCCCGAGGTAAATTTGTATGTAATTGAGTAACTTTAGTCAGTTTTGAACTTTGGAACCAAACCCATCTAGAACATTTTCATGAAACTTTCTACTCATATGCGAGTGATATCGATTATTCCCTCTGATAGTGTAACCCGAGCGCGGAGTGATATACCCTCTGTCGGTAAATTAACAAGGGAGGGAGCTTGAACAAGACTTCGTAAATTGAAAAAATTACTTAAATGGCGTGTAATGATATTCGTCGGACGTTCGAGAGTGGTGGTTTCCGGAAATTTGGTAAATTGTATGCGCGACAGCATGACGCGTGTCTACGCATAAATTTCAAATGCTGCATGTCCCTTTGTTGACGCCTTTTGCACTCTCAAATGTCCCTCACCATGTGGCCATTCCATGACAAGCGTACATCACTAAGCTTCCACCTGCATGTACCGGAAGTGCACTTCTGTTACATAAATTCGTGTTGCTGCGTGAAAAGTTGCTTCTAATGAGAATTTATCATGATCTAACGCGAAAAGTGTGAAAGAAATTACAAGAGCTATAATTATTAGAAAATTTTGAACTAAAAGCTCTCAACATTGAACAATTGCGAATTTATGTAATTAAAAAAAATCTACTAATACTGATGTTTTATCAACAATCATTTTTTTATTAATCACAGAAAAAAAAAGTTAAAATGTGTTGCAGATAAATTTTTGAACGGATTTCGGCGAAAGTTTCAGCCAGGTTAGAAGAAAAGTTCTGGAATGAGCAAATTGGGGTAGAACATGGAATTGGTCACAAAAAATACCAATAAAACAATGTTCTTGTTTTTAAATCTCCGCTGAAATAGATTAGACTATTGTAAACGAACTAGAACTTATTCAACATCACGTAACAAAAAGCAACTGACAGCTAAGAATCACCACTTTGCTCCAGTTTAATGAACTCAAACGACGGTAGACAGCACGGGTGTCTTAAGTTTAGCTAGTTTCCAAATAAAAGTGAGACATTATGAAGCGAAAAATTACCGAGGCAAGTTTAAAAACGTGAAATTATCTTCACTTGGAATAGATGTAAACTTTATCTTTTGCTTTTTCTGTGTGCCCTCAGAGATAAAAGGTATGCGAGATAATCAAACATAAAAGGATACCTGAATTTTTATCAGGGTTTCGTATTTTGGTTGAGAATTTAATCCTGAGAGGACCAAATCCCTGACAAAGGATTTAGATATTCCTTTTTCGAGCAGACCAAAGTCCACCGACGTACGAAAATCTTCGCACGCGAGAATCCCTCCAGCCTGGCGCCAGGCAATAATAATAACCCTTCACCCACGCAGCGAAACGTCTTTTTGCAGAAACGACTTCGCCAAATGGACTCAGCCTCTGTTGCTGCACAAACAATTCCATATAACTTCCACTCCACTATAATAAAAACCACCTTCGAGGACTTAAACTGCTTTTATATTCTCCAATTGCTAAAGATAAAGTAGTGGAAAAGTCTGTTTTTGTCACTATATCAACAAAGGATTATCTGAATGTAACTTTTATCTGATAAAATGCCTCTGCCGTTTAAAATATTTGTTCTGTGAAGAAAAAATTATTTGTACTTTTTTTTTAAGAGAAGCCTTATTGTGAAAAAACTTGATACCTTGAACCAAAAAAAATTGCCCTGATCGAGTTGCAATCTCGAGTTTAGATCAGGATCAGATTTCGGCGAGAAATTGTCAGGTGCTCGTTTTTCCGACTGAGAATCCTCCAGCCCTTAAAATAGTGGGAATAACGAGAGCTTGAAAAAATAATGAGAGTAATTTCATCCCCAGCATCTACGCCACGTGCAAATTTTTCCACGCGTAACTTTTTCTTCTTAACGATCTCTTTCATGTTGTCATTATGCAAATGTACAATTCTTGAAGTGGAATAAAAAAATACAGACGTAATGAAAATAATAATCTACATATCTTTTTTTTTAATCATCCGAGCAATAAAAAATATCTGAAAATCTATAATAAAACTGCTATGAATATATAATAAATGACCAAATAACTTTTGTTAGCACTTACAAATAGAATAGATGGGAATTTGGAGTTTTAGAAGAATGAGTCACAGGTTTGCAAGTGGATTAGCAACCCCATAATTTATCGATCCTCTCGGAGTCTGATAATTTGACTTTAGTAACTTGAAAGCTCGCTCTGAAATTGTAGGGTGTGTATAATATTTAGATTGACACCTGAACCTGGCAGGCAGGCTCGTCGGATCGAATTATGATAATTCCCAATCTTTTTTCTTTTGGGTTCGTCAGTGACCAGAGCCGGGAGATTTGGGACGATCGGAGGGTCGAGAAACTCCTGGCACGAAAAGCACTGAGCCAACCCAACAAGGGTGGCGGCATGGATGAGTCATGCTTCATCCCCTGCGGGGGGTGGTTTGGCTCCCTTTTCTCACCGCGACGAGCCTACACGGCAGATTCTCTCCGATTGAAATAATACCGGGTGCCCAGATTGTATCATACTCCTGTAATAATCGCATAAAAAAAATACTAAAGAACAGAAAAAGAATTCTATTTTTATCATTCATATAGAATATTTTTACAAAGATATTAATCATGAAGAATTTAGGGTCTTAACAGTTTCTTTTTAATGAATTATTATTTTTAGAGTTTCATAATCAGATAATTGAAGACCCGTGTTTAATTTGGATAGATCCACGGAAACCTTGTCTGAACAGCTGCCTCGTTGAATCATCCATGGCTGGACGCTGCAACGTTGTCACGTTTTCTGAGGATTCTAGAACGGTTTTTATTTTTATCAGAAAAGTTCATCTTTTTGAAGTGAAAACCGCTCCTTGATGAATATCAGTCAGTGACGAGAATCATCAATCTTATTCTATAAGAGGAGAGATTTCAAATGGGAATGATTTTTCTAAGCCTACTTCAGTTCAGAAAACGAATATTGGATCAGATTTTCTATTATTGTGATAACAAATTGAAAAGGAGATTAGATTCGAGAAAATGAACAGAATTGTTTAACATCAGTTTATTTTTGAAATTGTAAATTAGAACATTGTATTAAGTTTCTTTAAAAAATTGGATGAGAAGAGACATTACATAGTATATACTTGAAAAAACGAATTAGCTCATAAATCCCACCGCTGTCACCTTTTTTAACCTTCTCTAGAATCTGCAACAGACTTGACAACTAAAAGAATCGAGAACTTAATTTTGGCATTTTCGAAAAAAACGGTTCTTGTAAAATGAATAAGTTTGAAGAAAAATCTTGAAATTCAATCTTTTCTGGATTATATCTACGGTACTGGGAGCCACCGAGGGCAATACACGTGTATTATCTAAGAGCATGCGTACTTGCATCTTATAATGTACCCCAAGGGTAATTCAAGAAACCACTTCCAAAATAATGCTGTAGAACGAGCACAACTATAGATTCAAGGTACACAATATAAGCTTGAGTATGTTACACGATAAAGGCGATTATAGAACCATGAACTCGAGAAGTTAAACAAGAGTTCAACACAAAGGCGAGTTTGCATTTAGTAAAATATATGGCCACATATCTCAAATAAAAAATTTTCGTTTCTCAAAACATTTTTCTTGGTTATTTTAATTTGCAAATTGGAAATCTGAAAAACTGAACAAAATTAAATTTGAGTCGATTCAAACTGAATAATTCCGAAAATAAGTTTTCACACCAGAAAATTTTTCAGTTTGTAGAATTCCAATTTGAACAATTAAAATAAAAAGGGATTAAGAATGACAATTATGCATTGACATAACCTGATAGGTTTTTTTCTATTAAGAACTAAAAATCTTCTCCGTCAAAAAATAAAATTATTTCAGGGGTTTTTTCTGACCTCAGAAAATTGCTTTAGCGATAGGAGAAGTCGAATCTAAAGATCCAAATCGATTAAAACACTATTCGTTTATTTTAAATTATGAAAATATACCTCCGAAAAGTATAACTGTAGACCTTAATTTCCAAATGTAACCCAAATTCAAAATCATCACCTGGATTACTTAATGAATCACCCTTTATTTTGTAGATGATAATCCCAGGTGCCTAATTTGGCAAAAGAATAAAATTAGACTCAAATTTCGCTTCATAAAAAAAACTGAATGAGAAGAGCAGAAAAGAATAATAATCCCGCAGCATCTCGAAGTAGAACGCAGAGAGATTGCAGCGTGTGTAAAAATCTTCAAAGCTTACAACCGCTGTTTTGAGAAAAGGGGGCATGACCGTGGGGGAGGGGAACACTCGTTACGGAAAGACCCTCAGAAGACTTTAAAAAAGCGGGTTGGGTTTCTCTAGATAGATCTAGACCACGGAGGAAATATTTTCTCGTAAGAAAAACAGGTAATTTTGTTTACCTAATATAATAAAACCCACTGTAATAATCAAATATTTCAAATAGACATGAAGAACACCAATAATAGATACACAAATCCATCTAATTATTCATTATGAGCAAAAATCCAAATACGCTCCAAGCGGCGAAACTCGAAAGCCTTGCGGAAATTTAAACTGTAAACCTAAATTTGATTCATTAGGGATTAAACGACAACTGAAAAATATCTTTCGAATACTTTAAAGAAGAGAGTATTTGATAAAATAATTTTTGTTTCTTTTTGAATGAATAAAATTTGAAGACTTTTATACATGTAAGATGAGCCTCGTCGTAGAGCCATGATGATATTTCAATTCTACGACTATGATGTTGGAAATGTTGGCTATTGACCTTTGATTTGAAACGCTTCAGAAAATTTGGACAAAGACGTAAGAAATCTATCCTTGAAAACGTACCATGCCCTCGTCTATGGATCCATCCTCCTCGAAATAGCACTCGTCATTGTCTTCCGGTGTTGGTCCGCGGGAAGCTTCCGGTGGGTCCTTGACATCCTGCCGTCTTAGCCACTCCATCCCGTGTAGCTTTCTCGAATAAGAACCTTCGATTTCGTACACTCACAAGGACTTATCGCCTCGTCCAAAATTTGCAGATCACGCGGCCATCACAATCAAAAGAGATCCCATCGCTCGATAAGACAGTGACAGACATTTGTAGCCCCGTTAAATTCGTTATTAAATCCGTATCAGAAATCTACCATTAATTCTTTTTGATTCAAATAATAATTATTCTCTCCTTTCGCAATTTAATTTAAAAATGAATTCATGACATTCAAATGAATTTTTTAATTTACCCCGCTTGCCACTTCAATTTCTTACTCCTTTCCTTCCTCCGTCCAATTTGACATTCACAGCACTTAAATTCTTTCACTTTCTTCCACAGAACACTTTTTCTCCTTCAGCACAACACTGGTGTCAATTGATTTTTTTTTGAAAATCAGAAATGTTGATATCCTTCAAGAAAGAACGGGAATGAAACCGGTTCACTAACTGTCAGGAGCACGTTTGCAATTTCCACCAATGTCACGATCACTAGAGTACCGCGCTTTAATTTAAATTTTAAATTGTGAATGGAAAACCACATACGTTGTAGGTTAAAAAACTGTTTAAAAAAAGGAGAAAACTCGCGATACGGTTTTTCACTTTGCGCGTGTAGTAGAGCTTCAGCTGGCTGCGTGCAGTGAGTAGTCGGAGAATGCCGAGGAAGAAGTGGAGAATATAGCAGCTTTGCTGGCTCAGAAGCCGGCCGGAAAGCAGCGGCTGTGTACCAATACGGCACGGGAGAGTGAGAAAGAGCAAGTCTGTGGGGGAAAAAGCCGACTGAAGAGAGAAAGACATACGAAGAGGAGAGGAAGCACTGACGAAGCAGAGGGGACACTAAACAGAAACAGGAGAACGAGAATTGGAGAAAAGAAGGGAGAAAGAGAAACATACGGACGGGGGCGTACTATATAGTATATACTACAGCAGGGACGAGTTTAGTAAACCCCGAATTAAAAAGAAATTTTATTGTGAGAATTAGTCAAAACAGATTATTAACAATCAACATTGATTTCATAGACGAAATCGAACTTAATTTCAAGCTCTCTGAACATCTTTATTGAAATTGTTTAAAAAGTTAAAAAATTAGGTAGTTTGGGATGTATTTTATCAGAGGGCTGCAAAAAATTACGTTTTTGGTAAGATTTATTCTAATTTAATTCGATGGGATAATTAATCGGATTTGTGGTGTATACTACATTCCAAGATTGCATGGGATTGCACGAAATTTCAAGCATTGCATGGGATTGCGCGAAACTTTATAGAGATCGCTCGAGATTTCGTAGAAATTGCATGGGATTGCAAAGGAGTACGTGGGAATACAGGAGATTGCATGAGATTCCACAAAATTTTATAGAGATCGCTCGAGATTTTATATAGATTGCATCGAGACTGCATGGGATTACAAGGGATTGTAAAGGATAGCATGCTATTACACGAGGTTCTATGAGATTGCATGCTATTGCATCTAGATTGCATGAGATTCCATGTGATTACATGAGATTGCAAGCAGTACATGGGATTGCGCCACATTTTATAGAGACTGATCGAGATTTAATAGAGATTGCATGGGATTGACAAGGGGGGCGATTGCAGAAGATTGCACGAGATTCCACGGGATTATACGAAATTTTATAGAGATCGCTCGAGATTTTATAGAGATTGCATCGAGATTGCATGGGATTACAAGGGATTGTAAAGGATAGCATGCTGTTGCACGAGATTCTCTATGAGATTGCATGCGACTGCATCGAGATTGCATGAGATTCCGCGGGATTACATGAAATTGCAAGCAGTGCATGGGATTGCACCACATTTTATAAAGAATGATCGAGATTTTATAAAGATTGCATGGGATTGACAAGGAGGGCGTGGGATTGCAGAAGATTGCACGAGATTCCAGGATATTGCAAGAAATCTTATAGCGATCGCTTGAGATTTTATGGAGATCGCATGAGATTGCATCGAAATTGAATGGGATTACAAGGAATTTTAAAGGATAGCATGGGATTGCACGGAATTCCATAAGATTGCAGAGAGAGTGTACACCAGATCACAAAAGTAATTAACCCCTTAAATTTCTGACTTCATCTAAAAAAATTAGGGATTAATAAATTATTTTAAATCTTGAAAGCACCATTTTACATTTAGAAATTGGAAACCCGATTCATTGGATGACAAACATTTGTTTGTAAAGGTTTGCAAATCATTTTTTTTAGAACAATTTCTGCACAATTAACTGCCAAGGATTTCTGATCAATTATTAGGACATTTTGACAATTTGAAACAAGTTTTTTTTAATTGCTTCAAATTTTGTTCAAATAGAGTAATATACTATTTTATTGTTTAACTCACGTAAATATATTAATATAAGAACACTCGTGTGTCCTGGATTGATACAATCCTGGGTAACAGTATCTCTTTCTCTTTCTTTGTCCATCTGCATTCCCCTCAATACCCCTCGAAATCCCTACCATAGTACCATGGCCCCTACCATTTCTACAACAGTCATCGCGAGTTCAGGGCCGATCCTTCCAGAGACGTGCTCCCGAGACTCCAGTTACAACCAGCTCCAGTTCTCAGGCCATTTCGGTAACGAGGGGATTAAGTCGTTAAAACCGAATTAAAATTAAAAAGCAATACATTAAGAGAGTAACGGTGCAGTACGGATGCAACAGGCAGCTTATTCTATTTTAGTTAATAGGGTCATTGGACCTCCTTTGAATAATTTTTTTTTTCAAAATATAGAACATTTTACTTTAAATTTCTTTGCGAAACCTAATCTGAAAAAGCTACAATTCAAACGCACAGCTAATAAATAAAAGAGAGGATTGATTCATTTTTTTTTTATTTCGCGCGCATTTTCAAAGCTTTGTGATTGATTGCTGCGAATTAGTACTTTTCCTGTTAATAAATTCAACTCAGAAACCCAGATCCGGGAAAAAACCGCAATATGTAATACCATTTTGAAGGTTTCTAATTACAATTTAAAAAACAAAAAGCTTTTCTATTTTTGCATCATCTTCTCATAGAACTGAAAATCATCAACAAAAGTAATCAACAAAAATATCATTTCACGTTGTCAGTGAAATGAATTCCAATTCTTGCAAATTTAACAGCAAATTAATGCGTTTGAATTTAAATTTCATGTATTGTAATTGAAAATTCGCTTCAGATAAAGTAAATAGAATTTGTAATTATAGACTTTATTTTAGAAAGTTTGTAAATCAAGATTTTTTTTTAATTCAAAATTTTCACCTAAATGTAATCGAATTACAGATTTCCTTGTATCCACGAAAAATCCGAAATAGCAATCAGTAATTACTGTCTGAATTCCAAGTTTCATACGCCCAATTATTATTATTATTATTACTGAAAAATTAATTGGTTATCCGAAAAAAATTGAAATAACTTTCTATTAAAATGATTTTAGGAGATTTTTACAAATAGAGAAAAAAAGACGAGGAAAAAGGGCCTTCAGCTTAAGCTCAAGGATCCTAAAAATTTCAGAAAGAAAGTAAATTTGTAAAAATTCCATAACCAGGGCACAAATCATCCACTGACCCTTTTTTCGAAAGCATCGATTATAATGAGAGAAATTATCAGTCTGATATATCTTCCTATGACTATTTTAAAATTAGCTGTACGATTAGATTGTAACATTCCTTGTTTCTATTATCATATTTTAGAATTTTTATTTTCTTTGAGTTATCTTTTATTTTTAAAATACAATTCTAGGAGAGTATCTAATTACTAAAGTCAACTATTTCCAGTCCTGCGTATATAGAAAGGCGTGAGAATGTTAACTTCTAAAAGCACAAATTGATTAACTTTGTAATTAAACACAGTTTAATAATTACATAATTTCTCATGGAAGTTAAAGTTTCTTAAGTAACATTATTTATTAGTGAAAACTTGTTTAATCATTTTAAGTTATCGAAGTGATTAGCACAACTGTTTTGTTTTGTTTGTGGACACTGGATGATTGCATTCTTTAAAAACATGAAACTACTATTAAACATTGCGAATTGCAGAATTCTAAAAGTTTATTCAATTTTTAAAAAAGATTATTCTGCACAAATAACTTTTCTGTGCCCATCTAAACTACCGTCAACCGGGGTGAATCGCTACAGTTTTTCACAAACACCATAACTTAGACGTGATGTAGAAAATTCCTAAATTGTGTCTAATTTGTAATACCTGTAAATATGAATTTTTTAAGATCTCAAGGCAAGATATTCCATAGATCATTTAAAAAAAAATTTGTTTATAAATGTATTAAGGTAATAGGTAGCTGTTATTTTGAAATTCCTTATTTAAGAGATACATACGAAAGTTTAAGTAGCCTAATCTTTGATTGATGCGAGATGTTGATATTGTTAGCACCATTAGTTTTTTACAAATCAATATGTAATAATTTATTTATATAGTCGATAAAGTTGAGACAATTCATGATCTATTGAGCCCAAGATCAATTTGAAAATACAATTATTGAGCCTTCGACGATTTTGTAAAAATTGTTGTAGCGATTCGCTCCGGTTGATGGTACTATGAACAATTATTGTGAACTGCAGAATTGTAAAAGTGTATGCAATTTTTTAATAATATTATTCTAAACAAACAACTTTTTCACGCCCATTTACAAAGCGATTAGCCCCAAATGAAAATCTGAAATACGACACATAAATTCTCACGTAATATATAAATAATTTACCTCCTCCCTCACAGTTATCATTTCGCAACCTACTGACAATGAAAAAGGGGGTCAGTTTCCCCTTCCCTTGTCAATCATCATAAAAAATGTGTTGGTATAGTACACACCCCTGACTTTATCCGCGACAGAGATTGAGACAGATCACGAGGGGTGACGGGATTTATGGTGGGGGGATACATGAGACCTATGATTGTGTTAGTCATGGTTGCCCATAGCAACCCACGCGGATAATACACGCATTCTGGGAGCCTCGAAACGTACTACAAACTGCATTCTAGAATCTACACTCATATATGCCCTCTACTATTACTAACGACGTCATATTAGTATGTACGTGAGTTAATTGATTTCGCCTTTGTCTGTCGATATACAATGTTGCCAGTCGATCGAAACCTCCCATTGAAATCGCGTTATCGAACCCGAAATGAGAAATGCAAGAGCAACAGATTTTTGGAGGGGATGAAAGAGAGAGCGAGAGGAAATACTCGTGGGGGTAATGTGTATTTGTGTGTGGCCGTTGGCACTTATCTAATGCAAGATAAGTAGACGAGCATTAACAACACGCTAGAAAGATATATTGTGCCGATCTGGAGAAATTGAGGCCTTTAAAATAATATATTACCATAAATAATAATATAACATGAGGGCATAGGAGAATTTTGTCTCTTATATTTTTATCAATTCTTTTTGTGCCTTTTGCATAATACTTACGAAGTTGGAGAATCAGGGATGAAAAATGCACTTACCTAAAACAAGCAAGAAAATATTTTCATTAATAACAAATTTTTTAAATTTGTATTCAGTATAAAAGCATTTGTTTTTACTTTTGCAACTGTAATAAATATAACTGTTCGAGAGTTGGGCTGGAGCGTTCCTATTCCCAGATTAGGACTATATAGTATATTGTGTAACAAGTGCAGAAAGATGACAATCCCACGAGTAAAATACCTTCTCGCACGTATCACACACGATATTTTTTGCAAAAAGTGCAAGAAAATGACGATATTCCAATCTCATACGGAAGGTCGCCATTTTCATGCATGTGTTGCGAAAATATGTATCTAAATGCTTCTATAAAGTTAGCATGGACACGAACCGTCGAAAATTCTCGAATGTCGGTACATGTCGATGAAAGGAATCTTGGGATAGCCTATTTCAAGTTCGGCTGGACACCAAAAACTCAAGGCAGATGTCGCCACTCCTTTGGGCTCCTTTGGGCACACGTTTTCTATAATCTTCTATTGTTTATGGCGATCAGGATGATCAGTTATTGGCTAAACTTGGCGCATGCGTGAGAGAAATGCGAGAAATTTTTGATTGGTGCTTTGCTGGCAGTAAATTTGAATCATGAACAACATCAATGAAAGGCTTTTTGCAGATTTTATGCTCAAAAACTAGAGAGTACTATTAGTATTATTACTATAGTATTAAAGAGAGTGGAAGCTGAGCGTATACACGACAGTAACGTAAGTATAATATTCATAATTTGAATTTCGCGGTTATGGGGGCTCTAGTTCTTCATACGAGGCAGGAGATGGCGCTGAAAATCGTGTACGCCGAAATACATTGGGCTCTTACGGCAGCCTCCACTCTCTTTAATACTCTCTGTTCAAAACAACGCAAACCTTTCCAATTTAGCGTACGTCCTCCCCCTCAACTACTATATGTCCGGAAAAAAGGGCTACCAAATTTCTGACACAGTTTGGTCTCCTTACTATTACTCCATGCCTCCACTGCCGTGCCCGAAATTTCAGCAATTATTCGCCATGAACAATAGAAAATGCTAGAAAACGTGCACTCTAAGGAGCCAAAAGAAGTGGCGACATCTGCTATGAGTTTTGGGTATCCAGTCTAATTGTCAATTGTATCCAAATTCAACGTTATTTATCCCTTAGAAAAACATCTCTAATTAGTGAAAGCCGTTAGATCTCGGACTTTACATTCGCGATTTGCTCATTGCTGCCAACGCTATTTTTTTTTTTAAATTTATGGTTCTAGAACTTCTAGATCGGAAAAAATGCGGACCACGATTGCGCGACCGGATACGATATTGCTGAGGCCTTCGACAGCGGTGCACGCGTAATAATATTGGCATTCTTCTCATCGTTTATACACTAGTATTTTACTTATCATTTATGTAATGTAAAATACATTGACAATCACTCGTAATGTGCGTATTATGCAGCTTCGATGTAGATTGAAAAGTTTTGCAATTCCGATTTTAAAATTGACAAGTTTGTCTTAGAACGATGCTCTCAATTGTGCAATAGTTCCGAGAAACAATGTAGTGAGTATGCGACCCAGATATTGTTAAGACTTAATTAACTGACGAGGATTACATGACAGAAAAGAGTGTTTAAAAAATGTTCAAGAAACGTCCTTGAGTAATTGTTCCAGCATTTATCAGGTGAGAAAGTGTATTAAATGTAATAATAAAAGAAGAAATCGCGAACGTTAAGCCGTTTCGAAAGCGATCAGTGCTCGGATGGGTATCCGTTCGTGAGATACGCTTAGGTCGTGTTTTCACTCCGTTTAACTAATGTGACGCCGAGGATGACTTTGTACACTCAGACTCAACAGCCGGAAAACCGGTTGTACTTGGGAGCAGGTTTTCTGCAATTTTCCTCTCCCTTAGCCAAACGTCTAGGCAAATGCGAGCACTTCTAATAAAGTCGGATGCAGCCGCGGGTTATCCGTGACAATAATAATAATACATTACAAAATTTCGTCATCAGAATGAAGAGTTTAGGCGCCAACATTTTTGACGTTTTTTCATTTCCCCTATATCTTGAAGTTATTTGTCACAGACACTTGAGATTCGCAATCGTAAATTGCAAATTTTATGGATGCTCCAGGACGCACTTATTTGTCTCGTAAGTATTTGAATAGTAGACTATATTGCTGTAGCGTCACCCTCGCTCCAGATTTATGCAAACTTGGCGCCGACTTGGTACGCACTCTCGAGTTTATAGGTTATCGATAAAGCAGCTGAAAACGACGGACTGGTTACTGCACTTCACTCTGACCAATTAAGACAGCTCAGCGTCGCAATCATAGTCATACTTCACGATATGTAAATTCAACTCGCGAAGCGTCTCGATATACACCCAGATTGCTATTAGATTGGAGTTTCCTTTGCCAGTTATAACGTTCTTCCACCGTAAATGCTACGATACGAGTTTCAACCAACCAAAAAACATGGTTATCTTATCCCTTTCACGATCTTTGAATCAAATAATGGAAAAAATTCACCTTAAGCTTCACTTTCTTTTTTTTTTGTAAAAGAAAAGTAGTACAAAGACGAAGTCAAGATATGAAGAAAAAAAATTATACATGCGTCCTATACTACGACCCAAGACAGATTTATGTGTAAACATCTTCGATAAACGTTAAATTAAATTAAAATCTTGTATAAATCAAAGAATAAATGAGTCCTTGTAAAATTTTTAAGAGATTTCAAAATGATGAAAAGAGGTGTTTCGGGTTTCAATCGTGTGCAAAACTACGAATCTAGCCGACGTTTCGTGAACA
>JAUMHM010000031.1:29736052-29747816 GCA_032362435.1 Melikaiella ostensackeni | reverse complement strand
GGTCCCAAACCATCTTGTTACGACTTGTTACATGGGGGAGAGGAGGGGTAAAAAGTGGGCAAAAATGTGTTACGTAATTTATGGATCGCCCTTTACTTATAATTTATCCATTTCTGTCCTACTTTGCCTTAAACCTATTCATTTCTGCCCGATTTCAAACAAACCTGATTCTCTCAATTTTTAATTTACATTTTCTTTCTCAGAATGATACCCATTTTTATCCATTACTTGCTTAAGACTATCTCATTCTGTCGACTTCCATTTCGTCTTTTTTCATAAATAGAATCCTATCCATTTGTATTCTTTTCTTGTCTAAACCTACTCGTTATATCAATTTTTGTTAATTTTTTTTTTTTCAAGAATTCTATTCATTTCTATCCTATTTTTTCCTAAAGTCGTCCAATCTATTCTTAGTTGTCTCAATTTTTTATTCATTTTTCCCCGAGGATGATATCTGTTTCTGCCACTTTTCATTACATTTTTTATTTCCAGATTACTATCGAATTTGATGGATAACTTTATCACTGCTGTCAGTTACGCTCAATACACTCAGAAAAAAATTTGTCTTGAAAAAAAACATCGTCCTCTTGCCTGTTTTGTTTTAAACCTCGCGAATATCTTTTTTGCACAAACACAATTATTTGGCTGCAATATTAGGTGAAGTTAGCCGCATAAAGATAATTTTTTCAGCAAAAAGATTCCTGTTAAGACAATTGAAAATCCTCTTAACGTTGAATTTAAGAGGAAATTCCATTTGAGTCAAGAAAAATCCTTTTCACACAAGAGGAGATTTCTCTGAGTGATATAAGGTTATCAAATGAGATAGAAAATAATAGAATTTTTGGAGACTGAAATAGGTTAAAGTGATAAGACAAGATAGAAAAGGACAGTTACAATATTTACAAATATTTACAATATTTATTCAACTCAATTTAAAAAAGATAGCATGACATTCTGAGAAAAGAAACGTTCTCTCTCTGTCCATTCTTTATTTTTCATCTCCTTTCCTATCCATCGCTAGCCCAAAATTTCTAATCCTTTCATATTTTTTTACCAGCACAGAAATTTGATTTATGTTTCACAAATATAATTAGATCAACTGATTTCGAAAAGCATCCAACACTTAAAGCGGAAGCACCGATCATATCTGAAGTAAGTAAGAATTTTGTTTTTATCTTATCAAAGCTGGTCACGTGAACGATATTATCATATCCATTGTCCTTAATCATTAACTACAGAACACTAATGCAACGGTACAATCTGACTGTGACTTTCTGCAGCGTCCTTGAAAAATTATTTACAAAACATATTCAATAGACTTTCCTTTCAATTAAGTCTTACGGAAGTATGAAAAAAATATTGAAGATATGGATGTTTTTAACAAAAATATCAGAGGGTAAAGTTCGAGTTGGAATATTTCTGACATGTCATATCTGTCAGTATTCAATATTTGTGTGAATCATCAATAAATAACAGATTATACAGGTACTTTACTTAACTTTCCTCTATGTGGCGAGATTTATATTAATTTATCAAGGTGTCTACTCAAATCCTGGAAAAAAATTCCCTAACAGTTCCAGGTTTTTTCCAGGTGTTTCTAGATTTTTCCGGGTATAATTTTGTTGAAGGGCTTTGGAACCAGGCCCTAACCTCAAAATTGAATTGCCTCATTTTCCTCCATGAATACTAGAATTACATCTATGTTAAACAATTTGGACCTACTCCTGATTTAAATCAAGTCTTTATTCGCAGCGAAAAATTGGGAATTTTTACAATTTTTCTGTTAACCAATATTTTCGAATGCTCGGGTAAGAATAAAAAAAATAGTTTTACACGAAAAGTATTAAAATTAGCTGATGTTTCATTCCGAATGAAGACTCGACTCAAAACAGGAGTAGGCCCTATGTATCTAACAAAGATGTAATTCTAGCATTTATGGAGTAAAACGAGGTAATTCAATTTTGTGGTTAGGGCCTGGTTCCAACGCCCTTAATAAGGAGCCATTCAAGTGTTAAGTACTGCATTTTTTAAAGCAGTTGACCCTAAACCCTTTCAAATTCAAAGCATTACTGAATAATTAAATAACCCAAATTTATTACCGACTTGTGAATGGTTAAAATTTAAATAATCAACATAAAAAATCGAAATGTGTACCATTTCTCGAGTTTATTATAAATAATGTTTTGCAGTCTTGTAAATATCTAAATGGGTAAAATAATTAACTTTTTTCTTGAAAATTCATATTTTCGGGTTAAAAATTCAACTTTTTTGTTGAAAATTAATCTTTTTGTTGAAGATTCATATTTTCGGGTTCAAAATTCAACTGTTTTGTACAAAATTTGTCTTTTTGGTTCGCAAATTCATCTCTTTTAGTAGAAATTTTATCTTTGTTGGTTCATAATGCAACTTTTTGGTAGAAAATTAATCTGATTTAGTTGAAAATTCAACAGTTTTGGTAGAAAATTCAACTGTTTGGTTGAATTATTTTTGATTCTTGACCGATGAATCTCTCTTCGCTAAAAATTCACCTAATATGTCGAAAATTCGTCTTCTTGGTTTGAAAACTCATCTCTTTTGGTATAAAATTCATCATTTTTGGTTAAAAATTCAGCAGTTTGCTAGAAAATTCAACTACTTGGTTGAAAATTCAACTGTTTGGTTGAACAGTTTTTCTTTCTTGACCGAAAAATCTCTTTTCGTTAAAAATTCACCTATTGTGTTGAAAATTCGTCTTTTTGGTTTAAAAATTCATCTCTTTTAGTAGAAAGTACCATTTTTGGATAAAAATGAAACTTTTTGGTAAAAAATAAATCTGTTTCGGTTGAAGATTCAACTATTTTGTTGAAAATTCAGAGGTTTGCTAGAAAATTCAACTACTTGGTTGAAAATTCAACTGTTATTGATTAAAATATCAACTATTACATTTTTTGTTGAGAATTCATCTTTTTGATTGAAAATTCAACTACTTGGTTGAAATTGGAACTACTTTGTTTAAAATTCTTTATTTTTGTTGTTAAAGATTCATCGTTTAAGGTGAAAATTCATCTTAATGGTTAAAAATTAACCTTTTTGTTGAAGATTCATATTTTCGGGTTCAAAATTCAACTGTTTTGTAGAAAATTCGTCTTTTTTATTCAAAAATTCATCTCTTTTAGTAGAAATTTGATCTTTTTTGGTTCAAAATGCAACTTTTTGGTAGAAATTAACCTGTTTTGGTGGAAGATTCGACAGTTTTGGTAAAAATTCAACTGTTTGGTTGAATTATTTTTGATTCTTGACCGATGAATCTCTCTTCTTTAAAAATTCACCTAATATGTCGAAAATTCGTCTTCTTGGTTTGAAAATTCATCTCTTTTGGTAGAAAATTTATCATTTTTTGGATAAAAATGATAGAAAATTTGTTGGTAGAAAATTAACCTGTTTCGGTTGATGATTCAACTATTTTGTTGAAAATTTAAATATTTTATTGAATATTAACGTTATTGTTGAAAATTCATATTTGCGGGTTAAAAATTCAGCAGTTTGCTAGAAAATTCAACTACTTGGCTGAAAATTCAACTGTTTGGTTGAATTGTTTTTCTTTCTTGAACGAAAAATCTCTCTCTGTTAAAAATTTACCTATTGTGTTGAAAATTAGCCTTTTGGTTTAAAAATTCATCTCTTCTGATTGAAAATGCAACTTTTTGGTTGAAAATTCAACTGTTTGGTTGAACAGTTTTTCTTTATTGACCGAAAAATCTCTTTTCGTTAAAAATACACCCATTGTGTTGAAAATACGTCTCTTTTGTTTTAAAAATTCATCTCTTCTGATTGAAAATGCAACTTTTTGGTTGAAAATTCAACTGTTTGGCTGAAAATGAACTATTTCATTGAATATTTTTGTTGTTAAAGATTCATCGTTTAAGGTGAAAATTCATCTCAATGGTTAAAAATTAACCTTTTTGTTGAAGATTCATATTTTCGGGTTCAAAATTCAACTGTTTTGTAGAAAATTTGTCGATCGAAAAATCTCTCTTCGTTAAAAATACACCCATTGTGTTGAAAATACGTCTCTTTGATTTGAAAATTCATCTTTTTTGGTAGAAAGTTTATCATTTTTGGATAAAAATGCAACTTTTTGGTAGAAAATTAATCTGTTTCGGTTGAAGATTCAACTATTCTGTTGAAAATTCAAATACTTGATTGAATATTAACGATATTGTTGAAAATTCATATTTTCGGGTTAAAAATTCAGCAGTTTGCTTGAAAATTCAACTACTTGGTTGAAAGTGAGACTGCATTGTTAAAAAATTTTTTTTTTTTTAAATTCTTTTTTTTTTTTGTTGAAGATTCATCGTTTAAATTGAAAATTCATCTTTTTGTTTGAAAATTGAACTAATTTGTTGAAAATTCACATTTTTAGGTTGAAAATTTATTTTTTTGGTTTGAATAATTATTTCTTTCAGTAGAACCCTGATTTATATATTTACTGTAAATTTCTAATTGCAATATGATAATCCCACAAAACTTGTTAAAATATTGATCTAGATAGGAGATAATTAAAATTTTAAAAAGAGCAATAAAGTAAAACAAAAATCTGGTATCGAATATAACTTGCACGATAAAATAAATTAATAATGAACTTATTAGATATTTGAGCTGATTTCAAGGAAATTGATGATCGTCGATATTCCAGAAGGCTTTCATCTAGATTCTAGAACAGCTGTTCTAGCAAATTATTGAGAACGCGAGCCAATTGACGCCAATTGCGATGCGTATAGCCCTGCAAATGAAGATCATTAACTACATACTTGCTGCCTCTTCAACGAAACTCGACCGACTTCTCGGATCAGATATTTTACACAAGAAACATAATTTTTATCGTGAAGGTTCAACAATATTCCTGGAAATTTTCTAGAAATATTCCCCAGGTTTGTCATTCCTTAAAAATGAAGAATTTGTTTGATTAATATTGCAACAAACATAATTGTAACTCTCAGAAACAATGGAACAATGGAAAAATCCGATTCGACTCAGCGCGTGAGTCATGAGTCGAATCTTTGACATCGACTCAAGCTGTGATCGAATCGAAGAAATCCGATTCGCCTTAGCGCGTGAGTCATAAGTCGAATTTTCGACATCGACTTAAGCTGTGATCGAATCAAAAAAATCCAATTCGACTCAGCGCGTGAGTCGCGAGTCGAATTTTTGACTGCGACTAAAACTGTGATCGAATCGAAAAAATCCGATTCTACTCAGCTCATGAGTCGTTAGTCGAATTTTTGACTCCAACTCAAGCTGAATCGACGCATAAAGCAAATTATGAATAAAGCGGTTTTTGGGATCGACACATTGACATAACCTCCAATGAAAAACGGTTTATAAAAGCATAAAAAACAGCCGAATTCAATTTCAGAGCATTTTGAAAAAAGCAGCAATATATTTTTTAGAAACAATTATTTTTTAGCCCAAATTATTTCTCTAACAATAGTGATTTGACATTTGGTGTTTTTTCAAACCTCTTTATAACATATCTTAATTTTTATTCAATCTCAATAAACAATGACTTATTTTGTTTTCTGAAACATTGTTTATTAGGATTCAATGAAACTTTCATTAATTGAATAGGATTGTTGTATGATTTGCAACAACAGAATTTCTCGAAAATGTATCATCTTCTCTTAAGATTGGTGACTAAAAAATGCGGCTTAAATACTTTATTCCAGAGAAAATTGAATAATAAATAAATAATATTTTAAATATTACAACGACCTTGAGTTATTGAATCGCTTCTAGCATTCTACCAATCAGTGACTGTAATTAAAAATATATGGCTTTTATATTAAAATAAAAAAATTGAGACTTCACAAAATAATTAGTTCTTATTCAACATTAGTGAATAAATTTAATAAGGATATACAGAAGCTTCCAGTTAGATTAGCAGCTTTTAAAAAACTAATTTAATAAATTTAATATTTAATTGCATCACGCTCAGCAAAGCGCGTTGATATAAAAGTATAAATAATACTCTACTAAATCTTAACTGGAGTCGGTTTCGAAACATTCGACTGAATCTAAACTTGAGTCGGTGTCGAAAATTCGACTCATGACTCACGCGCTGAGTCGAATCGGATTTTTTTGATTCGATCACAAATTGAGTCGGCGTCGGAAATTCAACTCATGACTTAGCAGGATGGCCACTCATACTTCAAATGAAAATTCCAGGCTTTTTCCCGGTCAAAAATTACATTTTCCTTGGGTGACTTTGAAGTGTTTATAATAATAATAATTCAATACTAATTGCTTTATCATATAATTTTGAAAAGTATTAAAAATATTCCAAAGACACCATATTCCAAAGATTGCAAATCGAAATATATTGCAATTTCAACCAAATTTTCAACAAAAAAGTTGAATTTTTCACCCAATAGTTCAATTTTTAACCTACGAAGATGAATCAAATGAAACGATCAAATTTCAAAAAGAAATAGATCAAACTTCAAGCAAAAACAGTTGCATTTTCAAACCAAGTAATTGAATTTTCAATCAAAAAAGATCAATCTTTCAGTAAACTGTTAAACTTTAAACAAAAAATATGACTTTTCTACCAAAAGATCAATTTTCAATCCAAAAGGACGGATTTCCTGTCCAAAAAAAAACAACATAACAATGGAAAAAATCTATATGTTCAACAAAATAGTTAAACTTTCGACAGAATAATTAAATTTTCAATCAAATAGTAGAATTTTCAAACAATAGAGATGAATTCTAGACCAAAAATATGATAGCAGACTTTTCGATTAAAAAGGAATTAACTTTCAATCATACAAGATGAATTTTTAACCAAAAAAGATGACTAATCTACCAAAAGATAAAATTTTAATCCAAAAAGGACGAATTTTCTATCCAAAAAGACGAATTTTTTATCTGAAAGACGAACTTTCAACAAACCAGTTGAATTTTTGATAAAAAATATGACTTTTTAACAAAATAGTTGAATTTCCAAAAAAATAATTCAATTTTCAACCAAAGAGTAGAATAATTAACCAAAAAAGATTAATTCTGAACAAAACATATAATGGTAGACTCTTCAAATAAAAAGAATCATCTTTCAACCAAAAAAGATGACTTTTCAACAAAATAGTTGCATTCCCAACCAAATATTAGAATTTTTAACCGAAAGTGATAAATTCTGAACGTAAAATACAGTAGTAGAATTTTCAATGAAAAAGACTTAACTTTCAACAAAAAAAAAAACGATTTTTCTACCGAAAGATAAATTTTCAATCCAAAAGTACCAATTTTCTATCCAAAAAGACGAATGTTCAACAAAACAGTTGAATATGTGACCAAAGGAGATGAATTCTGAATCAAAAATACAATAGTGTACTTTTTAATTAAAAAGAATTAAATTTCAACCAAAAATAGCTAGATTGTCTTATTGGGTTATCTTAATTCAGTTCTCATTTAACCGAAAAAACGAGATAAAGGGAAAAAGGGGAATTTTCTTGAAAACATTTTATATCTTAGGCAAAATATATTACACGTGAGCGTATGGCACTCTGCAACTTCAAATTAGTATTTCTAAAAAAGCGGTTTTTAATTAATCAATTTATTATTAGTAACTATTTATATAAATGTAGAATACCTATGTAATTACTACGTTAAATATATAAAAAGGAATCTTTCGTTCTCAAATATAAAAGAAACTTTAGTATTTGAACAATTCATCAACAAAAGCTCCAAATTCTTAAATATGTAGTATAAAAGGAACATTCATTTTCGAAAGAAACATTAACTTCAAAATATAAAATATAAAATGATTTTCGATATTTTAACGGAGATGGTTGGTGACACTGAGCACAATTCCAAACACATTTTTTTCGAAGAGCGAGACGGTATTGATTGCAAAAGTAAAAACAAATCTGAAAGATTCCCGGCTTTCAAAAAAATTCCTGGCTATTTGCCGGCCTTTTCTCGGTGCTCAAAATTCCAGGCTGATTCCCGGTTTTCCCGATCAATGGCCACCCTGCTCAACGCGCTGAGTCGAATCAGATTTTTTTGATTCGATCATAGCTTGAGTCGATGTCGAAAATTCGACTCATGACTCACGCGCTGAATCGAATCGGATTATAATCTATTCAATTCGACTCATGGACATCACTTTTTACTATGTTATTATAAATTGATCCAACAGGTTGCAGATTTGCTAAATTGACAGCTATCATAATTGAAACAACTCGTCAAATTGCTGTGATTGTATCAAAAGGAATAATTACGATTGCGTGAGATCCAACTATTCGTTCCAGAAGAGTAAGTTTGCATACAAATACTTAAATTCTTCCACATTAACACGCAGAATTCAGTTTTAGATATGTAAATAATTTCGCTTTTACGCAGGTCTACGATTATTCCACATTCTTGTGCAACATTCTTTTTTTCTTAATTGTTCTATTTTATGCCGTGAGGTTTATTAAATGCATTTTTGCGGTTTTTGGCCTCAGGCATACGATGACTCTAATTTTCAACTTCATATAGAGGAGATATGATCTACAGATATCTGTTGCATCAAAACTCATGATAATAATTTTTCTTCAAAACAAATTCGAGTGAAACGAAGAAAAAGTTCCAAAAATTTCACTGCGAGCCGGATTTGAACCGACATGACAGCTCCTCTATTCATGAGAGGTGCTTTTACCAATTTAGCTAAAAATAATTTTCATTTAGCAGGATTTTTCTTATTGAATAATTAGCTGAATTAGTAAAAGCACCTCTCATGATAGAGGAGGTGTCGGTTCAAATCCGGCTCGCAGTGATGCAACAGATTTCTGTTGATCAGACCTCCCCTGTATGAAGTTAAAAATTAGAGTCATCGTATGCCTGAGGCAAAAACCCGCAGAAATGCACATAATCAATTTCACGACATAAAATAGAACAATTATTAAAATATAGTGGCCAAACACCTTCAGAAACATCGAAGGTCGGTTGACCTTCCATGGGGTTGACCAAGTGCAAGTTACAAAATTTTCAGTAGCGTGCTGCAATAGCTGAATTGGTAGAAGCATTTCTCATGAATTGAGGAGGTGTCTCTTCAAATCCGGCTCGCAGTGAAATTTTTGGAACTAATTTTTCGCTTCACAAGAAATTTATTTTGAAAAATTTTCTTTATCATGAGTTTGGAAACTTAAATAAGAATTAAAGTTGATTGAAAGTTAAATGAGTTTCGAAGTTAAAAATTGAAGTCATCGTATGCCTGAGTCCAAAACCCGCAGAAATGCACGTAATAAACATCACGGCATAAAACAGAACAATTATTAGAATGTAGTGACCAAAAACACCTTCAGAAACATCAAAAGTAGGTTGACCTTCCATCCAGCTGACCAAATGCAAGTTCCAAAATGTTCAGTAGCGTGCTGCGATAGCTGAATTGATGAAAGCCCCTCTCATGATTAGTGGAGGTGTCGGTTCAAATCCGGCTCGCAGTGAAATTTTTGGATCGCGAAATATGTTTTGAAAAATTTTCTTTATCGTGAGTTTCGAAACAACAGATATCTGTTGATGAGATCTCCTCCGTATGAAGTTAAAAATTGGAGTCATCGTATGCCTGAGGTCAAAACCCGCAGAAAAATGTAATATTCTTTCTTTTTCAAAAATGCCTAAGCTATGTGTTTTTTTTCGACTAGGATTTCCTTTTGTAATCAAGAGATCAAAAGACAAAGTATATTCTAAACTCACCACCGTGAGATTATCCAGCTCTCCAAGCCATTCGTTCAGAAGCTGTTCGGGGTCTGTTTCATTGTCGCTGTCCTCAGCTTCTTCCTCGTAACGCTCCATTTTCAGGCTTTATTCCAGTTTGCGAAGTTGACTTTCAAACCTGAAAGTAGAACGAAACAAACTTCAGAACATAATTTTCGAAAACTAATTTGTATAGCCAACCAGAACAAATTAGTATGCACTAAATCTATATAATAAACTATTGCATAATCATTATTCATTCTACAATCTTATCGAGTACATATGAAAATCATTTGAATTAAATTTTTTTTAAATACGTATGTATTAAATGTGTTTGATTTATGTTTGATAACATGTGGAGGTTTGTCGCGTAACAAACAAAATATCAGTATAAAAGCATCTAAACGATGCAAAAACTCGATCAAATAATCTGGAAAAAGGCCACTAAAAGAAAAGGGGCCATTCAAAAACTACGTCATACTGCCAGGGAGGGCGGAGGGGTTAACGCAGAATGTGACATCACACATGGAAAATATAAATGTGAATAATAATTTCTTGAAATGCTTGAAAAATTGGAAATTAATGGTTTTACTTTGCAAGTAAAACACCTAAATACAGACTTCACACGCTTTCTCCTATTCTTCCCTATTCCCCTCTCTGAACATTTTTTAAAGAATTCCTCATATTTCCCCTGTCTTTAAGAAACTTCCCATATTTCCACTTTTTCTCTTTTTCTCGCTTGAATGTGAACTGAATTAATAGAACACAATAAAAAAATTTAACTTTTTTTCGTTGAAAGTTAATTCTTACTAATTGAAATGTCTACTGTTATATTTTTGATTTAGAATTCATTTCTTCTAGTTGAAAATTCTTCTATTTGGTTGAAGATTCAACTATTTTTTTTAATTCCTTTTTTTTGTTTGAAAATTAATTTTTTTGCTAAAAATTTAAGTATTCCATTTTTGGTTGGAAATTAATCGCTTTTTACAAGAAAGATTAAACTATTTGGTTGAAAATTTATGTATTTTGTTGTAAATTAGTATTTTTTTGGTAGAAAATTAACCTTCTTGGTTGAAAATTCAACTATTTTGTTGAAAATTTATTATTTTTTTTTTTGGTAAAAATTTTCTGAACTGTAAATTTAACTATTAAATTTTTTGTTGAAAATTCATATTTTCGGGTTCAAAATAAAATTGTTTTGTAGAAAATTCGTCTTTTTGGCTTAAAAATTCAACTGTCTTGTTGAAAATTCGTCTTTTTGGGTTGAAAATTCTATTATTTTGGTAGAAAATTCAACTATTTGGTTGAAAATTAACTCTTTGGTTGAAAATTCAACTATTTTCTACATGATTCGCCTTTTTGGTTTGAAAATTCAACAATTTGGTTGACTTTTTTTTTCTCTATTGAATGAAAAATATTTCTTCGTTGAAAATTCATCTCTTTTGCTAGAAATTTAATCTTTCTTTGTTAAAAGTGCAACAGTTTAGTTAGAAATTAATCTGTTTACGTTGAGGATTCAACTTTTTTGGTTAAATTCGACTGTTTTTGATTTAAAATTAAAATCTTTTTTGGTTGAATCACTAATTATATTTTTTGTTGAGAATTAATATTTTTTGATTAAAAATTAAACTACTTGGTAGAAAATTGAACTTCTTTGCTAAAAATTCATTTTTTTGTTGAAGATTCATTATTTTAGTTGAGAATTTAAAGATTTTGTTTTGAATTAAATATTTTATTAAAAAGTCATCTTTTTTGGTCGAAAATTCAACTGTCTTTTAAAAAATTCGTCTTCTTGGCTTAAAAATGTAACTATTAAATTTAAAACGAGACTGCTTTTGGTTGAAGTTTAATCTTTTTTGTTCAAGAATTTGACCAATTGATTGAAAATTCACCTTTGTAGGTTGAAAATTCAATTATTTGGTTGAGTTAACTATTTGAAAGCATTATGGGTCCTGAAGTCTGTAAAAATATTATGTTTGTATGTTTTGTGTTTTATTTTCGGCTTTTATCAAATCAAGTCGAAGAAAAAATTTTGACTTAAAAGGGAGGG
>JAUMHM010000031.1:29707266-29735952 GCA_032362435.1 Melikaiella ostensackeni | reverse complement strand
CACCCTGGGGGGTTCAAGCTTTATGTGATGATCTGTGACGAGGCAGGGGAGGGGTGGAAACATTTTTCAAAATAGGGCAGCGTACTTTTTAAATGGTCCTAAAAATGTAATTTATTGAGGAAACGTACCAATCGAGTTGAATGAAAAGCCTTAAATAATTCTGTGTCCAAGGAGACACGTGGACAAAAATAAAAAAGTCGAGTTAAAATAATGTATTTGATACTATTTTCATTAAATAAGGAAATTTTAAGTATGGATGATTATTTTGTTCTCAAAACAAAAAAATCCAAATATACCGCAATGAAAATAATGATTAAAAATTGCTCATGTTCCAACATGATATATGGAGTATTTTTCAAAAAATATGATAGGGGTTTTTAAAAAATTATATGTTTTGTAGAAATAAAAACTAAAGTTTGAAATTTAAAATTCACATTACAAAATTGAAATACTAACTATGTAAACAAGAATTAGTGTGGAAAATTCATATTTTTAGGTTGAGAATTCTACTGTTTTGTAAAGAATTCGTATATTTGGCTTGAAAATTGAAAAATCTAGTAGAATTTTTTTTTCTTGACTGAAACATCTTTCTTGGTTGGAAATTCGTCTTTTTGGTTTGACAATTCATCTCTTTTGCTAGAAATTTCATCATTTTTAGTTGAAAATTAAAACTTTTTGTTTAAAAATTAATCTGTTTTAGTTCAGGATTCAACCATTTATTTTAAAATTCGTTTCTTGTGGTTGAATTCAACTATTTTTTATTTAAAATTCAAAACTTTTTAGATTGAAATGTCAACGATTACATTTTTCGCTGAGATTTCATTTTGCTTGGTTGAAAATAAAACTTTTTGACTGAAAATTCAATTTCTCGTGTGAAAACTTCTCGGTTAAAAACTTTTTTTGTTGAAATATCAACTACTACATTTTTCGTTGAGAATTCATCTTGTTCGGTTGAAAATTTAACTGTTTAAAAATTCAACTTTTGGTTAAAAATTGAACTATTTTGTTGATACTTCATCTTTTTAAGTGAAAATAATTCGTTGAATAAAAATTTAATTGTTTTTTTGTAAATTAAACTTTTTTAGTTGAAAATTAAACAATTATGTTAAAAATCATCCTCTTTGGTTGAAATTTCGTCTTTTTGGGTTGAAAATTCAACTACGTTTCGCAGAAAATTCATCTTTTCAGCTTGAAAATTCAGCAATTACGTTGAAATGTTTTTTCTTCTTGACTGAGAAATCTTTTTTGGTTGAGGATCTAAATATTTTGTTAAATATTCGTCCTTTTTGGCTGAATGCAACTGTTTTTGATTTAAAACTAAAATCTTTTTGATTGAAATATTAATTATTACATTTTCCGTTGAGAATTAATCTTTTTTGATTACAAATTCGTCTTTTATGGTAGAAAATCAATCCTCTTGGTTGAAAATTAATCTTTTTGGTTAAAGATTCATCATTTTGGTTGAAAATGTAACTATTCGTTGAAAATTCATTTTTTTTCGTTGAAAATTAATTTTTTCAACACTATATTAACTATTCCATTCTGGGTTAAAAATAAATTTGTTTAGTTGAAGACTCAACTATTTGGTTGAAAATTCGTCATTTATGGTAAAAAATTAATTCTTTTGGTTGAAAAGCCACTTTTTTGGTCAAGAATTCAACTATTTGGTAAAAATTCATCTATTTTATTTAAAATTTGATATTTTCACATGAAATTTTAGGAATTTAAAGCCTTTCAAAATGAATTTAATATACTACCTACATTAATTTTCCTTAGAAAAATTTATTCCCCTCTTTTCGTGAAAAATATCCTAATTCTCCTGTTTTTTACAGCATTCTTTTTCAGTGACGAGTAGCAAAAACAATATATCACGCAAAATTTAAATTGAATTACATATGATTGCTTTCAAAGTTATTAAAAATTACTGAAGAATCGAAAATTTAGAATGAGAAATATCACTTATAGGTGGAAACTTAAAAATTCCAGAAACAGAAATCATAAATAGAATTCTGAGAAATATGTGTAATTGTTGTAAAAAGCATTAGAAAAATGATCAGATGTCACGGCTAATTAATTTTTCATTATATTCCGGTGACTTATGTCCATTAATGAAAATATCAGATTATGTGAGACTACTTTAAATTGATTTAGAAAGCCACTTGTAATACTTTCTGTTAATGTTTTTTTGTGTGACCATTAACAAACAATGGTAAGTCCTTAACGGTGTAATTAATTTTCGTTTAAAATTCCTTGCCGTTTTCTAAAAACTGCGAAATAATGGTATAGCGTCAATAAGAGTAAAGCGCTTTTTCAATTTGTTTATTTTATTTATTTTCAAGAATAAATCCAACAGTCTGGAGACCCATTACAGAATTATAAATTACATGAGTAACTTAGTGGCGAACGCAATGAAAATCTTATCTGAATTCATGGTTTACTGTAGTGGAAATCATAGTTTTTATTTGTTGACTTAATTCACTTGTAATAGAAAATATATAGTTTTCATTTCCAGGGTGGCCGTTTTGATAGAGGAAAAAAATTCCCGGTCGTTTCCCGGTTAGCAAAAATTTTTCACGATCATGGAAATTAAAACGTTCGAACTCTTAAAGCTAAAAATTTTTTCATTTCGAGTAATCAAAGCTGAACAACAAGTTAAAGCTTTCAACAATTTTTAATTGAACAATTTTAAATGAAATTTCGTTATTCTGAAAAATATAAAATTTTATAAATTGAATAGTTTAAAGATTTTTGCTTGAAAATTATAAATAAAAATATTTTTAAACTGAACCTTTTTTAAATGAGAAGTTGAATTATTTAATTCATTAATTAAAATTGTAACGTTCAAAGTTCAAATTTAGCATTCTGTAATTTTAACGATTTGAAACTTTCATTTTTAAACAATTCAGTTTCAAATTGTTTAGTTTTTAATATTTGATTAATAAACTCCTTTGAAATGAACAGTCAAATATTCATGAATATTAAAAAGTTGTTCTTTTTCAAATTAAAATTTTTTCATTTGAATTAATTGAAAATTTAATATTTTAGACTGAACTAATAATATTTGAATAGAATTTGAAATTGAATGAAAGCGTTTAATTACTTTGTTCAATGAAAAAGGTGCAGTGGAAAATTATCTTTATTTTCTAAGCAAAATTTCCAGTTTTCTAGCCTAATGTTTTAAAAGTATTCTGTTCCCCTCTTTACCACTTTTTCTCGTTTTTCCATTTAAATTCGAACTGAATAAAACTCAAAACAAAAAATCCAATTATTTTTTGTTGAAAATTCATTCTTTTTGGTTAAAAAGTCAACTATTATATTTTTGGTTAAAAATATTAATATTTGGTTGCAAATTTAATTATTTTGTTGAAAATTCGTCTTTTTTTGGTTGAATGCAACTACTCTTTATTTAAAATTAAAATCTTTTACGGTTGAAACATAAACTATAACATTTTTGGCTGAGAACTCATATTTTTTGGTCGAAAATTCTACAACTTGGTTGAAAGTTGAACTACTTTGTTAAAAATTCCTTTTTTGTTGACGATTCATCTCTTTGGTTGAAAACCTAAGGACTTTTTTTAAATTGTCTTTTTTTGATTGAAAATTATTTTTGTTAACTGAAAATTTAATTACGACGTTGTTGGTAGAAAAATGGTGTTATTTAGTTGAAAATTGAACTATCTGGTTAAAAATTTATCTATTTAATTGAAAATGCAATATTTTTACTTCAACCTTTATGAATTAAAAGCGTCTTGAATTGCTTGATATAACCTACGTTAATTTTATTTAAAAGAATTTATTCCCCTATTTTCGTGAAAAATCTCCTTATTTCCACTGTTTTTACAGTTCAAAGAATGTTTTTTGGATTCTTTTTGCTTCAGGTCTCGAACTGAATCAGTTCAATTTTAAAAATTATTAACTGATTCATATTTTCAGTTGAATAGCTTGAAACGTTATTTATCAAAAATTTTTTATTTCAATAGCTTTTAATTTTTAATTGTTGAAGTCCTCAAAACTAAATCATTAAACTGAATGATTTCATAATTAATAAAGTTAAGAATTAAACTTCACATGAAAAAAACGTTAACATCGAACTTATTTTAAATTGCATTATATCATTTGACATGAAATTTGTGATATTTGAAGTGACTGGATAAATATTTCTTCTAAAAAATTTTCAATCCCCGATCAAAAAAAATAAACTCACTGTCATTTTCCCGTTTCTCCCGGTCTCAAAAAATTGCCGGTCATTTCCCGGCTTTCCCGATTTCCCGGTTCAGCAGCCGTCTTGATTTTACATCGTCGCGCTAAAATCGGGTGAAAACTGACTCTTCCAAAAAAATAAATGTGGTAATATCTATTACAGTTATTTCGAAAATATATTTGCGGTAGCTGTTTTTTGTACTTGACAGCATATCCCGATCATTTTCTGAAGATTTTTGGTGCATTAGTTTTATTTTGAATAACCATTTATCCTAGTATATTTTATTTGAGATTATGTCCTTAGAGAATTCTATTTTATAAAACTTAACCCATTTGTCAACTTTTTGTATTCCAGAACTATTTATACCAGAATTCCTCCTCAGACGTGTGCCATGCTAAAAACGCCAACCCGCATTCATACACTTTTGTACAATTCAGGTACCGCTTCCAAGTACCTGTTTTAATGTAAATACGACAGCTTTTTCTGCGAAAAGGCGAGTTGTTCAGTGTTATACGAGGTGTAGGAAATGTCATGAAACAAAAGTAATACAGTCGGAACAACTTCGCGTAAGTGCATGATGTCACGACTCTCTCTTATAAGATGAAACTCAAATATGGAAAAAACAGGTTGCGAGAGAGAAGTGTCAAGGAGAGACTGACGCACTCTTCTGAAATATGAATCACACACATGTATGCCAAATTGCAGATGAACATTTTTTTATTGTTAAACACATAGCAATGCACTATATTGAGTATACCAGGGCACAGTGGGCTGAGAGACACCGAAAAGTAGCCAAAAACCAACTTCAAAGCTTTTGATAGGAGTAAAGTGAACGCGGTTGGCATGCAATTCCTGCGATATATGTGCGGTGAAACGCTAATAGACAAAGTGAGTAATGAATGGGGTCTCAAAAAATGTGGTGTAGAAGAAGCATTGTTCGACAGGAGTGAAAGAAATTTGCTGACATGGTTTGGTCATGATAAGAGAATGAAGAACGTTTAACGAATCAATTATATTTAGCTCTAGGGAGTGGGAGCGTACCCAGAGGTAGACCGAAAGAAGAATGGTTGGAATGTGTGAATGAGACTCTGAAGCGAAGGGATTTGGCTTAATGGTATAATAATAATAAAACTTTTTTTCATAATGTAGACGAGTTTAAGCAAATTTTTACGAATTTCATAATCTTTTAACAAGTCCCCTTTATTTCACAAAGATTTCGAAAGATTTAAAAGATTTCAAAAGATTTAAATTTCGATATTTTTAAAAACATAAAAAAAATATGAAAGGGTTCATATTAAAAAAAGATTTGCGCAGCAAAGTATAATTTCATAATAATTAATAATTATATCTCTTAGAGAATACCATTTGCTCTGAGCTTAAACACTGTTCTCAATTGTTACAAAATTTTTGAAACATTATAACTTATGAATACACTTTTTTATCATATTTATAACAAGTCTTTAATCTTTTCGTGTTGTAATAACGATTGATGAAAAATATCACATTTTCGAAAACTTTAAATGTGATTCCCGGTTTAATTTGTGTTCCCGGTTAATTCCCGGGTTTTCTCGGTTTTATTTTAATGCCCGGCAATATCCCGGGTTTTCCAGTTAGTAGACACACTTTGTGTGTGTGTGTGTGTGTTTGTGTGTGTGTTTGTGTGTGGATAGATACATAGAGATTATATTCATATATAAGAAATATACATAACTTTGCCTATATGGCACTTGAACTTTAACCAGGTGATTATTCCCATCAATTATGATAATTTCTGCCTGCCTTGATTACTTAAATTGTAGTTTTTTTTATATCAGTCTTCGAAAAACAATTTAGAAGATTGGATCGTTGTCACTTTGGAGTTTGGAATAATCTCAATCTCTCAAGCACTCAATCTCAAACATCAAACAAAAATTCCATGATATTTCCCGGTTTTCTCGGTCAAAAATTACATTTTTCACTGTCGAATTTTAAGCGTTTATAATCATTATTATTCAATACTAACTGCTTTATTTTATGAATTTTGAAAATAATTAAAAATTTTAGAGCACCAAGATAAAATATATAATTTAAATTATTGCAAAAGTCATTTAAAGATTTCACAGTCCAAAATTCTCTTACAATAGGGTAAATGGGGCGATTTTTCAAGAAAGCAGGGGAATAAATTCTTGTAAATAACACCATTGTGGACATCATTTTCTTGAGATTTCAAGTCGAAATATATTGCATTTTCAATAAAACAGTGGAATTTTCAACCAAAAAAGATGAATTTTGAAACACATAGTTGAGTTTTTGACCAAAAAAATTAATATTCAATCAAACGGTTGCATTTGCAAGCAAACAGTTGAACTATCCAGGAAAAGAGACGAATTTTCAACAAAAAAGTTCAAATTTTTACCAAATAGTTAAATTTTCAACACACAAGGATGAATCTTTAAGAAAATGATCGAATTTTCAAAAAAAAATATATTAAACTTCAACCAAAAAGATGACATTTTAAGAAAATAGTAGAATTTTCAACATAATAATTAAATTTTCAACCAAATTGTAGAAGTTCTGACCAAACGAGATAAGTTCTGGTCCAGAAATGTGATATTAGACTTTTCAATTAAAAAGAATTAACTATCAACTATAATTTTTGATGAAAAAGGATGAATTTTCTATCTAAAAAGACGAATATTCAACAAAGCAATTGAATTTTAGGCTCAAAAAGATAACTTTGTAAAAAAGTAGTTGAATTTTCAACCAAATTGGTAAATTTTCAACCTATGAAGATGAATCTTCAGCCAAATGATCGAATTTTCAAAGAAAATAGATTAATCTTCAACTAAAAACAGTTGCATTTTTAACCAAATAGTTGAATTCACCATAAAAAAAGACGAACTGTTTAGAACACAGATAAATTTTCAACCAAGAAAGTTGAATTGTGAAAAAAAAAGACTTTTCTACCATAAAAGTTGAATTTTCAACAGAATAATGGAATTTTACGTCAAATACACAGTAGAATTTTTATCCAAAAGAGATGAATCCTGAACCCCAAATATATAACAGTAGACTTTTCAAACAAAAGAATTATCTTTCAACCAAAAAAGATGACTTTTAAGAAGACAGTTGAATCTTCAACAAAATAATTAAATTTTCAAACAAATAGTAGAAGTTTTGACCATAAGAGAAAAATTCTGGTCCAAAAATATGATATTAAACTTTTCAAACAAAAAGAATTAACTCTCAACGATAAAAAATGAATTTTTAACCAAAAAATATGACTTTTCTACTAAAAAGATGAATGTTTAATTCAAGAGGACGAATTTTATATCCAAAAAGACGAATGCTTGACAAAAAATTTGAATTTTTGGCTAAAAAAGATGATTTTTAAACAAAATAATTGATATTTTAACCAAATAGTTAAATTTTCAACCTACGAAGATGAATCTTCAACCAAAAATAATTAAATTTTTAACCAAGTATCTGAATTTACAATAAATAAAGACGAATCGTTCAGAATACTGTTGGATTTTCAACCAAGTAACTTGATTTTTCAACAGAAGAGATTACTTTTCTAACATAAAAGATGAATTTTTAATTCAAAAGGACGGATTTTCTGTCTAAAAAGGCAAATGTTCAACAAAAAAGTTGAATTTTTGACCAAAAAACATAACTTTAAAAAAAAAATTGTCGAATTTTCAAATTAATAATTAAATTTTCACTAAATAGTTGGGGTATTACCCAAAAAGAACAATTCTGAACCAAAAATATAATAGTAATCTTTTAAAATGAAAAGAATTAACTTTTAACCAAGAAGGAAGAATTTTCAACCAAAAAAGCTGATTTTTTAATACAATGGTCAAATTTTCAACAAAATAATTCAATTTTCAACCAAAAAAACATGAATTCTGAATTTAAAATATAATAGTAGACTTTTCAATGAAAAATAATTCACTTTCAACCAAAAAAGACGACTTTTCTACCAAAAGATAAATTTTAAATCCAAAAGGACCAAGTTTCTATCCAAAAAGACGAATATTAAACAAAGTAGTTGAATTTTCAACCAATAGAGATGAATTCTGAATTTAAAATATAACAGTAGACTTTTCAATTAAAAAAAAAAAACTTTCAACCAAAAATAGTCTATTAATTCAGTTCTCATTTAAGCGAAAAAACGAGAAAAATAGGTGAAAGGGAAATTTTTTTTGAAAATAGAGGAAGAAAGAGGAAATCATTGAAAAAGGGGAAAAGAGGGAAATATATGAAATTGTGTGAAGTCTTTGATAAACCGCAGTCAAAATTCTACACAGGGAAGAAACTGATGTTATTTGAGAATTTAAATTGTGACGTTCCGCAAGAAACAAGCACATTTTGTTGATCGTAGTTCAAGAGATATTCGCATTTTTGTGACAAAGGGTCTAAAATAAAGATTTTAGATTTTCGATAGGAAATCATACTTCAATTTGTGCTCTATCTGATAGCACTATACTTTTATGTCCCCGAAATGACCGAAAGTGGGTAAATTTTAGATCTGAAGGCAAAATATATAAAACGTGAGCTTATGACACTTTCCAACTTCAAATCAGTTTTTTTCGAAAAGCGGTTTTTCAATTTATTTGCTAAACATTTAGAGTTTCCTGAACCATAACTTTATAATGCCAATTATAAGTTATTAACAGAGAGTGGCCGAGCCCAGTCTGAAGTTGCGCACCGAGCCCAGGCTCGGCTCCCTCGTTGCGGAGAACCACCGCATGGAGGGAAGTGGTGGGACAGCGCGCGCGAGCATTTGAATGTTAGTGATTGTGATTAGCGGACAGCGTTGAGTACGCGCGCATGTTCGCTTGCTCGGTTCAGAGGCTCTCCGCAACGAGGGACCCGAGCCTAGGCTCGGTGCGCAACTTCAAACTGGGCTCGCCCGCTCTCTTAATTACACTCAACTCTGGATTTAACGTCAGTCTCGGGTAAGGCCTGCAATGGCCGTGACGCCTTTCCAAAAAATTCTAAGACGTAAGGAGTCAGAACCGTATGAATCATTTCCAGTAGGAATACATAATATTGATTAACTGTATTTTGTACAAATGTAGATTTATGTTTTCAAGAAGGATGGTCCTTTTTTAATAATGAAGACTAATTAATGAAAAAGAATTTTCCGCGTGTATTTAAAAGTAAATGCGAAATATGCACGCAAGTGTTCGAACTGCCCACTTTGTGGCATCACCTCATCACCGAATGTAGTCGCTGACAATTCTAAGAAGGCGGTATTATAACTAAGTCCATTAAATCAAGGTCTCAGTGTACATAAATGTAGATTATCCATGTAATTACTATGTTTAATATCTAAAAACGAACTTTCCGTTCTCAAATATAAAAGGAACATTTATTTTTGAACGAAACATTAACTCTAAATTCTTAAATATACAATGATCTTCGATATTTTAACAGAGATGGTTGGTAATACTATGCACCGTTTCAAACACATTTTTTTCGAAGATCAAGGCAATATTTATTGAAAAATTAAAAACAAATCTAAAAAATTCCCGGCTATTTTCCGGCCTTTTCCGTTGCTCAAAATTCCAGGCTAACTCCCAGTTTTCCCGCTTTTCCCGGTCAGTGATAACCCTGTATTCTACAATTCAAAGATCAAAGTTTCTCTGTAAAATTGAGTTTAAAGTGTTTAAATATAGGATAGAATTAATAGCTTTATTCTTAGATAAAATAGGATTGAACGAATGAAAAAATTGAACTAAAAGAAAAAATAAGTACACATCTGCTCCATTTTGATCCGATAAGACATGGATTTTTTTCAGCCTTTCTTCTAGCATTCAAATGTGAAGCAATTCATTTTTTAAACATATAAATGAACAAAATAATTACTAGTTACACTGTTCTAGGAATTAAAAAGGAATTTATCTATTAACCTTTAACACTTCATTTGTACTTTTATTTCTGCGTCTAGATTATAAGCCTACAACTTTCAATTAATGGCGAGAAGAAATTAAATTTTTACAACTCTATCTTATTTCTTCACTCCCTCAATGTTTTAATCTTTCACAATCCATAAACAGTAGATAATTACACCTTTACAAAGGAGAAATTGAAGTAGGTTATCGACAATTAACTGAGCTCACTTGAAACGTAGTTAACCAAGCATACAGGGTGTTTTAAATTCTGCTCACGATTATCTTGATATTCATGCAAATAGGGTACTTTTGTACAAAACTGTAGATTCGCCTTTTATTTCTCTCAGGCATACATTTATGGGCCAGTTTACATGCTTCCCACCACATCACAGTGGGCTCAGAGAAACCGAAAATTGGCCAAAATTCAAGATTTTGTCGAATTTGTATGAATCTTGCAGGATGTCTACTCAAATCCTGGAAAAAAATTCTCCAACAATTTCAGGTTTTTCTAAGTATTTCTAGATGTTTTCAGATATAATTTTTCTTAATGAGGGGCCATTCAGCATTTTTTTAAGCAGTCGACCCTACACCCTTTCAAATCCAAAGCATTACATAATTTCACAGTTTCGTACAAAATTCGTATTTTTGGTTTGAAACTTCAACAGTTTAGTAGAAAATTCAACTATTTGGTTGAAAATTACCTTTCTTGTAGTAAATTCATATTTTCGGGTTTAAAATTCAACTGTTTTGCGGAATATTCGTCTTTCTGTCTTGAAATTTTAATATTTTGGAACGAAAAACAACTATTTGGTTGAAAATTCGTCTTTTTGGTTTGAGAATTCATATTTTCTGGTTAAAAATGTAACATTTTGTAGAAAATTAATCTAATTTGGTTGAAGACTCAACTGTTTTGGTAGAAAATTCAACTATTTGGTTGGAAATTACTGTTTTGTTGGAAATTCGTCCTTTTTCTTGAATTCAACTGTTTTTTATTTAAAATTTTAATCTTTTTTGGTTGAAACATAAATAATTAAGTTTTTCGTTGAGGATTCACCTTTTAGGCTTCAAAATTCAACAATTTGGTTGAAATATTTTTTCTTTCTTGATTGAAAAATTTTTCTTGTTTGAACTTCAACTCTGGTTGAAAATTCGTCTTTTTGATTTAAAAATTCGACTCAATTGATAGAAACTTCATCCTTTTTGGTTAAAAATTCAACTTTCTGGTAGAAAATTATTCTGTTTTAGTTGAGGATTTGACTAATCCAATAGAAAATTCAACTATTCTGTTAAAAACGAACTTTTTTATTAAAAATTCATATTTTCGCGTTAAAAATGCAACTGTTTTGGAGAAATTTCTTTTTTTTGTTCGTTAAAAATTCAACAATTTGGTTACAATATTTTTTCTTTCTTGACTCAAAAATTTTTCTTGTGTGAATTTTAACTCTTGTTGAAAATTCGTCTTTTTGGTTTACAAATTCAAGTCAATTAGTAGAAGTTTCATAATTTTTGGTTGAAAATGCAACTTTCTGGTAGAAAATTAATCTGTTTTGATTGAGGATTCAACTATTTTAGCAGAAAATTGAATTATTTGGTTGAAAATGAACTTTTTTTTATTAAAAACTCGTGTTTTCGAGTTAATAATTCATCTGCTTTGGAGAAATTTCTTTTTTGTTTGGTTGAAAATTCATCTACTTGGTTAAAATTTAAGTCTTTTGTTGAAGATTCTTATTTTCGGGTTCAAAATTCAACTGTTTGTAGAGAATTGGTTTTCCAGGCTTGAAAATTCAACAATTTGGTTGAAATATTTTTTCTTTCTTGACTGAAAAAACTTTCTTGTTCGAATTTCAACTCTTATTGAAAATTCGTCTTTTAGGTTTAAAAATTCAACTCAATTAGTAGAAGTTTCATCTTTTTTAGTTAAAAATTCAACTTTCTGGTGGAAAATGCATCTGTTTTGGTTGAGGATTCAATCATTTTGGTAGAAAATTCAACTATTTTGTTGGAAATGGGTCTTTTAGGCTTGAAAATTCAACAATTTGGTTGAAATATTTTTTCTTTCTTGACTGAAAAATCTTTCTTCTTTGAATTTTAACTCTGGTTGAAAATTCATCTTTTTGGTTCAAGCTCAATTAGTGGAAGTTTCATGTTTTTAGGTTAAAAATACAACTTTCTAGTAGAAAATTAATCTGTTTTGGTAGAGGATTCAACTATTTTGGTAGAAAATTCAACTATTTGGTTGAACTTTGGTTCGACTTTGACTTTGAAAGTTACAAATTCAAAATGTAGAAACCAATATGGTAGCCAAAATTACAATTTTTGTTACAGATTTGCCTAAAACTTGGTACAAGGGGGTTTTTAAGATCGCTGATTTCGATTTCGACGTCAAAAGTAACAAATTCAAAATGGCGGTCAAAAATTCCAAATGTTTACACATTTGACTAAAACTTGGTACAAGGGGGTTTTCAAGATCGCTCATTTCGATTTTGACGTCAAAAGTTAGAAACTCAAAATGGCGGATCCAATATGATACCCAAAATTTCATTTTTGCAACAGATTTATCTAAAACTCGGTACAAGGGGGTTTATTGAGGTTGTTAAGTTCGACTTTGTCGTCAAAAGTCACAAATTCAAAATGGCAGACTTCATATGTCAAACAAATTTTTTAAATTTTCACAGATTTTCCTATAACTTGATAAAAGGGGGTTTTTAAAGTCGCTAATTTCGATTTTAACGTCAAAAGTTACAAACTCAAAATGGTGGATTCAATATGGCGGCTAAATTTTCACAGATTTTCCTATAACTTAGTCATCAATCAGCCAATTATTATTGAAACTGTTTGAAATTTGGTATACACACATAGTATACCCTAGCGATGCTTACAAATCGAAGAAAAAAACTAAACCTGCCTACTGTTCAATAATAATTAACTGCAAATTGAGACTTATTTGTGAGCACATTTTTTTCTAATTTCGGCGAAGAAAAGTATCTATGGAACTTCAGAGTTAAAACAACTACCAGTGACACATTTTGTTCCTCAGCATTGAAGGAAAATTTCGGGACATTTTTCGACTGATTTATTAAAAATTGGCGGAAATATCCATTTTGAAAAAAAGCATGCGATGGAGCCCTTAACATGCTCACGATGCAATCATAGACGGTGTTGCATGCTTTCTTACAAAATTGATATTTCCCCCAATTTGTGATGAATCGATCTAAAAATTTCAAGAAATCTTTCTCCAACCGTGACGAACAAATGTCTCACTAAAAGTTGTTTCAACTCTGAAGTTCTCTAGATACTTTTCTTTGACGAAACTAAAAAAAACGTGCTTACAAAACGGTCTCAATTTGCAATATATAACAAATTTCAAACAGTTTTAATAATATTTGCCTCAGTTATGACGATTGAGGTTTTAAAACTAATTGAATTTTGGGAAATTTTGTTTACTTCTACAATTTTATTATTAAAATTATTCATCGGACTAAAAAACTTCAAACAGAAAAAATTTCCGTTTTGTCATTCTCTGCAAGTAGTATTTAGTATTTGGTAAGTATTTATTTATTTAAAGCATTAATTGTACATTTGCCTCTAATGTGCCGAAGAAGCGGGTAGTCTCAAAGTCTATTTTTGATTTGTGAACTTTTTGGGTGTTCTTTTTTAGTACACAAAAAATTTTTCATAAGAACGTAGATTTTATTTCGACCTTTAAGAACTTTTGAACCGGTACGAGAACACCACGTAGATGCAGTCTTGCTTGTGGCGGAGAACGGAATTGACTTCAAGAAGTGCGGGCGGTACATTCGTGAGATTGAGTTACGCGCAAAGTACTCCACAGTGATTTATTACTGTATGAAGTTGGCGACAGGACGACTCGTGGCCTTCGCCGGACTAAGCAAAATGCAAAATATATGGTCGTTTCTGAACACGTAAAAGAGTCATGATTGCAATTCTTTAGAAACATGGTTGTAAATACAAATGTTTTCTCTCTGAAAGAGCTGTAATGAATAAATAACGTTAATTTTTAAACTATGATCTTTTTTATAATATTCAGGATGCCACAGTCTTATTTACACGCAAAAAGTGAAAAAACTGATCTATTTGAACCAAAAAAGTGACCAAAAATGACTAAAAGTGACTAATGTGCATTAATAATGTCACTAATGTTGTTTTGAATTTTAAAGAATTCCAAAGGATTGGATGAAATTTATACGAATTCCAGGTGAAATTGAAAGAATTCAGGGTAAATTCGTAAGACTTCAGAACAATTCAAGATAAATTCAAAAGAATTTAAATGAATTGGAAAAAATTTTAAAATTCCGTTGATTTCAGTGAAATTGGAGTGAATTTAGAGGAATTTAAGGGAAAATACAAGAATTCGATAAAATTCATAAAAATTGAAGGTGAATTTTTAAAAAATTCAATTGAATTGAAAAAATTCAAAAATATGCAAAAATTCATTGAATTCAATAAGTTTGAAATGAGCTTAGAAAAATTCAGTAGAATGTAATAAAATTCCTAAGAATTTCAGGTAAGTTTAAAAAACTTCAGGATGAATTAAACGAAAACTGACAAAAAAATCCATTGAATTGAGTAGAATTAAGTGACTTTAAAAGAATGAAAGTGAATTCAACAAATTAAAGAGAATTTCGAAGAGTTCAACAAAATTTCGAAGAATTCAGCATAAATTAATAAGAATTCATGGTGAATTCCAAATGAATTCAAATGCATTGCAAAAAATATTCGAAAATCTTTTCAAATCTTTGAAACGTTACAAAATACCTCATTTATTTTGAATGAATTGTTTGAAATCCATTGAAATTTATAAAAATACCTTGAACGCTTTTAAAATCCTTTAAAATAATTGAAATCTTCGGAAATCTTATGAGATCCTTGGAATCTTTTAAAATATCTTAAAACCTTATAGGTCTGTAAAATCGTTCCATATCTTACGAAATTCTAGGAAATTCTTTAAAACCTCATGAATTTTTTTTAATCCCTCAAAATTATTAAAATCCTTCGAAATCCCTAGAAATTTTTTAAATCCCTTGAAAATGCCTTGAAATCTTTTAAAATACCCAACAATATTTCAAATCCTTTGAAATTCCATTAAAACTGGAATCAATTGAAAATGCCTTGGAATCTTAAAATATTTCAAATCCTTCAAAAATTTTAAAAACACTCTAAAATCTTTAAAATTCATTGGAACCCCTTCAAATTATTGAAATCTATTCAAAAATCCTTGAAATTTTTTAAAATACCCTAAAATACTTCAAATCCTTTGAAACCTTTCGAAATCCCTTGAAAATTCTGAAAGCTTTTGAAAATTCCTTGAAATCTTTCAAAATACCCTAAAATACTTGAAATCCTTTAAAATTTTTTAAAATACTCTAAAATCTTTAAAAACCTTTGGAATCCCTTTAAATTATTAGTATCTATTAAAAATTCCTTGAAATCTTTCAAATTACCCTAAAATATTTCAATTCTTTTGAAATCTTTTGAAATCCCTTGAAAATTTTCAAAGCTCTTGAAAATTCTTCGGAATTTTTTAAAAAACTTTGAAATCTTCAAAATTCTTTGAAAAACCTTTAAATTATAGAAATCTATTACAAATTGTTTGGAATCATTTTAAATTCCCTAAAATATTTCAAATCCTTTGAAATCTTTTGAAATCCCTTAAAATTTTTAAAATCCCTTGAAAATGCCTTGGAATCATAAAATATTTCAAATCCTTCAAAAATTTTTTAAAACATTCTAAAATCTTTAAAATCTTTTGGAATCCCTTCAAATTAATGAAATCTATTAAAAAATCCTTGAAATATTTTTAAATATCCTAAAATATTTCAAATGCCTTGAAATCTTTAAATATTTCAAATCCTTCAAAAATTTTAAAAACACTCTAAAATCATTAAAATCCTTTGGAAACCCTTCAAATTATTGAAATCTATTTAAAAAATCCTTGAAATCTTTTGAAATCCCTCGAAAATTCTGAAAGCTCTTAAAAATTCCTTGGAATCTTTTTAAATACCCTAAAATACTTGAAATCCTTTACAATTTTTAAAAACACACTGAAATCTTTAAAATCTCTTGAAATCCCTTTAGATTATTGGTATCTATTAAAAAATTCCTTAAAATATTTCAAATTACCCTAAAATATTTCAAATCTTATGAAACATTTTCGAATCCCCTGAAAATTTTCAAAGCTCTTAAAAATTCCTTGGAATTTTTTTAAATACCCAAAAATCTTCAAAGTCCTTTGAAATCCTTTTGAATTATAGAAATCTATTAAAAATCTCTTGGAATATTTTTAAATACCCTAAATATTTCAGACCCTTTGAAACTTTTTGAAGCCTTTTAAAATTTCTTGGAATCTTTTTGAATTCCCTAAAATATTTCCAATCCTTTAAAAACTTTTGTCCCTTGAAATTTTTCAAATCTCTTGACAATGCCTTGAAATGTTTTAAGATACACCACAATATTTCAAATCCTTTGAAAATCCATTAAATTACTGAAATCAATTGAAAATTCCTTGGAATCTTTTGAAATACCGTAAAATATTTCAAATCCTTCAACATTTTTAAAAACACTCTAAAATCTTTAAAATTCTTTGAGTCTCTTCAAATTATTGAAATCTATTCAAAATTACTTGAAATCTTTTAAATTACCCTAAAGTATTTCAAATCCTTCAACATTTTTAAAAACACTCTAAAATTTTTAAAATCCTTTGGAATCCTTTCAAATTATTGGTATCTATTGAAAATTCCTCGAAATATTTCAAATTACCCTAAAATATTTCAAATCCTTTGAAATCTTTTGAAATCCCTTGGAAATTCTCAAAGCTCTTGAAAATTCCTTGGAATTTTTTTAAATGTCCTAAAATCTTCAAAATCCCTTGAAATCCCTTGAAACTTTTTAAAGCTCTTGAAAATGCCTTGGAATTTTCTAAAATACACTGAAATATTTTTAATCGATTCTAAATTTTAAAAACACTTTGAAATCTTTAAGATCCTTTGAAATCTCTTCAAATTATTGGTATCTATTGAAAATTCCTTAAAATCATTTAAATTACCCTAAAATATTACAAAACCTTTGAATCTTTTGAAGTCCCTTAAAAACTTTCGAAGCTCTTGAAAATTCCTTGGAATTTTTTAAAATATCCTAAAATCTTTAAAATCCTTCGAAATCCCTTCAAATTATATAAATCTATTACAAATTCCTTAAAATCTTTCAAATTACCCTAAAATATTTCAAATCCTTTAAAATCTTTTGAAATCCCTGGAAACATTTTAAAACCCTTTAAAATTCCTTGGAGTGTTTTAAAATACTCTAAATAACATTTTAAATCCTTTGAAATTGCATTAAAATACTAAATAAGAAAGATAACAAGACTACTTCTAATCTTACAATGTTTTTCAGCCATGAATTCTTTATTTATCAATTGCAATTATGTAACTGAATAGAAATGGAGAGCATTACTGAAATAAGAAAGATAATAAGAATACTTTTAGTCTTACAATATTTTTCAGCCATGCATTCTTCATTTATCAATTGCAATTATAAAACTGAATAGAAACGGATAGCATTGCTGAAATAAAATGAGATAATAACTAGAAAGATAATAAGACTGTTTTTAATGTTACAATTTTTTTCAGCTATGCATTCTTCGTTTATCGATTGTAATTATAAACATTAAATAAATAACGTAACTTTTTAATCTTTGTTATTTTTTGACAATATTCAACACGATTGTTGCGAATTACCCAACTCATTATATTCTAAACAATTCAGTACTGAATTTAGTAGGTACTTCAATTATAAATAGTGTTGTTTAGTTTCACAAACATTTTTCTAGAATTATTATATTTATTTCATTGCTACAAGTCGATAGTACTTTCTGAAGGGGGAATAGAATAAACAATGATATAATTGGACATAGTTTTCATAAAAAAATATGGGAAAAAATTGTGTAGAAGTCGATAAATTTGAAAAAAAATTGAAAAAAAACATAAATTCAAAATCATCTTATGCAACTGAAATTGCACAAAAAGCCTTTAAATGAGAAAAGTAGGTTTCCAAAAATAAGTGTGATAGGCTCATTAGACTTTTCTCGTTTAAAGGCTTTTTGTGCAACTTCAGTTGCACAAAATGACTTTGTTTGAGTTTATGTTTTTCCAAACTTTTTCAAATTTATGAAACAGAGACATTCAGCCATAGACTTTGTTTCCGTTCCGTTAAGGTTCGGTTCTTGGTCGACTCTACAAGTGGATAAAGTTCCTCAAAATATGAGAAGTATGAATAAAAGTTATAAAACTAAATAGAAATCACTCAGAGAAAAAGTTATTTTCAAACAAAATCATCGTCCTCTTGCCTTTTTTGTTTTGAATCATGTGAAGATCTTTTTTGTACAAACAGATTTGCCTAGAAGATTATGTGAAGTTTGTCGCAAAAAGATAATGTTAGCTATAGAAAAATCCTTTTTGAGACAAATGAAAGTCCTCTGAACCTTAAATATAAGAGGAAATTCCACCTGTGTCAAGAATCATTCTTTTTACACATCAATCGTAATTATAAAACTGAATAGAAATGGATAGCATTGCTGAAATAAGAATGATAATAAGACTCCTTTTAATCTCACAATTTTATTCAGCCATGCATTTTTCGTTTATCGAATATAATTATAAACAATGAATGAATTCACGAAAAATGTTGACGATAAAAACGTGCAGATTTCCCTTACCAAAATTGCAAAGCAGGTGGACAATCATTTTTATGAATTGATCAGATAGAGGCCATTGTTTTATGAACCGTGAAGTTTACGTCCTCTGAGAGCCTTTTCTTTCTTCCTGGTTCTCCAGGCACGTCCAACTGATTTCACGCTTCGGCCGTGAATAAAGTCGAAGAATGAAAAATTGTAATCGCCTTATCTGAATATTCGTAATCCCACTCTGTAGATTTTTAAGAAACCTAGCATTGTTCATTTTCTATTTTGAAAAACAACACACAGTTTCTCTTCAATAGAACTATAAATTGCTCTTTGCAATTTCGTTAACAATTTCATCATTCTGCCCTGCAGGTTAAGAACCTCCTTAACTCAACTTTTTAAAAAAAAAATTGAAATTTTTTATAATAATTAAATGCAAAGAGGACGAGAGTCTCGCTACAACGAAGATGCAGCAAAAATTGGGCGTATCTTTCATCATACGCCCTTTGATTTCCAGTACAAATTGTGCATTTTGTGCCTACCTCAATTTTTATTGAATTTTATTGAAAATTATTAAAATTTTGAAATAACTTTTGTACCAATGGGTGCAGAATGACTGATTTACTTAGAAATGATGTCCAGCTTTTTGAAAATTTCCATACAAAGCCGCGGCTTGACAAAAATAGTTTTTCTTGAACATCTCCGTTCGAACTGAAATTAAGTTAAGGAGGTTTTGAACCAGTAGGGCTGCATTTAGCTACAGCTTTCCCAAAAGTATTTTTATTTAGATTTCGAGGAACTTATTTAATGATCCTTGTATTCTCTGAATAAATCCTTAAATGAATTTCATCTGATAATAACCAGTCAAAAGTATATTCTCCATTCTTTTTGGTTTTCTGAAGATCCCAGTCTACAATCTTTACATGGCCATCTTATTTGATATATCTTCAACAAACATGAGACCTGATAAGTTTGCGATGAGAGATACATTAAACATTCAAATTTGGCACCTTTAATTCTTTATTACTTCATTTTCTTTCGTTTTGAAGCCGTAGTAAAAACTGGAGAAAATGAAGATTGAGGTAAAAATGATGAAACGAAATATAAACGAATAAAAGTAAGCCCTTATTAAACCACGAAGCATTATAAAGGATGTTCCGAGAACAAAAAATCTTCTATACCATGTTAAATGTTTACAAAGTAATGTCACCTTGAGAAGCTTCCTGTCCGTCAAGTTTTTTGCATTAAATAATCTAGTCTCTTTAACGGTAAGAGAATTCAATTGAAAATTCCAAAGGACTTCAGGACATTTATTTGACTCCGGTTTTGCGGGATCACATTTTACGGCCGAACACTCTATCAGTTGCCTTATGCGAGGTGCACTACAAGTACCCTTTTTTAATTTTTAAACAAAATAGAAACAATTTACTAAAAAATAGCTTCGAGAGAAAAAAAAGAATAATATTTAGAATACGTATACAAAAAATTAGACCAAAATATTCAACCGTTTGGCCGTAAAATCTGACCCCGCAAAACCAGAGTCAAATGAATGCCCTTAAGATCAGAAGCTAGAAGATACGCTTGATTGGAAAGTGTTTGAGCTAAGCGAAACCTTGCAAGGACGAAGTGCAGTGGCACTCGACCAGTAATTCCTTCCATCTCCTACTCGTTTCCTTAGTCTTAGACTCTTAGACATTCCTCTCTCTCTTTCTCTCTCTAATTACCACGGTCGAAGTAATTTTACGCTCCACCATGGAATGCAATGCCGCATCGCAGACTTACACTCTCATGTAGGTAGCACACATACTCCCTAAGTGCAATCACACTTAGAGAACTCATACTAATTGTAGTGCACTGCCCTGAGGAAAGTGAGCTTCCATTGAAATGCTCACGGTTATCCAGTGATTTCTGATATTGTAGTTTTTTTCGATACATTCTTCGACGCCTCATCCGTCCCTCTTTTTATAGAACCTAGACCGGCTATCGATACTTGGAGATCAATCGAGGCGATCTTGAGTAATGGCTGAATGTATATAGTGTTTGCCTTCCTGTTGCAGGATATAAAGTGCTAAGTCGTAAACTGACAACCCTGAGAATAACGTGATTGCGCCTTGTACCCTTGTCACCATTGACGCTTGCGTAATGATATTCCGCTTTCGAATTTACGGGATAAAGCGTACACAGAGAAAACTGGTATGGCCAGAGTAACTAAAATTATCAAGTTGCATACAATATGGGTGCATTGTTCAATTTTGTTATTCCGACATCTTTTATCTACGTTGTTAGTTCCAAATGATATAGTTACCATAACCACACGCTTTTAGCAACAGTCTTGTAGTTCCTACTACTACGCTATTTGTAGCTCATCTTATTTTAATTGGTGCCGCTTCTTTCACGCGTAGTTGGGCATTGTCATGACATGTGTTTGATCTCACTTTAGAATAAAGAAAAAAGAACTAAACTGGTACTGGTGAACGAAATCACTTACATTCTTCACATACAAATCCGTTTTTATTGATGACACAGCTATCCAAAACACAAATGAGACAGTTGAAGAAACAGATGACAAATTACACCATTAATAGAATTGTTGATTTCAAATTAAGCACAGTTACTCAGAATTAGTAGGAGATCTGGAAACTTCTCAAGCCCAAAGTGATTTTATGTTTAGGGATAGTCAAATAGAGAAACTCCTCAAGAAAACCCAAATAGCGAAACTCCTCAAGAAAAGAACGAGACTCCTCAAAAAAAGAGACTTCTGGAGGATTCACAAGGTTGCCTTGTAGGCTGAGCGATTTATCTTAAGCCTGACAAGGGAGAGAGTTTGCCAAACCTTGTGAATGCCGGTGAACTAGTCCAGAAGCACTATAAGTTAGGAGCGTATGAGTCTCGACCAACAATTTTACTAAAAAAAAAAAAGGAAAATGTTCACTAGACTCAACTCGAAGGAAAGCTTAGAGAAGTGACCAGTAACTTAAGAAACTCTTTCAATATTACTCGCGTTTTTTCTTTCTCTTAAGAAACTCAGATTCATTCGAAGTATTCGAATCAAGCAACGAAAACATACTGAACTCAAGCTCTGGTGACAAGTAGATGGTTTTTATGGAATAGGGCATACATGGTGGTTTTAGCTTCGAAGGATGATGATCTCATAGCTTTAAGAGCTAAATCTCAGTTTTGTTTATATTTTAAGTGTTGACGAACAGTCGGCGGATCGATCGAAGCAAAGCAGAAAGAGAAATGGAGAAAAAGAGTTATACTTACAATATTCAAAAATTATATCCTGATTTAACAATATGGATGTCACAACTACACGCTTTTAGAAACAGTCTTGTGGCTCCACAACCATAGTATTTGTAGCTCATCCTGTTTTGATTGGTACCGCTTCTTATTTGGAGGCTTCCACTACCACCGCGCTTGTGGCTTATCCTTCTTTTATTGGTGCGCATAGTTGCGCAGATTCACGTGCGCTAACGCACATCACGTCGCGTCACCCAACTGGCCCGACGCCATCATATACAACCGTCTGCTAAATTGTTTCTTGTGTGCAACAAATACAAGTAAAAAGTAAGTGCAAGTGTTAAAGTGCTGACATACTTGGATATTAACCGTGGATGGACAATGGTGAGTCAAGGAGAAATGCGTGCAAAATCTCCAGGAATGCAAGACTGTCCGGACTGATATATGAATGACCGACATTTTCATATATGTGCACGTATATGAATTAGCTTGGACATCAGGATTTACAATTTGTGATGCTGACAGATCTTGACACCCAATTTCTTCCAAATTTCTTCTTATTCTTGTACGCTTCCACAATTTAAATAAAAACTTATGAATAATTAATGCAGATGATTTTTTCCTTCAATCAGCAATGCTGGTTGTGACAGATACATCCTAATGAGAACGTTTACTGTGTGATTGTGACAACCACATCCTATTAAAATTAACTTTCACTGTGTAGTTGTAGCAATCACACATCATTCATCACATTATTATAGAGCACTTCCACTGTGTGGTTGTGACAACCAGAGTGTATAGTTGCGACAACCACACAGTTGAGACCTTATAACTAGACTCTTATACAAACAGCTATGTGGCTGTAGGAATCACATTTGTAAAAGTACTATATTTTACTATTTTTTGTGGTTGTGACAACCATATTTATGGATCTTACTTCTATATAGTTTTCTTTGTGTACGAAATGAGGATTAAAAGTGTCAACCGCTGTGCAAAGTCCTTTGGCTTTTTGTCTTATTTATCCTAAATGAAACCGTCAGATGTAATGATGCAATGCACAAGGATTCTGACAAAAACTACAACGAACGTTGAGACAGTCGGAAAACCGGCTGTACTTGGAAGTAGGTTTTCTGCAGTTTTCCTCTTCCCTGGCCAAACATCCAGGAAAATTCGAGTACCTCTAATAAAGTCAATAAAATCAAATACAGTACAACAGGTTTTTGAGACCTCAGTGCTATGGGACTTAAATGTCCCTTTCTATCCGTGATACTAATAATAACTGCTCATAAGTATCAAGAAATGGATGAATATAGAGCCAAGAATCGTATGCTACATTTTCCATTTTAAAGAAAACTATACTTTCTCAGTCTTATGGTAATGTTTTTGTGAAAACCGTAACTTATTAAATTATCATTATATTAATATAATTTTTTTTAGCGATATTATAACGAAGAACAGTAATCAGATTATATCATTTTGCGGTGTATCATTGGCTTCCAGACGTTGTCTACTACACAAGACAATTCAGAGCGAAAAATCGATCATTCGATTAATAATGCAGTGATCAGACATCGTAAAATTCTATGCCCTTTGCCTAAGAGCTTGAAACACCTGTTTTCTACGATAGCTGCCGATATAACGTCCCCCAGTTGTTTTTTCTTACAACTTATATTCTACTAAATTCTAATTTTCCCACTGATAGCCAATGAAAAGTAATTTTTTTTTCTTCCTTACATTTTATTGAAATTATTCAATGTTCACCAACCCTATTACCTACATGAAGGCAAAATTATACATTGTCGGGAAACATAAACCCAGTTACGGGCACTTAACTTCCGGTTTAATCAGTGCTGGGTAGTAACCCAATACAATTAACGAACTTACTCCGGCAGTAAATGGTAAAGTAAAATTTAGATTTTAACCGTCACTACATAAGCTGAAATCATAGAGGTTAGAGCAAATTAATAGCGCGAAATGTAAGTGAAAAGGATATTAACAGGATTGACACAGCCTAATTTACTTGAAAAAAGTGAAAAAAGTGAAAAAAGTAAAAAAGTGACATACTAAAACTAAAAAAGTAACCAAAAATGATTAATTTCTAACCCAAAAAGTGACTAATGTGCATAAATAATGTGACTTATTATTCTTTTGAATTCAAAAGAATTCGATGAAATGTATAAAAATTCAGGGTGAATTTTAACGAATTCAGGATGAATTCGTAAGAATTCAGAATTCATTCAAAACAATTCAAGTTAAATTCAAAGAAATTCGAATGAATAGAAGAAACCGAAAGAATTCCATTCATATCAGTAAGATTAGAGTAAATTTAGACGAATTTCAAGGAGATGAGGAGAATTCGATAAAATTCTTAAAAATTCAACGTGAATTTCAAAAAAATGCAAGGGAACTGAAAAAAATTCAAAATTATTTAAAAAATGCATTGAATTAAATAAATTGAAAGAATTCAGGATAAATTAATAAAAATCCATGGTGAGTTCCAAATGAATTGAAAAAAAATCCAAACGTTCCATTGATTTTGATAAAATTGGAGTGAATTTTGAAGAATTCAAGGAAATTCCAAAAAATTAGAAAAAATTCATGTGAATTCAAGATTAATTAAGAATAATTCAGAATGAATTAGGAATAATTCAAGTGAATGGCATAAATTATTTAAAATTCAAAAAAATTCCATTGAATTCTACAAAAAAATAAATGGGAGTGAAAAGAAATAGTGAGTTTAGAGGAAATTGAGGAAAATGAGAAGAATTCGATGAAGTTTATAATAATTTCAGGTGAATTTTAACGAATACAAGATATTTCATAAGAATTCAGAATGAATTCAAAACAAATCAAGATAAATTCAAAGAGATTCAAATGAATTTAAAAAATATATAAATCCATTCATTTCAGTAAAATGAAAGTGAATTTAGACGAATTTCAGGAAAATGAAACTAATTCGATAAAATTCATAAAAATCCAATGTGAAATTTAAAAAACGCAAGGGAACTGAAAACAATTCGAAACTATTTAAAAAATTTATTGGATTCATTAAATTTAGAGTGAATTTACAAAAATTTGATATAATTCCAAATAATTCAAAAGAATTCAGGATAAATTAATAAAAATTCATGGTGAATTCTAAATTAATTGAAAAAAATCCAAAACGTTCCATTGATTTTGGTAAAATTGGAGTGAATTTAGAAGAATTCAAGGGAATACTAAAAAATCTCAAGAAATTCATATGAATTCAAGATTAATTAAGAAGAATTCAGGGTGAATTAAGAATAATTCAAGTGAATGGAACAAATCTTTTTAAGTTCAAAAAAATTCCATTGAATTCCATTAAAAAATATAAATGGGAGTGAGAAGAAATAGTGAACTTAAAGAAATTTAAGGAAATTGAGAAGAGTTCGATGGAATTCCTAAAAATTCAAGTTAACTGAAAACTTCAAGGTAATCAACAAATTTTTTTTAATCTAAAAAATCCATTGAATTGCGTAGAATAAGGTGAGTTTAGAAGAATTTAAGTTAATTCGAAAAACTTCAGAGAGAATTAAGAAAATTGGAAATAATTCCAAATAATTCAAAAGAATTTAGGATAAATTAAGAAGAATTCAGGGTGAATTCCAAATGAATTGGCAAAAATTCAAAAAATCCAAAATATTTCATTGATTTCAGTACAATTAGAGTGAGTTGAGAAGAATTCAAAGGATTTCACAAGAATTTGATGATGTTCATAGGAATTCAGGATGAATAAAAAATAATTCAAGCGAATGAAACAAAATTTGTAGGATCCAAAAAAATTCCATTGAATGCAGATAAATGGGAGTGAATAAGAATCTGAAAAAATTCATAAGAATTCAAACTGAATTCAAAAGTCTTCAAGGTGAATTAAAAAAAAATAAAAATCCAAAAAAGATTGAATTTCAGTGAATTTCAAGGGAACTCCAAAGAATTTAGGGTGATTTTAAATAATTCAATAAAATTCAGAATCAGGTATATACCTAAATTGAATAGAGGTTAGCCCTTGGGTTGTCTGTTTTAATTTATTGAAAGAAAAGCGATTAAAAGTGATTTTTTCGTTTAAAAAGTTACTAAAAAGTGATTTCAGAAAAAGTGACTGAAAGTGACTCAAGTGTCTGCGTGGCAGCCCAGGATATAATAATAATAACAACTTTAAAATGTTTTCTGTGAAATCTATTAAGGAATGTAAGATCAACAATTTTTCAAAGTGAAGGTGTCTCTAATGTAACTTTGGATTTCAATTTCCATTAAAAAATAAGAAAAATTACATCAAATTGTTTTACTGAATAAACTGCTGTTTACTAACTAAACTATTAATATCAAGTAAAATAATATTCAACTTTGTGACCAGATTTATGTGCCATCTTACACCTTCTGACAAAGGATTTTCTGACAATAGTATGCGAGATGTGACTATCAAATAACCTGACTGATTTTTTTGTCGCTTGCTTGGGGCCTCGGCAACAACAAGCAGGATCTGATATTAATCTGTGTTATTTCCCCCACTCCCTTCCCACAAAATTTCAAGGTTGTACGACCCTCAGTACGTCAGTAAACATTGTTTGAATTTGATCGTCTACCTGAGCTCCGCCGGAATTATGTTAAGTGTGAAAGTAGAACAGCCCGTCAACGTGAAGTTTTTTATGAAACTTGGAAAATCTACTACAGAAACGTATAATTTGTTAATGGAAATTTATGGTGATGAGTGTCTATCTCATCCTCAAATTTTCGATTGGTTTAAAAAATTTAAGGAGGGGAGGGAAGTGATTGAAGACGTTCCGCGTTCCGGCTATCTTCGCACATCGAAAACAGACGATAACATCGGATAAATGAGTAAAATTATTCGAACAAATCGATGCGTAAGCATTCGAGCAATTGCTGACTTAGTGAACATCGATGAATAAACTGTTAGACAAATTTGAAATACAAATTTACACGCGTAAGAAAAAAAAGAACTGAAATGTAGAAGAACGGCTCGTGAATTCTTCACCAGGACAACGCGCCAGTACACAAGGCGCTGTTTGTCCAGAGGTTTTTGGCCAAGAACAAGATTCCCGTAAGCAAAATGTGATTTTTTTCTGTTCCCGAAGATCAAGTCGGAGCTAAAAGGAACCAGATTCGAGTCGATGGATGTTTTGAAGGAAAAAATGATGCGGCTCATGAAAGACCTCTCAGAAAAGAACCTGCAGTATTGTTTCAAACAATGGCAGATTCGTATGAAGCAGTGTAGGGATAACATCTCCATCGAATAATTTGGTAAATAAAACTCCCACTACGTCATCAATTAAAACTTCTTATAGAGTTATAAAGCAAATTTGTGATAGTGCGCATAAGCCACTTCACTACCCATCACTAGGTAGGAATAATGCATTTTCGGCCCGCTTCATATGTGCGGAATGTCGCGGTTTCCATCTATCTGTCACAAAAATATTTTTTTTAGACTTGGCCTTTATTCCTTTATAATTTGACAGATAAATTATGATCAAGACAAGACCGTTGTAGCTGATCTTTGTGATAATCCTCCTACTGCTTTTCATAGCGCGTAAATGTCGTTAAAATAGATGTTCCGGTTGAGACTGTAACCAATCTTAATGAAACTTATACCCGTTTTCACCTGAGCCACTGTCATGTCCTCTTTCCTCTTTCTCCTTATTAAGTACGTTATTCTCTCTTCTTCTGTTCGTGGTGCACGAGTAACCAATGCACCATGTCATCATGACCAGCGTGTCCTGTTTCAGAGTACACTCTACAGAACAGCTTCGTGTATAGGGCAACAACCCATGAAGATTCATGAGTGTCTCTAGTGTGGGATACCTCATTTCGAATAAAATTAACATCTCTAAAAGACACGAATGGGGCTGAATAAACGGTCCGAGTCAAGTCACCAAACATTATTTTTTGGGTGAAATGTAGAGACGACGATAAATTTCGTAGTGGGAGTTTCCAGGTGATGTACATTAACACAGATGTGCTAATGGATGTCGATCCGGAAATAGAGTTAGTCAGCAAATAAATATGTAAAATGATTGTACAAAACAATTCATACATGACTTGTCATTTATTAATTCAATGCTTTGTTGGAAAAAATATATAAAGGAACAGAAATTGGAATAGGAATAGAAAGAGACAGAAAAGTTCGGAATTAGCAGTTTGTGAAATTTTATGTCTTTCCTTTTCTACATCATTTTCTATCAAATTTATTAGATTGTTACTGTATCCTATTCCTCTATCCAAAACTATACATTTCTATCCCGCTATATCTGTTTATCACTTATCTTATTCCTGTTTCTACACGGAGAAAATTTGTTGGTGAAGTTTTACACGACTGAATAAAGCAATCCCAGGACATAAGGACATTATTTAAGTTTTCATTTTCAGCCAAGTAAAACGAATTATGTGAGAATTTGATAAACGAATTAGGAACATATGACAGAATATCGGTGGATTTTCGTAACTGTCCGGTAATAAATATTTGTAGTGCTCGGTGAAATTTCGAAAGACATTATTACTAAAATGGCAAGAAATTATAGAAAAAATATTGTAGAATCTTGCAAAGCATGATAGGCAACGTAAGAGAGCTTCCTTGAAAACAAACTAAAGATTCGTTTAGTGCGCTTGAATTTTTAACCGAGAGGATAATAAAG
>JAUMHM010000031.1:29669378-29686642 GCA_032362435.1 Melikaiella ostensackeni | reverse complement strand
ATCCAAGAAAAAATGAAAGTCTTCCTCCAAAGTAGCAGAAGTTCGGCAAGTCTTCCGAACCCAATTACCACATCTGCGGTTTTTTTCCCAGCCACAAGCCTCCCTGCGGCATCTCTCCCCCAAGAAAATTGTTAATACTTTCTCCAAAGTGTCAAAAGTGCAACAAGTCACAGGGACTCAATTGAGACATCTGCGGCTTGTTCCCTAACCGCAAGTCTCCCAGCGGCTTCGAGGAAAACTCAAATTTTTCCTGGGTCAGAAATACCACAGGGAGACTTGCAGCTGGGGAGACAAGCCGCAAATGTGGCAAAACGGGTTTGGGAGACTTCCTGCACTTTTGGCCCTTTGGAGGAAGACTTAAAATATTTCTTGGGAAAATTTTGCAGATACAGTAAGGAAACAACTAATTTGTTTCGATATCGGCTAGGGAGACTTGAGGCAGTGAGAAAAGCCGCAGATATGGCAATTGAGTGATGGAGACTGGCCGCAAAATTGTCAATCTGCTGTGGAGAGATGCCGCAGGGGAGACATACCGCAGGGAGACTTGTCGCCAGGGAGACTTTCTTCAGGGGAAACATGTGGCGAGGGAGACATGTTGCAGCGGAGACATGTCGCAAGGGAGACATGCCGCATGGGAATTAATATGGACCTATTCCAATTTAACACAATAAACTGACATTCTATAACATAATTATTATTGGTTTCAACAATTCCTGTAAACAATTTCCCAACTGTTTATTTGAACTGATGAAAAAAATTATAATTATTACTATATGTTGTCGAATTACAATATTTTGGACGATAATATTTTTTTGAGATGAAAATAAGTGATTCCTCACAGAATAAAAATTTTTTAAGTTCAAAATTTCAAAATAAGTGGTTTTGTTTAAGAAATAATATTTTTGTTTGAATGGCTACCCCCTGTTCCAAGATATTATTCTTAAAATGAAAAGAAATCATCCTGCAGAATCGAAAAATTTTCTTTGATAAAAAATTTGATATAAATGAATTTGCTTATAATAACAAATTATTTATAACATTGACAAAACTGTTTTTGGCTAGTTTCCGATCATAATTAATTATTACTTTCATATCATTTAAAGACGGGATCAGTATAAGTAAGGTATTTAAATACCGAAAATGCAGCAGATTTCTGTTTTGTCCAATAATTTGCTTATAAAAATTTAAAAAATGAAGAAATTCAATCTATAATGAAAATTTCCATTCACTGACAGTAAATTTATTAATTCTATGCATTTTTGAGAAAATATAAAAAATGGAGTAAAGAAAGTGCCACAAATATAAAAAATTATGGGCTTTGTCATTTTTTAACATAAACGACAAATTAAGAAAGCTGAAATAAATCGTCGTACTCAGGCTCAGACTTCACTAAATAAGTTTCAGTTTTAAAACAGAAAATTTAAAAATCGTTTTAGAAATACGACCTCTGAAACTTTTTAATTGGAACAAATTCTGGCTTCTGTCTCTGTTTTCAAATTTCTTTAAGATCGAAATAAAATCTACTTTCCGTCTTTTTTATATTACTGGGGACCAATTTGTTTCGAAGCCAATTCAGACTTCTTCATCAGGGGTAATTTATAGGATAACTACAGTTATAAATAATGAAACATATATTAATTGTATATATGTGCATGGCAGCCTTTCGTTAAAAGTTTCTTTGTTATCTTTTCTTGTTTAAGTCAAAACATATTTTCTAGTTAATATGAAATATCTTTTTTGGAAAAAACTCATGAAACTTGCATTCTAAAAGTATCAGTAATTCCTTCTGTAATGCATCCAATCTAAGTTTGTACTAACTGAATAAATTCTTCAATACCCCTATTTTGGATTTTCAGTAACATCGATCATAAAATCACATTCCACCGAAGTTTTGTAAATTATACTGAAAACTATATTAACAAAAACAGGAAAATGAGAATACGTAAAAAATTTTTTTATATAACTTCCTGCGTATAAAATCCAAGAAATTGTAATCCAATGTTTTGCAAACACTTCACCAAAACACTAATTGAACAAACATTTGGATTATTTTTCAATTTTTTTTTATTTTGTTGATTTTATTTTTTCTATTTAAAGATAGAAACATTAGTCCACTTTTTTTATATAAATCTTCTAAATTATGAGAAAAATTCTTCACTGGGAAGAGAATTCAGAAAAAAACGAAGTGTAGCAAATGAAAGATGGTCGACGATTAACCGTTTATATAGACCCTTAGATAAACGATCATTTTACCATTTTTTTGAGAGAATAACCAGTCCCAAACTCTCGTAAAAATCATCTGTTCGAAGAATTTTAATAGATTTTGTCTATATAGACGGTCAGTTGTCGACTATCTCTCGTTTGCTACAATTCGTTTTTTCTGAATTTTCTTCCCGGTGAAGAATTTTTCTCATATCTTGAAAAATTTATATTCAAAACGTGGATTAATGTCTCCTTCTTTAAGAAGAAAAAAAAAATCAACAAGATTTTTAAAAAGTTTTGAAAAATAATGCAAATGTTTGTTCAATTAATGTTGTGATGACGTGTTTGCAAAACATAGGATTACAATTTTTTGGATTTTATGCGCAGGAAGTTATATAAAAAATTATTTTTATCTATTCTCATTTTCCTTTTTTTTTGTCAATAAAGTTTCCAGTGTAATTGATGAAAATTTGGTTGAATATGATTTTATGATAGATGTTACTGAAATTCCGGTATAGGGGTATTAAAGAATTTATTTAATTAGTAAAAACTTATTTTGGATACATTACAGAAGGAATTATTGATAGAATGCAAATTTCATGGGTTTTTTTTCAAAAAAAGATATTTCATACTAACAAGAAAATATATTTTGACTTCAACAAAAAAGATATCAAAGAAACTTTTAATGAGAATATCAATAAATTTAATAAATCTATTTGAATTTGGTTAAAAAAGGCTGCCATACAATTAATATATGTGTCATTACTTAAAACTGTAGTTATCCTAAAAATAACCCCTGCTAAGGAAGTTTAAATTGACTTCGAAACATGTTGGTCCCCAGAAGTATAAAAAAGACAGAAAAAAGAAAGAGTGTGTTGGTTGAATCTTCCCTTTTTCTTCCTCTTTTTTCTTTTTTGTTTATTCATTTATTGTACATTTGTCTCTAATGAGCCGGAAAAGCGGGTAGTCTCGAAGTCTAGCTTTGATTTGTAAACTTTTTTGGTGTTCCTTTTTCAGTGCACAAAAAATTTGCTTAAGAAAGTAGATTTCATTACAATCTTTAAGAAGAATTTAATTTTTTTCCTCACTACGCACCGCGTAAGGCAATTTCTGCATGAATAGAAATTGTGGAAATGAGCATGAAATTGGCCAAGCAGAAATTCCAGAATTCCAAGTGGAAGTTTAAAATAGGTTCAGTAATTTATTTTTTAGTTTAAACTTCAGTTATGATATTTTTACTAATATTATATTTACCAATAAAACTAAGAAAAACACCTAAGGTGAAGAGCGGAACACAAATGACGATACTCATTTCGTAAGCAGTGAGTGTAACAGTAATGAATATACGTATGCTACATGATCTTTTTATCAGAGTACATTTATAGTCAACGCTATCTTTTTCGTCGGAATAATTTAATTGTTGAGATATTTGTGTTTCATGAATAATTGTTTTACGTCTTTGAAGAAAAATTAACCTCAACAGAGACGTCAAAATGTTGAATCTTTGGAAATTAAAAAAAGTTTTTCTATAGGTACCAGAATTATGGCGAACTTTCTGTTTATATAGTTTGCGGCAAAAATTATGAATATGAAAACTATCTTTAACTAAAATGTATTTTGGTGTAGTTAGAATTTTTGGATATTTTTTAATATTCATCTTCAAAAAATTGAAAATATTATTCATAAACTTTATTTCGTTCAAAAAAATTGTTGGTTAAAATAACCAGGATTCTGGTTAAATATGAAATTACCTGCAATTCTGATGGATTTAACCAGAATTTTTTGGATATTTAAAAATAATTGGAAACAAAAAATAATTTTTTCAGTCGCGTTTATGAGGTTTTGGTCTGAGTCGATTTTTTATTATTTTTTTTGCGAAACTGGGTTTATAGTTTTAAATCTTCTTTTCATGATTCATTATAGTTTGAGGAGGACTAGAAAAGGATTTTGTTTTTTTCTTTAAAAGTTCAAATCACAAAAGTTGCACAGTTTTTTTCCCCTCCTGAATTTTGTTAAACTTATGGATATCTTAGAAAAATTCCATGATTTTCAAAATGCCATAAATTTTTTAAATTTGGTATAATCGAAAAATGTCAGCAGAATAATTTTCAAATAACTAAAAATTTCGACTGAATCTTCCTAATATATTAGAAAAGCAGTTTTTACTACTTCTTGAATATTTTAAAAGTTTTGAGAATCATATGACTTTAAATTTTATCAAATTTAAAGATATAATTAAAATAATTTTTAAGTCTTTTTGACATTCACCAGAACTTTTGGCAAACACACCTGAATCTCTTAAAAAAATTTTGTTTTGAATTTTTAAATTGCTTTACATTATTGAATTTCAGTTGGAATCTTTAAAATTCATATTCTTTCAAACTTTTAAGAAAATTTTAAAATAATTTTAAAAGAGTGAAAAATTGTAAAAGTTTCGCTCTTAATCATGAAGATTTATTAACAATTTTGCTGAAATGTATATCGCTTTATCTTTCAAATTTATTTTTTAAACTTGAAGGAAATAAAATGACTTCTAAATCTGAATGTAAAGATCTACAGAATGTTGGAAGGCTCAATGACACATTAAGTAAGCTAACATGTTACGTCATCACATTTACACTGTCATTCATTGTTTAAAGTATTATTTTCTTTTTAAATTAGCCACCACAACGTGATTTTGTGCATAATTATCCTCAGTGGAAAGATAAAAAAATAATATATCGTCAACCGGGATAATTATGGATTAAAATTCGTTAACTTTTCAGATCATGCTTCGCCAAAAATCAGAAAATGTACTCACTTTTTATTGTACCATTTATGAATTTGCTTTAAAGTCTTTTGGAGATATCCTGCGAAAAAAATTTTTGCTTTTTAACGAATGAATGTAAACATTCGTTTCTTGGTTCCAGATCATATGGAAATCTTTGTTTCGGCATTACAGAGTAATAATGAAAATAATTTGTTTCTTAAGAAAACCTAGGTTTGTTAATAAATTTGCAAAGGTTATAGGAAGGAGAATCTTCTGAAAATTTGTATTTAATACATTTTATATCTTCCCATTAACTTAGTATTATTTGCAATATAGTTTTTAAAAGACTTTCATTCATAGTTATAAAAGTTAACGTACGTCAGAATCGTTCAATTTGCAACGAATGTCATATTTTTCGGGGCTATGTTGCATCCGCATCTATAACCAGCATTTTCCTATTTTCCACTTCCCAACACAAATATATGATTAAGTTATAAAATAACTCAGTAGGGTCCTGAATATTGATTAAAAATATATTTCTTATGAAATCAAACTTTTTAATTTGATCCATAATTTTTCCCGAGAAATACGGCATCCCACTTTTTGCTATGATACAAAAAAAAAACTGAAAATGTCAAAGCTTCACACTTGTAGAGCAAAGTTTCGAAAAGTTTACTGTAGCGGCAAACATAAAATTAAAGCCGGTTTGATCCATAATTATCTGACTCGATCCATAATTACCCCGGTTGACGGTAGATAGAAAGTTCCAGGAAAATATATTTCAGTTTATTTTTCAAGTATAGAGATTGTCGAATGAAGTCTAATTATAATGAACCCCTTATTTACACGCCCCCTTGTTAATTTATGTTTTCGCAAAGCGGTTAGGGGCCGTCCATAAACTACGTTACCAGTTTGAGGGGGGGGGGGGTGCACCAAAAACTACGGTTGGTAACAGGGTTGGGGGGCGGGGGTCAGTGGATGTTAAGTTACGCACTTAGATAACGTTTAGTACGTTTCTTGATGATAAATTTTAACAAAGTTTGCGAATTTTGCAAAAGATGGCCAGGCAACAGTACAGTTTAGTTTTTAGTAATAACTTGATAAGTTTCTTAAAGATCGAAATGGAATCTACTTTCTTATGCAAATTTTGTGTGTACTAAAAGAGGACACCCAAAAGTTCACAACTCAAAAACAGACTTTGCGACTACCCGCTTTTTCGGCTCATTAGAGACAAATGTACAATAAATATACACAACAGAGAGAAAAAAAGAGGGAGAAAAGAGAAAGAGTCATCCAAAACCAACCACACACTCTTTCTTTTCTCCGTCTTTTTCATACTACTGGGGACCAACATGTTTCGAAGCCAATTTAGACTTCCTTACCAGGGATAATTTATAGGAAACAACAGGTTCAAAAATGAGGAATCTTAGATTAGAAAATCATTATTACCTGAAAATAAAACATATATAATTGATCAGTGCCGGTCTTAGCCTATATGGCGCCCTAGAGCAAAATCTTTTATGACGCCCCTTCCAAAATAAAAAATGCCAATATTGTATTTTTGAGATTTTCAGTGAAAACAAAACACATTGGATGAGTCCTTAGAAAAATCATGTTATTTCGGAAAACATAGGTTCAGAATACATACAAATTAGTATAAAGAAAACAAAGCAGATTGAAATTGTAAACTAAGTTTATTTAATGTCCGAAGTTAACTTTTCGGGCTTTCTTATCAGCGAAATTTTTTATTCAAGCAGAAAAGTCTAGAGTTTAGGCGATATCGTTTTCAATTGATAAAGTTCTTAAACTGGAAAGTCGGTCTTGTGACATTGTATACCTAAAATAAGTTTTAATTAATTTTAATTTAGAAAAACTTCGTTCTCCACTTACTACAGTTACAGGAATTGTTCATAAAATTCGCAGAGCAATCCATATATTCGAATATAAATCTTGTAAACTGTGCCGCTGTATGAAGTCAATACCATGAGCGGAGTATGTTCACCTTCAACCATACCAGAAACAAAAGCTTTAATGCTTATTAGTTCATCACAAAGCAGAGTACCGTCAATCCAGATTTCGAATCAACCATGAGTTTTATTTGAAGATCGGCAAAGGATTTAACAAGTTCTTCTCTTTCTGGTAGATTACGTACATTGTACAAAAAACCCCTTGTTCCTAAATTGTCGTTTAGCTGCTCAAATCTTTCCATCATAGACATTAAAGCTGTACCCAACAAAGGATTGAAGAATTTGATTTTTAGACTTTTTTGTGGAGGAACGATGTATTCATCTTGGGCAATTTCGTCAAACTGGGCGCTTCACACGTCTGGTTTTTTTATTGGTTTAAATACCGGATCCATTTGTAGTTCCTCTGCTAGATCTTCTCCTGTAATAATGGCTTGCTTAGAACGATTTTTTCGATGGTCTTCTAAAAATGCACAATATTTATTCAGCATTTCTACCCATTCGGCGATGTCCATGTCTTTTACTTGAAGCGCTTTACTAACAGCATTGATTTGAAAAAGAACATCGTACCACACAACTAAAGAGATAAGAAAGCTGAATTCTTTCAGTTGTTCTGCTAGGGTAATTGCCTCATGCACTATATCAGGATCACAGCCTTCAGTTTCAGACAAAGTAATTAGAGCATCATGAACTCCAGAAATTTAATAACGATCTGGTTTGACACAACTACTTTTCGCTTCCCAACGTGTGTCACTTAGTTTCTTTAAAGTAAAGATTTCTACGTGATCAGTTACAATCTTCCATCCATTGACCGAAGCTGAGAATAGTGTGAACAGTCTTTGAAGAATGCCGAACAAAGTAACTGATTTTACAGAAGACTCTGCGAAGTCACATAAAACAAGATTTAAATTGTGACTTCCACGAGGCACATATAAAGCTTATGGATTTATATATCAAATTTTTTTTTGCACACCAATATTCTTTCCCTTCATGTTCGATACATTATCGTACCCCTGACCTCTGCAATTACTGAAGTCGAGTCCGTATTTAGTCAAAATATTAATTAAAACTTTAGTAAGACCTAAACCAGTAGTATCATCAACGGTGAAGAATCCTAAATAGTGTTTTTTAATTTGCACTGTATCATCTGATAAGTCAACAAATCGAATTGTAAGAGAGAGTTGTTGTTCTTTCCGAGAAATGTGTGGAGCGCAGTCAGCTATGACTGTGTAATACGAGTATATGGCTCGACCCTACTTATAATTTCGGCATTTACTTTTTAGCCATCGAATCAATTCATTTTGAATCGTTTTTCCGCAATAATGATCTGAAATATCACCATTCATTGCACGTGTTACATGGTTCTGCATCATGGGATCATACTTTGCAAGAAATTGAACTAGTCCTAAGAACTCGCCATTATTAGGTGTATACAAAGTGTTCGAGGTTCCCCTAAAAGCCATATTATTCGCCGACAGGTACAGAGTAATATTTAATAATCGATGAACATTCTGCCAATGTGAACTTTTTTTTTCAATAATTTTTTGTTCTTGCTTACTTATAGTTTGTCCTATTTTTAGTTTAATTTCAGTTTCCACCCGCTGCTAATATTATTTCATATGGGACGTAGAATTCTCATGAATTCTTAATGTTACGGATGAATATTCGCAATTATTGAATCCATCGCAGACTTCATTGGAGTTCGATTTATTTTCAAAAAGTCGACAACAAAAACAGAAAATGGAATTTTAAAACACGGAGTAAACAAGCCATCGGCGTCAAAAAATTTCACAATTTGAAAGTCTTCTATTGTAATAAGAGTTTGAGATATGTCGACGTTTCTCATCCTAAGGGTGATTTTTAATTTTAATTTGTATCGGACCAATTTCAATTAAATGATCTACAGTGGTGCCATTTCGAAGAACTGGCCAGGTACCACAATCATATAAATTCAGTGTTTCTCGTATGTTATATTCGAAATTTTCATCGTTAATTTCTTGAGTATGAACTCCTGTAGCATCACTTCCTACGATTTCCTACTCTCGAATTTGAGCTGGCGCATTGTTATCTTCAAGAAGAAGAACTTCCATTTATTCAGCCGGTTCAACTTCGATGGTGACGTTTGTGTTGAGACTTGAAGTAGCAGATAATTCTTCTAGGTCTTTTGTACCTTCGTCTTCCTTTTTTTGCACGACATATTTCTCAATGTTCGTAAAATTTTTACTCTGTTCAAATTTTAACTCTTTTTCAGTTTTGCGTTTTTTATATTCGTAGCCGCACGGCTTTCTTTTAACATTCACATTTTTGTCCGACATTATGACTTATTTCGGCGCGTATCACATACAATTTACCTGTATGGAGAAAATAAATGAACAATCACAAAAAAGTCTTTTAAATATACCCATTAACATACCTAATAACTTTTGCTACGGATCTACTTTTTCTGCATGTAGGGCGTAGACTGCGTATAGTATCGTATAAACTGGACGGACACTGCGAAAGATAAAAAAATAGATAGACGGATGGACAAACATATGGAAAAGCCATCGCTACTGAAAATTACAAGTTAATACGTTTCGCTATTCCAGTATTTAACATAAGTGTATGAGCGATATTGGTAAAATGATAGATACTATGGCAAAGGATGACGGGTTTCTAGGTTAGACTAAAGGAATCTTTAACCTCTGCGCTCAGCGCTTCCAATTTTTTGTCAAATTTTCAACTATTGGTAAAATCAATTGCTAACAGAGAAATATCGTTTGTGGTCCAGCAAGCCAAATGCGGCATCTCACTAGCGAACCTATCTTAGGTTCCAAGAACTAAAATAATGTCATTGGTTAAAAAGAGCCTGAGATATCTCCATCTCTTCTTAACCAATGGCATTCTTTTAATTCTTAGAACTTATACTTATTAGTCCAGCGAACACTGCTTGCATATACAATTTCACATAAATATTTTCTTAGGGAATGAGTAGTAAGAAAATTAGTCGAGATTTTTCCTTAAGTGTGCTGAAGCGCACTTTTTTCAGACCGGAAAAAACATTTTCATTCAATTCTATTTAGAAGTAAAAATAACATAAAACGTAGGGCGCCCTCGGGCGGCGTTCGACCTCGCCTCTATAAAGGCCGGTACTATAATTGATAGTAATTACTGTTTTGGTGCATATTTTATTCATTGACTGAAAATTGATTTTTGACATAGGCGAACTATTCTGAATAAATCCCGAAGTCAGATTATTCTATACTTTAATTAGAAATTGATTCACACATATTCAAAATCATGGCACAAAACTAAAGTCACTGTATCCAATCAATGATTCCATACTACATTCTGTTGTATTTCGCAAGATCTCTTTTTTAATAAATAGCTTCGTCTCCTTCTCTCTTTATAAATAGCATTTCCATGAACTCTCTCTTTCTTTGATCTTTCTTATGATGCAAAATTTTAACATGATCCCAATTAAAATCATGCCCATGTGTGAGTCTATGTTTTGTAAGGACCGAGTAATATCTTGGCACTTCTATGAAAATTATTTTTATGCTCTTCCTTTCATGTTCTAAGTGACCTCTTTGTTTGTCCTATATACACAGTATCCCATTGTCTGAATTTAAATTTGTAAATCACACATTGTTTATCAAGTTCCTCATATTTATCTTTACCCAATTTTTCAATCAAGTAACTTTTGAAAGGAACTGTATATATCGTATGTAGGCCCAATTTTCCTGACATTGATTTCAAGATACTTGAGATTTTTCCAAAATAAGGTAGGACGATCGTATTAAATCTGTTGTAATCTTATACATTGTTTTTGTTCTGATTATTGTCTTTACTCTTAATTTGAACAGTTCCGTTATGCATATGTTTGTCAATAAATGTAATAGGATAATGGTGGAGAAAGAGAATCTGTTTGCATGATTCAATATTCTTTTCATCACTGTGAAAACAGAAAAATTTTGCAGGTCTGAATTCAGGTATTAAAATGAGACTCAGAAGAAAACAGTCTCAAGTGGTACTAAAATGGGACCACTGGTGGGATCCCAGAGTCATTTGTTTTACATTGAAAATAACAGAATGAAGTTATCCTATCAACAGTAAACTGTAATCTTGGATGTATGCTATTAAATACATTAAGTAGGGTATCTACATTTTGTGCATGTAGACACAATACAGGATCATCAACATATCTTGCATAAAAGTCTAGTTTAAAATTAATTCTGTTAAAAACTTCTTTTTCCAAATCTTCCATCACAATTTCAGCAATAATTGGCGGCAAGACTGAGCCTATCAGAGTACCAAATTTTTGTTTATAAGAAGTACCATTGAATTTAAAATGAGCGGAATTGAAAACATATTCAATAGTATCAAGAAATTATTTTTTCGCAATCTTAGTGTGAAGTTTGATCGTATCCCATCTATTTTCAATAGCAAGTTTAACTCTTTCATATGGAATGTTAGGAAACATGACTATTACGCCAAAAGAAACAAAAAATGGTATTTTGACATATTCGATTAATTTTAGAAAAGCAGCACTATTTTTAAATGATTTTGCTGAAAGGGTAACAGATTCTTTGATAATTTTACTGAGAAGTTCTTCTAATTTTCTCGTGGGTGAGCCTATTGTCGAAATAACCGGTCGTAAACGAAATTCTGCTTTATGAGCTTTCACTAGGCCATAGGCAAGAGATAAATTTGTGTGAATTGTGTTGATGTCGCACCTTTCGATATTGTTTCCCAAACATTTTTGAAGTCTTAATCCCTATAGAATTTTAAATGTACCTTTTTGAATTATTTATTGTAGGATTATTTAGAATAATTGCAAAACTATCTTTATCATTCAAAATATGCATAATTTGTTGATTATAAACATCTTTTAATATTGCAACTGTAATACTCCCTTTATCAGCCTCAGTAATCAATAATTCAGGATGACGTTTTTAAAAAAGTTTTGTTTCAAATAATCCTTCGCTTAATTCTTCTTCTAATAAGGTTTGTGGAGCACCATTATTCAAAAAATCATTCGATAAACCCATAAATATTGCTCTGAATTCTTGTACTTTGTTTTCTGGTAATTTTGAAATATTGGCTTCAATGTCTTTAATGATTTCAAGAAATTGTATATACTTTTTTCGCTACATTTGTTACTAAAGCCTTCACCCAACCTCAGAATGTTAATTACTTTTTGTGGAATCTCTACGTTTGAAATATTTTAAAACCATGGGTCTTAATTCTTAAAATTGAAACAGAAGGTAGATTGAATTTTATTAATTTGACATTAATAAAAAGTGATGAAAATTATATTATTACTGATTGGCACAGAAAAACTATTTCCTCAGGAAGAACACTGAATTTTAATTCGAATCATTTGATTCGCAACAAAATAGGAGTTGTAAAGAATTTAATTGATACAGCTCTTAAATTATCTCATCGTACATTTCAAGAAAAGAACATTGAATTATGCAAACAGATTCTTTTTTCTCAACCATTTTCCTATTACTTTTATTGACAAGCATAACAGAATTGTTGAAATTAAGAATGAAGTTAATAATCAGAACAGAAACAATACGCAGAATGACAATAGATTCAATACGGTTGTCTCACTTTGTTTTGGAAAAATCTTAAGCATCTTGAAATCAATGCCAGGAAAATTGGGGTTACATACGATATATAGAGTTCCATTCAAAAGCAACTTGATTGTTACATTAGGTAAATACAAATATAAGAAACTGGAAAAACAATGTGTAATTTACAAATTTAAATGTAGACAATGTGATGCTGTTTACATAGGACAAACAAGGAGATCACTTAGAACACGAAAAGATGTACATAGAAATAATTTTCATAGAAGTGCAAGATATTACTCGGTCCTTACAAAACATAGACTTACACATGGGCATGACTGCCTTTAATTGGGATGGTGTTAAAATCTTGTATCACGAGAGAAATAAAAAAAGAGAGAGTGCATGGAAATGCTTTTTATAAAGAGAGGAGGTAACAAAGCTATTAATTTAAAAAGAGATCTTGCTGGATACAACAGAATTTGAGATAGAATCATTAAATGGACACAATGACTTCAGTTTTGTGTCATAATGTGGAATTTACGTGAATTAATTTCCAAATAAAGAATAAAATAATCTGAATTTGAGATTTATTCAGAATTTTTCGCCTGTGTCAAAATTTCAGTTTTCAATTAATAAGTGAAATATATACCAAAACTGAAATTACTGTCAACCATATCTGTTTTTACTTCCCGGTGATAATGTTTTTCTAATCTAACAATTTATTCAATTTCATACCTGTTGTTTTCCTATAAATTACCACTGACGAGAAAGTCTAAATTGGCTTCGAAACATGTTGGTCCCCAGTAGTATAAAAAAGACGAAGAAAAAACAGAGTCTGAGGTTGGTTTGTTTGACTCTTTCTTTTTTCTCCCTCTTTTTTCTTTCTGTTGTGTACATTTCTTGTACATCTGTCTCTCATGAGTAAAAAAAGCAGATAGTCTCAAAGTCTATTTTTGAATTGTGAACTTTTCGGGTGTTCTTTTTCAGTACACAAAAAATTTTCATAAGAAAATAGATTTTATTTCGATCTTTAAGAAATCTTAAAAGAAAGACATTAAACAAAGATTGGTTCTAATCTGCAGAGTTGCCTGTGAATACTTAAGATTTCTTTCAATTGAGGTTGTTAATAATTAACTCAATTTACCAAAAGATATCTACTTTATATAAATAATTTGAAAAAAAATTGAGAACGTTAGTAATTTTTTAGAAACGTGTTATTGGTTTGGATTATTACCTTTTTCTTTTTGAAAGATGGAATAATCTGAATAGATTGGTTCTAAATCAACCCACGAAATTTTAGTCTAAGTTAACGTTTTTTTGAAATCTTTTGAAGTATTTTCCTACCTTCTGAAATCTATGAAGTCTTTGTGAAATATTTTGAAATTTTTTAAAAATTTCATAAAGATTAATTTATTCTTTAATTTATGTAAGATTTCAGTTAAATTCAACGTTATCGAAGATGTTTACATATAAGTCTGTCTTGGGTCGTAGTTTAGGACGCATGTATCTTTTTTTTGGAGAATGATTGATTAATACCATCGTTGTTGTTCCTTTAATTTATTATTTTTAAATTACTTTATTATTTAATTAGTCTGAAGAGTTGAAACCCTTTTTTTGTAGCAAGATTGATTAATACCATCTTTGTTGTCCTTTTTAATTTTCTGCTTCGACACTTTGTAAATGGCGAAGCAAGGTAATTTTTCGAGATTTCCCTAAGGTTCCCAGGGCTGTTGAGTGGTAGTTAACTGCAGCACTCGTCTCGTTACAAAATCGACGAATAACAGAGCAAAAGCGTCGAAGGCTAATTATTCTGATCAAATTTAACGAGCATCGGGACCGACTCCCTTCGCACCAAAAGAGTTGAACAGATTCGTATCGTAACATCGTCAATTAATGGCCCACAGATCTCTGCGCAAGGAAGCAAACGGCTGCCATTGCGAATTAATCGTTCACGAGACTACGGATCGTCGGCAAGTTAATTACCATCGACGGTCCCTGATTTACTTTCCGCACGCCTAGTTCCCATTGTCAGGTTTGCACGATCCAATCTACTAAGTTTGATCCACGAAGATCGATAGGAAACTGCTCTGTTGTGACGATCTGTTTCGCAAACCAGGAACTGGCTTCGAATCCAAGGGTCAAATTGTTTTATTTATGCCACAACAGTTGAGAAACGATCTCAAGTTTTACAATAAAAATTTACTTGGAGAGTATTTTGTAAATTTAACTAAGAATGATATTTAAACATCTGAAAATAAAATAGTAGAAAAATCTTCCTCAATTTTTATTGTCTTGAGTTGAGAAATTCAATTCCGACAAAATTCATTTATTTATGTTTCTTTTTTTCTTCAGAAATACTTTTTAAAAGTTCTTAATAATGAAATTTCTTCCATTCTTTTAACCACTAAGCGGTAAGTAATTGGATTGTATTTGAAAGAAGAGACAAAGGATATTCAGTTACAAGAGAAGCGAGGTTTTTTAGGCGTCTCTAATTTTTACAAGGTTTCTATTGATTGCTTTCCTGTTAATGAACCACAAACCTCTTTGCTAATTCAAAGAGGGTATTAATTACAGATTCACCCTTCTAAATAAAATTTTGAACACGGGTCTGTTTAATTATATACAATATTCAATCATTCTTATTTTTCTGACTTCCTTGCAGAACTAAATTATCTCGAAAGAATAAAAAGTTGCTAAAAATGTGCAAATAATTTTTTACTTGTCATTTTAATTGAAGATGGGTCATTAATCTCAGGAATCCCATTTGTTTTCATTAAAGTGATCACATTTTGATGGGAGAATGCGATTCTTCTCAGGGCATTCTAACCGATGTTTTTATCCCAATCGATGTTCCGAATTCATTGCCAAATAAGGCCGATCCTGCCATCAGATCCATTCCACTACCGGCCGACCAATAAATACCGACTACAGATTTCAAGAGTGAAATCTCCTCTAAAATTGACTTTTACATCCAGAAAATTCAATAACAAATAATTTGTGTTATTTATATCAGGAAATATCAAGATGAAGGACAAACAAACAAATAAACGGTTCTAAAGATTCTTTGATTAAACTTTTGAATTAAACCCTTTAAATAAAAATGAGTATAAATTCTATAAAATATATATTTTTTTTACCCAAGTACCATTCAGAAGAAAGACGTTAATATTTGATTATTATTATTATACCATTAAGACAAAGCATGATCTCCCTGGCATAAATCCACATTGGACTTACCAGATCCTTTCCTTAGTTATTTCCACGACCTCACCAATAAGTATTTTGGTAAATATTTTTCCTACGGTACTTAGTAGGCTAATCACCCTATAAAAAGTACAGTCAACTTTACCACCCTTTCCCTTTTAGACTGTGATGATAATCGCCTTTCTCCAATCATTTGGAACTTCACCGTTCGCAGCACACACATCCATAAATTCGCTTAGCCGAACAAACAAATATCCGCCACCGCTCTTAAGCATTTCAGCGATGATACCAACCACACCAGCAGCCTTACCATTCTTTAGATTCTTAATCACGGATACAATGTCGTCGATCACAATTCTTCTTCCGCCACTTACAACAATATTGTCTAACGTATCCTCTTCAGAGACGTGGTCGTTATGCTCCGTAGTTTGATCTCCATATAATTTCTTGAAAAAATAACTCATACAGTTTTTCACTTTGTTCGGATCCCATACCATTTCACCATTAGCATTTCCAATTCCGACTAACTCACTGCTAGTACTTTCTTTCCTAATCTTCTCAACCCATTTCCAAAATAATTTCTTATTTCTATCAAAATCATTTTGAATTTTTTCATCTTCTTTCGCTTTGATTTTATCTTCGCTTTCTTTGACCAGGCTAATCGCTCTATAATTAGTACAGTCAACTTTATCACCCTTTCCCTCTCAGACCGGAACGATAGTCGCCTTTCTCCAATCATTTGGAACTAGACCGTTCGCAGCACACATATTCATAAATTCGTTCAGCCACACAAACAAATATCCGCCACCGCTCTTAAGCATTCCAGCGGTGATACCAGCCACACCAACAGCCTTACCATTCTTTAGATTCTTAATCACGGATAGCGATTCTTCTTCTGCCACATACAACGAGATTGTCTAACGTATCACCTTCATAGTCGCAGTTGTTATGCTCCGTAGCTTGATCTCCATACAATTTCTTGAAAAAATAATTCATACAGTCTTTCACTTTGTCCGAATCCCATACCATTTCACCATGAGCATGCTAAATTCCGACTAATTCACTGCTATTACTTTCTTTCCTAATCTTCTCAACCCATTTCCAATATACTTTCTTATTTTTATCAAAATCATTATGCATTTTTTCATCTTCTTTCGCTTTGATTTTATCCTTGCTTTCTTTGACTAGTATCCTGGATTTTCTGTTTTTATCCCTATAATCATCCTCTAGTTTAGCCCTTTCCTAATCGCTAAGACCTTCAATCTTCAATTTTCTCGAATACGCTTGCTTTTTCTTGTTAACAGCCACGCGGATTTCATCATTCCACCAAACATCTCAAGTCTTTCTTTCTACAGACGCAGTACCGCACACTTCAGAATGCACTCTTGAAGATGCTATCCCGTAGTATTACCCATGCACCCTCTACATTTTTATTGCCTACTGCCGTCTTCCAGTCTCCTTTATGATGCAGTTAATATTTATTCAGCTTTTCTCGATATACCAATTGTACTTCTGGTTTCTGCAAATTCTTTATTTTATCTCGCTTCCGCTGTGACTTATTATTAATCCTTCTTCTACTCTATCCTT
>JAUMHM010000031.1:29636741-29669278 GCA_032362435.1 Melikaiella ostensackeni | reverse complement strand
GTCTCCTTTATGATGCAGTTAATATTTATTCAGCTTTTCTCGATATACCAATTGTAATTCTGGTTTCTGCAAATTCTTTATTTTAACTCGCTTCCGCTGTGACTTATTATTAATCCTTCTTCTACTCTATCCTTGAACTAGGTTTATTTATGAAACTACGAGGTAGTTCCAAATTCCGTTCCGATCTGTTCCAGATTCAGAACCTCTCATAACCTTTGTATCCCTTACAAGCCCTGTCAGTCTCTCATCCGCTACAACAAATTCAATCATACTATGGCTTTCGCCTCTGAGCCAAGTGTACATATGGATCATTTTATGCCTGAACCAAATATTTGTGATAAACAAGTCTTTTTCTAAGCATACGCTAATCAATTTGTCCCCATTACCGTTCATTTTTGGGTCTCCAAAATGATCCAGTACCCTGTCGATACCTTCGCGTTGCACAGCAACCCAGCCATTCATATCTCCGAGTAAAATGATTCTTTCACCGAGATCGCAAGTACCTATAATATCATTCAACGAGACTCAGAAGGTAGGGGAAGATGGGAAATAGTGGGACATGGGGAATAGCGGGACACGTCATTTTCCGCCATCTATGCATGAACTAAACGCACTAAAAAAGCTGGTATAGTTTTGTCTCTGTGAATATATGAATATGTGCATAATTATCGTTTGCCCTTGACATTTCAACTAACAAAAAGATTTTCGCATGAACACGCAGTGTCATTCAAAGATTATGTTGAATTTGAAACTTCGCGTTTGGGGTATTGCGGGACGTTTTTTTTTTGGGAATAGTGGGACACGTTATTTTTCACAATTCTGAAGTGCATATCGCATTTTTATGCACATTAGTCATTGTTCATGCTGAATAAATTGAATATAAATATTTATAAAATTAATTAATCAAAAAACATTGTCGTTGCGATTGAACCAAAATAATGAAATTCCGACCATTGCGACTCGTGCGATCGAGCTGTTCACTTGAAATGCGCGAATATGACTGCCAGCTATTTCACATGCAGCAATATTGTCATTGCGATGAGTTAACGTTCCATTTTTCATTCCTTTTTTCATCAAAATTACAATATTCGTCATAACGAACTTTCCAATAAATATTTCACATTAATATTTTCCATTTTTACTCGTGTCCCACTATTCCCCAACTTTTTTCAGATTGCCGAAAACTCATGTTTTCGAAAAACACATAAAGTTCTTCAGTTGTTCAAAATTTCAACATACTGTGACAGCAAACAGTTAGGTTTCCACACGTACTGTGACATACATCTTCAAAATTTGGAAAAATATCAATTTTTAAGCAAGTTATGGATTAAACTAAAAACGTGTTCCACTATTCCCCATTTTCCCCTACCTTTTACCTTTTATATAGCCTTCTGATTGCCACTTTCATTCTGATTTCATATGATTCATTATCTACTCCTGACCAAAGCTCGAATCCATTCTCTATCTTTCTTACCTCACATCCCTTCTTCTTTGTTTCCAGTAAACATAAAATATCTAGCTTCCTTAAGCGAATTGTATCCCGCGATTCCTTTTCCTTAAGATCATTTACACCTCTAGCATTTTGAACATCCAATCTCCATTCATCGCCTGAAACTTTTCTGAGAGCATACCTTTCGTCAACAGAAGTATCAATCCTATCCGAGGCTTTATTTTTGATGACTCGCTGAATTAGTAAGAAGAAAGAGGTATAATTAAGAATTTTAAAAGACTATTATAAGAGAATTACGACCATAAAAAAGAAACTTGGAAATTCAGTGAAGATGTTAATGGTGGCAATTCTGACAAGTTAACGACGTGTGAAATTTGAGCCGAACGAGCTTATAGATCGACCAGCGGATTAAGAAATTTATCACACAATCGTATTACAGCTGTGTCAAAGCAGATGACAAATAAAATATCACAATTTTTTTGTTTGACAAGGTCACTTTTATTATCTTCTGTTTCTTGTTTTCAGATCGTTATCAAAAGAAAGATTACTAATACAAGTTCTTGTCTTGGACATGCTGGATGTCAACATTAAACCACGTTTTCATTATGAAAGTTATGTTTTATTAATAGAAATTATTAAACGTTTCAAAATAGTATAGTGCTGTAGTAGTACTATCACCGACCATTAATGAATGATGCGAGTGATATTTCTGTTTCCACTTTTTCTGGCTCTCAGTAAAATGAGTTAGAGGCTTGCTTTTCACTTACTCCAACTAATATTACTCATTTTCTACTTAGTTGTGAATTAATATTTTGCATTTAATCATTTATCTGTTTGCTAACTTGTTACAATTTTTTATATGAGATGTTTATTCTGAGCACATTGTACATTAATAAAATACTCATAAATTTACCGTTTAAAATTTTGATGAGGATAATGAGGGTAAATGAAATGAATCAAAACATTAAATTATTAAATTTTTAAAATTATTTTAATTTTCAATTTTGCATTATTTTAATTACATACAGTGCATTGTACTAAAATAAGTACAATATAAGTACAGTATTCATTCTTATAAAATGTGTAATTGACAGTATTTATAATATGTACAGTACCCATTATCCGTACAATACAATTTGGAATTTTGGAAATTTTTTAGTTTTGCTATAAGTCAATGTAATGTGGCAAAAACTTATATCCAATGTTTGCGAAGTCTTGCACACACATTTTTACTACTTTTATCACAGAATTCACGTTTTCAAAAGAAATGATTGGAAATATTGAAATTCAAAATTTTTTGCTCCTTATTCTCCTGCTTCTCTCATTACTTTCTGAATGCCGAATTAAAGTTTATTGTTTGAAGCAAACAATTTTCATTTTTACTGTTACATTTAATGGCGGGCGTGAGATTCCATCCATTATTCTGACAGACATCTAAAAAGTCTTCATTGCTTTCCATTATTATTTTTCATGATTACAGAATATACACTTTTTAAGCGATTGAAAAAAAACAAACATTTTTCAATAATGCTTTCAAAGGATGGATACATTCTCCTCCTGAAGCCAATGAAGTTTCATTCAATAAACTGAAAAATTCATCTTTTGAGAGAAAAGTATGTTTGTCAATTCTCAAAGAATTATTCCATCAAATTTGTGAGAACGACCATGAATTCAAACTCGAAGCAAAAATATAAAAACATGCCAAATTCTAAACTTAAAGCTCGTGGCGGCTTCTTGTAATATTAACTGCGAAAAAAGTAAAAAAAAACTTATAAAAAGTATTTTTAAATGTATGAAAAAAAAAATATATATATATATATATATATATATATATATATAATAGATTTATATAAAAAATGTATTAAAAAAATGTATTGTATTGTATGGGTAATAGATATTGTACATATTATATAAACATTGTAAATCATACATATGCCAAATCCAATACAGTACCGACATTGTAATAATTTTACGTCAAAATAATTATACTGTACTTATATTATACTATTTTTTCTAGAATATACTGTACGTAATTAGAATAATGTTTAAAACTTGAAATAATTCGAATAATTTATTAATTTAATATTTTGATTTATTTTAATTACCCTCATTATCATTATAAAAATTTCAAATGGTAAATTTATGAGTATTTTATTAATGCATAATGTACTAGAATAAACATCTGATATAAAAAATTGTAATATGTTAGTGAACAGATATATGGTTGATCACGAAACATTCATTCAGAACTGAGTGGAAATGGAGTAACATTAGTTGCAGTACTTGAAAAGAAAGCCTCTCACTCATTTATAATTTTGTTATTTTGTATTTTTTTATAATTTTGTTATATTGTCACTTATTTATAATTTTGCCTTTTTGTTCGCAATAATAGGTCCCCAAAATTTTTTTAATGGACACTGTGCCGAATGATTTCCTAAATCCGACGGTATAAGGTGCTTTCGTGAATTAATGGTCATTAACTAAATATTGTTAATTAAACATTTTTTACAAATCACGCTGTTTTTCCTAAAACTGTCAGCACTTCAACAATAGAATCTTCATAATATAGAGTATTCTCAGGGCTACCACAGAGCAATGTACTCGAAAAAAGTGCAAAAAGTAACTAATTTAAGCTAAAAAGTGGCTAAAAGTGACTAATTTTGAACGCAAAAAATGTCTAAAAGTGACTATTGTTCACACAAAAAATTAGATGAAAATCCATTGCTGAATTCGGGGCTGAGTACCAAGGTTACAATTGCTATAATTAATTTTGTAAGTAATGTTCAGTCAAATTGTATAACTAATTTTAGTACAAGCTTAATAAGGGACATTCCATTTTAGTTCTCCGAAGTCGGTTGCAGCCTAATTTTTTTTAAATTTTTATACTTGCTAATTAAGCCTCAATGTTTTTTAAACTTATTTAGCACGTAAATTTAACAAATTACTTCATTTTTATTGGAGTTTAATTTGCAGAATGCAAAGTCACAGGAAAATTTCAAATTTGTGCATTATCGATTAGAGAAAAACTCACATTCTACGATTCAAAATTGAATTCAACAGTCTTTAAACTGAAAAAGTAACTTTATTAAGAAATAATGAACGAAAATTGTGTTTTCACAATAACTAAAATATAACCATTTTTTCAGCACTTTAATGGCCTTATTAAAAACGTTATGTTTTTTTAAAAATTAAAACTTAGCATGTTAGCTTCAGTTTTGGTCAGATTTTTCATAGTTGTAGCCCTTGCTTCAACTTCTTATGCTGAAATTCGAAAATTTTCGTTTTGAAATTCGACACTGGAAGTTTTTTTCATTTTCGCGGATGAATAACTCGTAGGAAGAAACATGAAAAAATTCAGGATTTACAAAGTACATGTAAACCAGATTCTCATTTTAACCCCCTATTAATTGAATTTTTTAATACTTAGCCATCTTCAACTTAGTCATTACCTCGTTTAACCAAACCTAAAAATAGCAGTCTTTCGGGCTATTTTGAAAATTGATTTTTCTTTATAAAAAGGCTCAGGATCCAAGCAAAATTTTCAGGGAGATAAAATGAAGACCTCATATACATATACTGTAAATCCTGGATTTTTTCATTTTTCTCCCTATCAGTTATTCATCCGCGAAAATGAACAGAGCCTCTAAAGTGTGGAATTTCGAAACGAAAATTTTCATATTTAAGCATTAAAAGTTGAAAAAGGGCTACAATTATGAAAAGTCTGACGAAAAATGAACATTACGAGGTAAGTTTTAATTTTAAAAACTAAACACAGCGATTTCAATAAGGCTATGAATGTGCTGAAAAATAGTCACGTTTTAGTTGCTGTCGAAACACAATTTTCGTTCATTATTTCAAAAAAAAAATTACTTTTGCACATGTTAAATAAAAGTTCAGAGACTGTAGGATAGATCTGATTTTATTCAATTCAATTTTACATTAAAGAATTTGAGATTTTCTCTATTCTCTAATGCACATAATTAATGTGACATTATTATGTACCTTTGCATTTTGAAAATCAAATATTCAAACGAAAATAAAGTAATTTAATACATTTATGTGATAAATGAGTTCGAAAAACAATTGGTATTATTATAGTTAAATATCACAGTTTTGTTTAATTATGCCGCAACCGCACTAAATTTGAAGGTATCGTTTTTGCTGCAATGGTATTCAGTTGATACGAAAATCTGTATTAATATAAAGGAACAAAAGACTTACATTCTTGGATGATTTTGTTGCAGATCGAAATACCTTCAGGTTTAGGATATTTAGAGTGACGCTTCACAGTAGGATTTAAAAACCAGAAAATCATGAATTAAAATATGTAATTTAAGTTATAATATTGAGTAGCATTCTCATAATATAGATCAATATATAGATTCCACACATAAGTTATAGAGGTTTTCTTTTTTCTTTTCGATAAAATCTAAAATGAGATGGAGAAATGTGACCTACTATAAGTCACCTCTTCCTTCAAAAAAAGTGACCAATAGTAACTTTTTCTGAAAAAAGTGACTAAAAAGTGACTTGAGGAAAAAAAGTTACTCAAAGTGACTTAAGTGACTGTGTGGCAGCCCTGGCAATGCATAAAAAGAGATTTTTCTTATATGTTTTTTTTTGCAAAAACCTATCAGGCAGACAAAAAATTGCATACGACCTACTACGTTTTCACTTTGGACAACAGCACTTTTCCACCGGGTGTTTTTGAAATAAAGGCATAGTACAAAAGGTTTTACGACATTCCTATGGTACTTAAATGAATCAGCCTATTTTTAATAATAATCCAAGAACCAAATTTGTTTATGGTAGGAGTAGATATAATATTATATGGAATAGGCATTGAAATGAGATTTTCCAGTTGTCAATAGCTGCTCCAACTTATCGTCGAGTAAAATTAGGGAGTGCATTTGATTTTAAACAGAAACTTCAAAGCCTGAAAAGTTCTTCCCTAACTTATCGCAATGGTCGTTTTTGATCTCAGGATGTATAATACGTAATTTGTGTGCGGGTGAAGACGACTTCAACCGCAGTCTGCCATCGTCAAACAATCCTTTTAACTTTCCGATATCACAGTGGCGAATGTCAACTCTCTGGTACCCCAGGCTATAAATTAAATAGTGGCTTCAAATGAGCTCAAATACATACATCTATATGTATTATGTACATATAAAGATGGGCTGTGGTGTGGAACTCCTGCTGAGGACAAGAAATTGGATGAAGGGTAGAGCATTCAATTTCGAGAGTGACTGAAATGATCTTGTTTAGTCTGAATCCATTTTCAAACTAAAAATCATTTGAAATTATTTTCAAAAATTTTAGAAAAGGGAGATGTGGTCCATGACGAATTAAAATTCTAGACTCACTTAAAAGAACACTTAATTTTTAGTACCAGAAAAACAATTAAAAACACATCAAGTCTGAACTCGTGTGATGTTTTTATATACATGGAAAAAGGCGAGGAAAAAGGAGGTTTTTACTTCTCAGTAGAACATACAGAAATATGACGTTTTATCGTCCTCTCCCTTCAAGTAGCTTAAGCTCTTTGATCATTTTTGAATAACCCTCTGTACTTCCATTTCAGAAGGGTTGGTTAGCTACCAAACTCAGGCATGCATAATGTACCCAGGAACACCTTAAAATTCCACATTACAGAATGTGAAGTGTAACTGGCGCCGTCATTTAATTAAAATTTAATTTTACCCAAAAGCGAATAAAGAATCATTTTCTCAGAAAAAAGATGTACACACAATACAGTGAAAATGTATAATTATTTCTCAATCCATATATAAAATTCGAGGATTATGGAATTTCTTAATTTACGAAATAGGATATGAAGCATGTCGTCATATAAATCGAAAAATTTCACTATAAACGGAAGTTTTTGGCAAACACTTGTCGGGATTGAGATATGCCTTTATATATTCATTTCAGAGCACGAAGCAAATGGCGATCCATAAATAATTAAAGTCCAAATTAAACGACTTTTGAAGCGAACAAAAATGTTACCGGTAGACTGCTCTCAAACAATTAATCATACGAGTCGCGAAACGGTCGAAAAAGTAAATATTTCATTCGTCACACCGGAAAGCTTCATAGCGATGCGATAGCTTTAATAATATCATCAATTTATTATTTATTGACGTTTCCGAATTAAAAAAAGGGTTCCAGAAAGGTGTTAACATTCGAATATGTCTTGTCATTTTGTAGATGATATTTAAATATTTTCTTGTGTAATAATTCTACTTTAAACCAGATTAAGATTTAAGGACACAAATTCTCTGTCTCTGAATATAAATTTTAAAAAAATCAATCCTTTTAAATGCCTTTACTACAATTTACATAGTATTTTATATGTAAATAGCTTAATTTTCAATTTGAAGGGTAGTACAAAATTTTAGGCATGATTTTCCAAATTAAAATGAATACAACTCTCTTCAATTGAAGTGATATGAACTTAAACTCAATTTGAATGAATGCAATTGAAGACATGAGAATGACAACTGGATAAAAAACAGTTTTTGGAAATTCTGTTTTTAACGACTTCAAGTAATTTAAGACATTATTTATAGATCAAATTTAAGAATAAGTAAAAACCATTTTCGGGGTGTCTTCCAGATAAATGATTTTAAATTCCCGGTCAATTTAAAAGAGTTCAAAAGATTTGAATGATTTCAAACGATTTGTGAATACTTCAAGACATTTCTCAACATCATAAAATATTCCAGAGATAGACTGACTTGGGGCAGGGAATTATGCAAAAAATTATAATTCTGAATTTTAACAGGGATTTGTCTACATTTCCTTCTTCTAAGTCAGCATTACAATAATTTTTCAAAATTCCCGTTCCACGTCAAAAATTCTCTGTTCCAAGTCAAATAATAATTATTTACCAAAATTTCCTGACCTAAAGTCTAAATTATAATATTTTACGGAAATCCTCTGTTCCATAGTCAAAATAATAATTTTTTAATAATATTCCCTGTCCCAAAGTAAAAAATATAATTCTTGACGGAAATCCCCTGTCCAAAACTTAATTTCTTTACTGAAATTCCGTACCCAAACTCAGAATTATAATTTCTTACTATAATTCCCTGTCCCAAAGTAAAGAATATAATTATTCGCGGAAATTCCTTGTCCCAAACTCAAAATTGTAATTTTTTAATAATATTCCCTGTCCCAAAGTAAAAAATATAATTCTTGACGGAAATCCCCTGTCCAAAACTTAAAACTTCATTTCTTTACTGAAATTCCGTACCCAAACTCAGAATTATAATTTCTTACTATAATTCCCTGTCCCAAAGTAAAAAATATAATTATTCGCGGAAATTCACTGTCCGAAACTCAAAATTATAATTTTTTAATAATATTTCCTGTCCCAAAGTAAAAAATATGATTCTTGACGGAAATTCCCTGTCCAAAACTTAAAACTTAATTTCTTTACTGAAGTTCCGTACCCAAACTCAGAATTATAATTTCTTACTATAATTCCCTGTCCCAAAGTAAAGAGTATAATTATTCACGGAAATTCCCTGTTCGAAATTCAAAATTATATTTATTTTCTGAAATTTCATGTCGCAACTTAGAATTGTAATTCTTTTTAAAAATGCACTGTTCCAACTCAAAATTAGAGTAATAAAATATATCAACTCCCGGTCACTGACTCAAAGTCCCGGTTTTTTCCCGGTGAACAAAATTCCCGGTCACTTCCCGGTTTTCCCGATTTCTCAGTCAACTAGGCACACTGATTTCTCCTTTCACTCGAAAAACTCAATTTTTAAATTATGAGAATGACAACTGGATAAGGACTAAGGGAGCGTCCATAAACTACGTGGACAAGTTTTCTTTTGTTTAAATGAAGACGAAAATAAAATCGCTATGAAGTTAAAAAGGACACAACGATATAAACAAAAGGGAAACCGTCCACGTAGTTTATGGATGCTCCCTAATTGGTTAACGCCATCAAACAACGAAAAAAAAAATGTTTTCGCCATCCTCAAACATTGTAAATAATGGCCACATACTTCTGTAATTTTTATTGGATTTTCAATCATGTAATATATAAATAATTTAATTTTTGGTTCTTATCCAGTTGTCATTCTTACATTTCCATAAATTCTTAAATTCCAGTACGAATGTTTTTCGAAATTTTGGTAAATCAAAGAACACATATATTGCACATATTTAACAGGCTCGAAAAAGTCCTTACTATGTTTTCGTGATTTTGTTAAAAAATACGAGGTTTTGAATTTTATGAGAAGGAAAACTAGATAAAAACCATTTTGTTTTTCCTTCTTCCCACACATAAAATATTTTTTCCTAATGTTTTCACATCTTAAATGTAGAGTTCTTGGTGACAACATGCTTCTATTATTTCATTAAAATTTAATATTTGAAAAACTATCGCAGAAAGCTTTTGTTGCTCATCCTGTAAAATTTCATTTTTGGTGCATGTCCAGTTGGCATTCTCATGTCTTCAACTGAATTGAAGGTGAATTTATTTTCATTTTGCTTGAAACTCAAAATTGTGATTTTGCAAAATTGCGAAATTGAGAGTCAATTTACGAGCCGATAAGATATACTCGTGTGGCATTTTCAATGAAATTGCTGCAAAGTAGGTAATTCCAAGGAGAGAAAATTTATTGGGAATGGGAGGAATTTCATGGTCTTGAAAGAATATTATGGTTTTGCTGATGCTGGTCACGGTAGGCTTAAGGAAATTTCAGAATTTCAATTTGTACGTTATTGAATGTTATTTTTTAATGCCTTTCTAGTTGGAAATTATTGCAATTAAATTCATTTAAATTTCATTGAATTGACGATTTAAGTGAAGAGTAGAATTAACTTGCTTTAATTCACTTAAATGTTTAAGTGAATTTAAATGCAATAACTTCCAACTAGAAGGGCATTAAAAAATAAGATTCAATAACGTACAAATTGAAATTCTAAAATATCCTTAAGCCTTCCGCAAACAGCATCAACAAAACCATAATATTATTTCAATACCATGAAATTCCTCCCATTCCCAATAAATTTTCTCTCCTTCGAATTACCTACTTTGCATCAATCTCACTGAAAATACCACACAAGTATATCTAATCGACTCGTAAATTGAATCTCGTTTGTCGTTTGACTATCGATTCCGACGAGACCCGTGTCAGGAGAATTATTTCTCGCCTTGTGCGGCAGCGGGACGTTCAACCGTCGCTGCGTGAGTTCGACTCGAGTACAATAGGATTCCTGGTGAACTTGGCCCGCCATTAAGTACATTCATTTCGTGACAAGCCTCGATGTGATGCATTGGCATCGTTGGTGTTGAGTGGATTAAAAAAGTGGAGGCGAATACGTGCAAAAAAATCTCTGAAGTTTTGATGATATTTTGGTCTTTCCTTGTTTTCTGGACAGCATAATATACCGTTATCAACGAGCTTGGGACTCGAACCTTTCCCAGAGTACCGCCTCCAGTGCACCATAAAAACTTAGGAAGAAGAGGTGGGTTTCGTGGCGTAGGTGGAGAACATGCGGTTATTTATTACAGCGCTCACCTACAGTCTCAGTTGAGATTTTGGGAGGCGGGTGGTCTCTTTTTGAAGAATCTCTCTTGATTCTCTCCAAGACCGGCGAGAGGAGAGAGAAAGTGTTGGAGTCCTAAGTAGACACTTAAGTCGAGAATAAATATTAGGCTATCATAATAAGGCAATAGTTCCACAAAGATGATGAAGTTAAATTTATGAAATTTCAAATATTTCCTTTTTTATCTCAACTAGTGAGCAAACACCTTTCCTCAGATCGAAGACGTTAGCTTTCTTGTTTCCTTGGACATAGATTAGATTAGATTTTTACTCCGTGTATACTCTCTTCGGGCCTTAATATATAAAATCCCCCCTCTCGCAGGAGACCGTCAGACATTAAACTCTTTTAGCTCACAACCCTTCCGAAAATCCCCATTCACCCCAAACACTCATAATAAGTCTCCAAGCAATGGCTGACGTACTCAATCCTGTGGGTTTTTTCAATATCCAAAACCCTCTACTGTCTACAGCCTGATTATTATTAGAAGCGCTCGCATTCGCCTGAACATTTGCTTAGGGAAGTGGAAGACTGCAGAAAACCAAAACTACAAGTAGAAGTATTTGGAACTTGAATCGGTGAAACTGAATAAGAGTTGTTCTCAAATATGAAAGTTACTTTTTATAGATGATTTAGTATTATTTGAATTTAATGTAAATGAATGCTGAGGAATAGTAAGTGCATTGTACTGGAGAACTGGAAAGGTCCAGAGTCAACTGACTGACCATCGGATGGTGACCATTCTTTGTCACTGTTCCTTACAGCTAGATGCTGTTGTTATTATGTATTATGATATAACGAAGCTTTGTGTTACCCCTTTCATCTTAGCCTCTCTTGATCCTCATTCTTTCCCAGCACTGTCCAAGACTTTAAACCTGGAACGTTGTCTCTCAGTAAGTACCTGATGCTTAAGGAGAGTATTTTCTTCTTAGGATGGGGTCATCAGGTCGATTGTCATTGTGAAAGGGGCATAATCCAGTAGCGTAGTTACAATTTTTTTGACTCATTATCGTAAATGTTCTCCTTCCTTTTGAAAATCAATTAAATATTAGTATACTGTGCGCCAAGAAGGCGAAGTAGTCTTTTCACAGCCGAGCACGAGTTTTTAAGAACAAGGCGTAGACGAGTGCGAGACAGCCGAGTTACTGCAAGCACACGAGACCGAAAAAATACTTCGCCTCCTGGGTACACACAATTTTTTATGTAATAAGAGTATGGTTTTCAAGTTTTCTCATTCATGTTTGAGGTTAGTTTAAATGGACAAGAACCGAGCAGAACAGTGCGTGTGGGTCGAAGTAACGAATGCGCATGCGCATACGCCGTCAAAGAGCACTTTCTCTGCCTAGGCTGGTGAAGTACCTCCCCACCAACAAAAATCTACTTTGCTGGTCGAAAACATGCACGAGAAAGCGAGGAAACCATACTCGTGTTACATAAAATAGTTTTCTAGGGTTCACGAGAATTTCAAGTTCATAATTTTTAAGAGCAACAGCACGTTCTCAACTAAAAATGATAAAATATCACTTTTTGGAAGTGAAAAATTGAACAAAAGTGTATCTCCAATTCTTTAATATTCAACTTGAAAAGTTTTGAATACGAGAATCTGAATCTTAAGATTAATAATTCAAAGACTGGATATTTAGATTTTTCCGGAATATGTTAACGGAACACTGTAATTCGATTTATAAAGCTTCTGTAACCTCATCGTTGTTATACCTGAGATACATAGTACGGTAGGAACTGTGGTTAACCACAGTTTCACAGTTTGAACATTTCATCAGCAAAGAGACGTCCGCTAATAAGTCAACAGGAAATTATTTATACCAGAAAGAACTCTGAACATATCTCAGAAATGGGAGTATTACTCACACAGAAAATAATTGAATATCTATATAAGTTTCATGTAACGAAAACCAATAAAAATCATTCGATAAATTCTTCTCTTTCGAACTCAGAATACACCCACCCATATATAAAAAACTTATATTATACACATATCCTCGCATCACTTCCGCATTTTTTATTTTCCTCCCTTCCTTTCTTTCCTCTCATACATATAATACTCCCGTATTGTCCTGATGGTACCCATCGATTTTGATGCATTACTTCTACATCTGCGTTTCGCCTTCTTATTTACTTCCTGAACTCCATACGTGCACATTTCTGTTTTATTGCTTAGGGGTGAGTTTCGATTCTGCAGGAAAAAGCCATAAGTTATCGTAAGATAGTAATTTAATACAGATCGAAAATCGTAAATCAAATATTTAGGAGAAACTTGATGTTAAACAATAAACATAGTTTTGACCTAATGTGACATTTCTAGATGAACGCGGGACTAACTAAACTTTGATTTTCAAATAATCACATGAAAATAAATTTAAATAATTGGTAGATTATTGAATACTAAATACAATCTTCAAGCATTTAGCTAGAAGAACCTCAGGCTCAAATCACATTCTCTCCCACGATAATCTGTGCTTCATTATATCAAGTGAATTGGCGCTGTCAGAGCAACACGAACTCGTGTCATTCCATGCTATTATTTTGGCACAGGGTCAGATCTTTAAATAATGGCGTTTTGTCAATTAGTGCTATCAAGATTTCGTAGGCTCTGCTTTATTGAACCAAAGTTCTGCAATATACTCAATCAGAAGAGAATCTAATACTCGTTTGAAAAAAGTAAAATGCAATATTTTAAAATATGATGCATTTATTCATAATTCAAAATGGCCACCTGTTTATTCTCATGCACAAAACGATACAAACTTTTCCCGATAGGGACTTCTAAGGAAGTGTCCTTAAAAGCTCATTTCAGTTTCTAGTAACTTTGAATGAATTCTCGTTCAACTTTTTATGCAAGTGTGCATCATAATTTCATGACACGATCCCGATCGTGAAAAGTTCAGTCACTCTCTTGAACTCAATCATGAATAAAAATCAGGAGCACTAAGCCCTTCCTTTTTGTATTATTTACTCTTGTCATTTCTAGAGTCAGGGCACGTCACGCAACCAGGAAGTGATTTGCGATAGCTGTTGATGCCATGTAGACACTTTAATTTAAATCGACGAAAAAGCGCGCTAGGTAGTAAGTAATGCGACCCTGTCACGTAATTTGCGGGCTTAAATCACTTCACGTGACAAGTCGCACGCGACCAAATTGGGGCCTGTGAGACTATCGAAAGCTGGCTCCTGACTCCCGTGGGAGGAACTTTATGAAAAAATTGACTCGCAATTACGATTTCCAAAGTTTCACTCCTTATGAGAACTGGCTTTGAAAAATGGCATTTGACAAGCTGAGAAATTACTTCCATTACATCTGAAATGCGTTCTTGACAGAATAAAAATGTACTTTATTATTATTATTATACCATTAAACCAAATCCCTTTCGGGGTAAGCGTAGCTCGTTTGGTTCTAGCCTCATTAAACTACCAGGGATCAAGGAATTAATACGGCAAGGGTAAGTAAAGGATGTGTAGGAGAAGGGATATGTTTTGGATCAATCTAGAAAGTCGCATATTGGTCATTCAAACAACACTCTGTTACCACAACACCACTCCGACACGGGTCGCTGATCAATCTCTATAGAAATCACCTCAGGTGAAGCGCTTCACACAGCCATCGTACATCACGATTCACACAAAAACATTCAAACTGACTCATAAATCCATAGGAAGATCCATACGCTTAACCCAACCACACCCACTAAGTAAAGCACAGGCTTCGTTAAAGTCCTTCAATCATTCTCTCAACATGACCGAACCTACTTTTCTCATGAAATTAAATTCTTAAAGAGTGTGGAATTCCATATATCAAATTGTGACAAGTTTCTGTCGGTTTAAAATGTTTAGAAGGGAAATCGGAACAGGAAGATCATTATTACATCAGTGAGGCGTCATAACTTCATTAATTACAGGAGGCTCGATAAGTTCCTCACTTTAACCGACGTTAGTCCTCAACTACTTCTTCTCTTCCTATTTCACCTCAACCTCATCCGGAATATAATCGACCTGGCGGAATGTCACTTGATATCTTCAGAGCGAAACTTCCGGCCTTCTCTCCTACCTCTCTTCGACTTCCGATCGTGTCGGAATTTCTCCATTAGCTAGGCACCTCTGGCAAAACTGGGAGGATGGTGAGAAGGAAATAAGAGGAAGAAAAAGGCTGTTCAGTGTTCAGCTTCGAGAAACCCATTACCATCGTCAGTTTGGTTAAACAGGAAGAATGATGGAGTAAAAGAGTCGATTAAGTGGAAAAATCGCATCTGAGACCAGGACAAACTACTTTATCGCAGATATCAATCTCAATCGATATGCCTGAAGGTGCGAGCTTATTTTCACGGTACAAGATATTGCAATTTAGCACATAATTTATAAGTTAACTTTTTTACTTACGAACTGGAAGACACTTAAGTACTTATAGAGCCAAAAAGGAAACTTACCTGAAACAAAAAAGAAAAGACACTTAACAAATATAATTGATGAAAAACAACTGAGAAAAAATAGTACTTGAAATTAGGAGCCCCGCATATTTTATGCAGCCGAAGGTTTCAAAGATGTTCGATAGTTATCTGACCATAAAATCCAATAACTTCCACAATACTATAGCTTACAAAATCGACAGAAATAAGCCACAATGTTAAATATAACAAATTTTAAAAGAGAAATCTGTCTGTGATTTAGAAAAAAAGTTGAATCTGAAATTGTTTATTTGACATTAGTTATTCAAGATTTTGTATTTTTTCTGTCGCTTTAGAGAAAATCTTAATTTTTATTCAATCTTCGTCATTGATAGTCTATTTTGTTCTTCGAAAGAGTATCTAAAATTCTATTGGGATGGTTCTTATTAAAACACAGTTAAATTAACATGAAACAAATGGTTAATTGACTATTAATTAATATCTAGCTATCCACCTGGCCAGCTTATTTCTAGTTAAGGTGCTGATAGCAAAAGCGGGTTAAAAAATGGTCGGAGCAAAAATGAGTTAAGAAAATTGCGGGCACAAACTAGTTAAAAAGAAACAAGAAAAACAAGTATTATATTGTGTATTATAATATATCGATATAATGGGACGATAGAATAGAATATAATATATCTTTCTATCATATTGTTATATTAAAATGAACAATAAAATTCCCTTTTTTTTGTTTCTTTTCAACTCGTTTTTGCCCGCAACGTTCTTATCTCATTTTTGCTCTGACGATTTCTTAAACCTGCTTTTGCTATCAAACCCTCAGTTCATTTTGAATGAAAATCCATTTGAATAGAATTACAGGTAACATTTTTAAGAACAAATAAGCCATAAATGATGAAGATTGAATCAAAATTTCAATTTTTTCTCAAGTGAAAGAAAGTCTCGAATAACTAGATTTCTCTTTTAAAATTGGTTATACAAAATAATGTGCCTATTTTCTTCGATTTTATAAACTATTTCAAATATTAAAGGTGAGATAAATAGTGAAACATTCTCAAGTACGCAGAATAAAATTTTACAGCTGAAATTTTTTTATTTTTGAACTAATTTCTTTCAGCAATGGAGCAACTTTGATCGAAACGCTTCATGGGATCAGAAGAGTATTTAAAAAATGATTAGTAATAGGAAGATGGTTTAACAAATGATTCTTCTTTGACGTTTATCTTGTTGACGCAGAAAATTTAAATTACATTTCAAAAAGATTTGAATTTTAAAAAAATATGTCAAGTTCAATCTGTGAAACTTAATTTTTTCCGTAAAATGAACTTCTTTTTTGGAATAACAAATAACATTTGAAAAGTGTCAGTACAGAACTAGATAACCAACAAAATCAGAACTTTTTAGGAAAACGAAGAAACATTCTGTAAAATCAAAATCACCATTTAAAGGTAAACCAAAAGTCCAGTCCCGAGCCGAAGCGTTGCTGAATTGAAGCCAAAAACGAGATATTAAGTTTTTGAATGCAGGTAAGAAAGTTTGATTTAAAATAGTTAGACAATTTCGAGTAAATCGTCCAGGAATTTTCAGGTTAGATTTTCACAGGTTTTTGAAATCGGCTTTCGGTAGCATTTAAAAATAAAAAATTGCTCTAAATCGTTCATTTGAGCGTGCAGATCTTTATGGTCATATTAAAAAACGGGAATGTGAACCAATCCTTTTAACACAACGTACATTTTATTTTTCAAGAATTTGTTACGCAATAAACCCATTTTCGGAAAAATGTTGGTTATCCAGTTCCGTATTGCCACCCTTCCTTTTTTATCTTCGACTGCCAAATAATTTTAGACCCCCTTTAAACAATCAATTAAGAGAAACTGAGAATATAAAAAACTTGTCAAGGATCTTGAGAGAAAACGTAATCAGAATTGAAGCAAATACAGTCAACTCATAGAAAAGGTACTCGATCTTGGATGCGCGGTTCTCATTTCGTGAAGGCTCGTTCCCGAGCAGAGCATCCAAACGGATGCTTGAAGTTTTCCGCGAGACTCGTTTTTTCTTCTCCGCTGAACTTTTGCAGAAGGGAATAAGGGGTCGACGATCTTTCTTTAAACTTATAGAGAGACGGTGCCCAATGGAGAACGGACAGACAGAATAAGGACGAGACTTACAAATCCAAATAAGAGGTGAGCGCGACATACGTCGAATGCACATTTGACTAAACTATATATAGTTGCAGCAGACGACTCAGCTTCTATTTATCCCCACCCTCCATTTTTGGTAACCTTGAATATTTATATTTATATATTCCCTTGAAATCTTCCTCATAGGCACGTTGAAACACTTGATCTCTCCAGCTTTTAGTTTTTTTTTAAAAAAAAAGGAAAACATTGTTTAAGTTATGAAGAATTCCATAATGGTCCGAATTTGTATTCCGATCTTTCCATTTTTAAGTATCCTATTTTAGTTTGTGCATAATTTTTAGAATAAAATTCAGTAACAACCCGTGTGGCAAAATGGAGTGGGACCTCAGGACATGAGTGGGCCCATGAGGACAATCCAAGCATGGCTCCTTATGGAAACGACATGCTAATCCATAAGGATCCAACATGGCCTTCCCTCATGTAAATTGTTTTTTGTTCATCCTTGCTGTTTATTCCTTTACCATCCTTGTTGTTTATTCCTTTCCCATACTTGTTCATTATTTTTTGTTCATCCTTGTTGTTTGTTCTCTGTTTATCCTTGTTGTTTGTTCCTTATTCATCCTTGTTGTGTGTACTTTGTTTATCCTTATTGTTTGTTCCTTGTTCATCCTTGTTGTTTGTTCCTTGTATATTCTTGTTGTTTATTCCTTTTCCATCCTTGTTGTTTATTCCTTCTCCATCATTATTATTTATTCCTTGCTCATCCTTGTTGTTTGTTCCTTGTTCATACTTGTTGTTTATTCCTTTTTCATCCTTGTTGTTTATTCCTTGCTCATCCTTGTTGTTTATTCCTTGTTCATTCTTTGTTCATCCTTGTTGTTTGTTCCATGGTCATCATTGTTGTTTATTCCTTCTCCATCCTTGTTGTTTGCTCTTTGTTCATCCTTGTTGTTTGTTACTTCTTCAACCTTGTTGTTTGTTTCTTGTTAATGCTTGTTTTATGTTCCTTGTTCATCCTTGTTGTTTATTCCCTGTTCATCCTCGCTGTTTGTTTTTTGCTCATCCTTGTTGTTAATTCCTTGTTCATCCTTACTGTTTGTTCCTTGTTCATCCTTGCCGTTTAATTTCTTCGGAGAATCTTTTCTTGCTTCTGTGACGTCCGAGTAGTTTTTCTTGAGTTTATTTGGTACATCGTCATTGGCAAATTTTTCTTTTCTCTTTCTTTACTTATTTCTGACGAAAGATTCAGATTCAGCAACATTCGAAGATTTTGGGATTGCTTTCTACGGATCAGATCACCAACCAATTTTTTCCTCTTCGATTCAATTTCTTTAGATAAATTATGGATGTCTATACACTTGAACTGTTGTTTCTTTTTTAATTTCTCAGCAGCGGCAAGAATTTTATTTCCCACATAAGTATCTGTAAAATTCTTCCGATTCAAAGCTTTTTCTAATTGTTTCTTATCCTTTTACATCAAACAATTCGAACTTTTCTCTTTTAAATCTCTTCCTTCTTAAATAGTTCCAAATTTCTGTTCAAGCACATTAACTTTCTTATTTTACACTTCAAACTTCTTCAAATTTTTTTTTCTTCTTCGAATCTTTTTTGCTTCCCTCTCCTCAAGGAAAAGTGAAGAAATAGTGGCATCAGTGGACAATTTTGAGAAAATACTGTCTCTAGTGTCATTTTCTTCAAAGTAGTAGCAGAATAGTTTCATCGCTCGAAAAAAGTGTCAAATAGTGTCAATAGTGTCCTATATTTTCCCATATGAATTGTCCATATGGACTCCTGGCAGGACAACATTCCAAAGAAGGCTAAATGGGGCTTTTTCCATACGGGAGAACTACATAAAAATGAACAGAAATAGAATAAAAAGAGAAACATTTGAAAATTAATAAATAGGATAACAATCCTCATTAAACAAATAATCATGATAAATGGTAGAAATAAATCAAGAATTGAAAGGGTCTCTTCCTAAATACATTACTGAATATTTTCTCGACAACTTGAATCATAGTGTGGTAAACTGAAATAACGGTTGAACGTCTGAAACTAAATAATTACAATTTATAATATTTCCGACTGAGGAAAGTTATTAGAAATTTGTTACCACTTAGTATATTGCCTTTAGTGATTATTCCACAGACCACAAATCTTATATACCGTAAATCCTAATACTTGTGAGAATAACCATTTAGAATCTTTAAAAATAATTGTATCCGCCAGTTTAACAAGCTTTGCATTGCAAATTGGATTCAAGCACTTTTGTCAAAAGTCCTTAGTACGAAGGGAGGAATTCCATTGGTATTAAGTGTTTTCTAATTCAAGTAAGTATATTATTACTGTCGCAATATTTTCCCCACTGGAGACTTGCTTGCACACGTAGGACTTGCTACTTTCGAAGTCCTGATTTCCGGGAACGTCTGTTTCAGGAGTGTACTATGCACTCACGAACTAGGCGTAAACCTTGCTACAACCACGGGCACGTGGGCAAACGTGAAACTGGCACGACTGTCGTGGGAAGAAACCTGTGCTTTGCCGATATCAGGGAGGTAAACCTGATATTCAAAAAAATTATCACTGTAAGTGCACACATTCAATTTCGCAGTATGTAAGCAAGAAGTGAATATAGCATATGAATGAATTTTTTTCGAAATTGTCCAGTAATCCGAAATTCATAATGTAATAGGACACCTGATCATTGAAAGTCATCGCTATATTGTATTATCACAGAAAAAAATAAAAGATAAAGTTTACATCGATTCCAGATGAAAGATTCGCTGTAACAAAAATTGACCTTGCTGATTAAACTTGACATGAAACGAAGATAATTTTTCGTTTTCAAACTTGCCTCGGTAATCTTCCGCTTCATAATGTCTTATTTTTATTCGAAAAGTAGCGAGTTACAATTACGACGCCTTCGCTGCCAAGTCGCATTCACGCATTCCAACCATTCTTTCTTTGGTCTACCTCTGGGTACGCTACCACTCACTTTACTCAAATACAATTGCATCGTTAAACGTCCTTTATTCATTTCTCAACAAGACCAAACCATCTCAACAAATTTCTTTTACTCTTGTCAAACAATGTTTCTTCTACGCCACATTCTTTGAAAACCCACTCATTACTGACTTTGCATCCATTAGCGTTTTACCGCACATATTCTGTAGGAACTGCATGCCGACCGCGTTCACTTTACGATATGAGTGAAGTTTATGCCACTATATGTATGTATCTCGATTATATAACATACCCAGTGTATTGAATATGCCAAAAACAGTTTCTAATCATAAATATGGACTTCGATAATATACATTTGATACAATGAGCATATTATATGAAGTCTATTGTAACATACATAGATACATGTTAAGTTGTTCGTATTGAATTCACTTATGTTTTCTTACTACTTACATTATCAGGAAAAATCTTCTATCTAACGGAAAAACCTAGCAAGTGACATTTGCCACAGAGGTTATTTTCCTGTGCACGTAAACCGGAAAATAATCTCTACGATATTTCTATTGGACAAGAAAAATATAGACTACATATTTTATATTAAAATTATTGAACCGAAAAAAATTTTCAATCACTTGAAATTTTCAGTTACAGAATCTGAAAATTACTAAACTGTAACAGAATTTTCTGAAACATGTGACCAAAGCTTGATGCAGTTATCGTTTCTGAAATTTCCCTTCCTGTTTGGTAAAATTTAGAAACGGTAACTGCATAAAGCTTTAGTTATGCGTCTCAGAAAATTCCTCCAGAAATTTCTAACAATGCATGTTTCCTGGAAATTTTCTTTTCATGAAGGCTTTCAACTATTTCAAGTCCAAAATGAAAAAAAAATCGTATGAGTCCTTTTTAAAATAGTAACTCATTTTTCCATATTTTCTACTTTTTATAGATTCTTATGTGGCTTTTTATCTGCCTACACCCTGTACTTTAGTGACAAAAAAACGTATTGAGTGACCTTCAGAACGTTCTTAATATGTTGAGAAACTGTACAAAATCAGTCTTTTTGAAAATGGCTCGTTATATGCTTGCAAAAGTGATTTTTTAGTGAAATTTTGATTTTTGTGAAATACCTTTTTCTTTCTGGAGTCTACATTAAAACCGACTCATTAAACAGGGAGTCTAATGATCAGGCAATTTGAAATTCACGGGGTTTTCTGGTTTTTTAGGCCCAGATTTTTTCCCTCCGACCGCAATTTAAAGATTAATTTTTGTAATTTGTCCTGAAAAAACGTGTAGAAATGGGAATTTTAACATAAAATACATAGAGAAAAGGTGCAAGCAGGAATTAATCATTTTTTCTCTCAAATAGGTTGGAAGCTATCGGAATTCTGTATTAAGAGAGAGATTCAACGATTTAAAAACAATTGAAAAGAGTTTCAAATCTCGCCGGAAACCTAAGTTTGCAAAAGATACATATTTTTATGTCAATATTGTTTAAAAAATGTGATGAAGTGAGCAATTTCTAGAAATGTGTCATAGATTGGATTAATACCTTTTCTACTTTTAAAACTGGAATGATCTGAATAGATTGGTTCTGAATCAATTAACAATGCTTAAAGTTTAAACAGAAATGTTGGAAAAATTTCAACAATATTTATGCTAAAAGATATATTTTTGTAAAATATATGAGATAAGTCATCATGAGGTTTCTATGGAATTCATTTTAAATGTATATATTCATTTGTTTTTTATTACTATTTTTCTAGAGATGTCTTCAAATTTTCCCAACTTTCTTGTATCAGCTTTGCAAAATGTTCATTAAATTAGATTTCATATAAATTTTAAGAAAACATTGAAATTTACACTGTTTTTTAAATATCTTCTTAAATAGTTGACACAATTCTTTCATGCTGGCTCATTTTATGAAGAATTCTGATAGCTTTCAACGTATTTAAGAAAGAAAAATGATATACGATATGTGAAGCAATCAGATTTTTCTCCCTCTAATATTCGATTGAACAATAAAAAGAAGATAAAGTAGAAACAAAATAAACTTAGCGATAGAAGAAAAAAATTCCGATCCTGAATAAAATTCCTGGGTTTTCCCCGGTTAAATAAAATTCCAGGGATCCGTAACGAGCAATTTTCAAAGAAGTGATATATATTTTTCACACTTTCTCAACATTTTAAAAACGTTCTTAAGTTCACTCGATATTGAGAATTTTGACTTTTTTACGTCACTAGATTATAGGGTTGAGGAAGATAAAAAGCCACATATGAAAATATAAAAAATACAAAATATAAAACAATGAGTCATTCTAAAAAGGATCTATATGATTTTAAATTTTAGGTTTAAAATAGTCTGAAGCCATTCCCAAAAGAAAATTTCTCGGAAACATGGACAAGCAAGTCCATTACATAAAAAATTAGTTTAAGCTAGACATGATAATGCTTTCCGTTAATTTTCTGATTGTTTTCTACGAGGGATAATTAAGTTATTGTTGGTTGTAATTCACTTTTTCAATTCAATTGCTTCCTTATAGAGGGAGCTTTGTAACAATGAAAATTTTCGAATATTTTGACATATCTTGACATAATTCGACTTCAAGAGTCCGAAAATAAGGTTTTTAAAAAATGTGTGTGTGTTTCGTTCATAAGAATTTTTCCAACGTTTGCAAGAGAAAAACTTTCTTAATTTTGGAATATACCAATAGTAAACTTATTCGTTATAATGAAACAAATCGATTGATGTATTTAACAGGCCTATATGATTAAATGAAATTATGATATATATAGATTTATGCAATTTTTTAACGTATTAAAGATAAAAAAATTCTCCATTTTTGAAATTCACCAATATATTTAGTATAAAATTTATTCGTGTTGATGAAATGAATCTATTGAACTATAGAAAAACCTTCTATGACTTATGAAAAATAAACAAGAAAGAACAATAAGCAATAAGAAATAAACAAGAAACAATAAATAATAAAAAACGCAGGCGAAATCGCCTTTTCCATCCCCACAGACACCTTTTACAATCCGAAATACTCTTATCAGAGCAGTCTTTTATCATGATCATAAAAAATATACAGGCCGATTCATGTCAAAGAATTATTTTTTTACAACAAAATAATCCTCTATGAGGAAGCACAGTGTTCACGAAATGATCACAATTAAAGATACAACATATAATGAACACACCCACCAAACTACTTTGCAGCGGTTGTGAAGTTAATCCAGTAGTTTGATATGAAACCTCATAAAAGTTACTATACTTACATCTCATACTTCAGTGAGGCATTAATTGCTTCGCTCCATTTATTTCTGACTTTTTTCTTTAATAAATAATGCTTTCGGCACTAAATGTCCTCGATCTTATTCGAGAGAAGGAAAACTTGAATTCAAGGAAAATATTTAATCCACATTTTTTGATACAACTAAGCATATCTCTGCTAATGAAAACATAAATGTCGCTAAAACGTGTTATGTTTCCTGCGACACATTTGCATTTATGAAGTATGTTTCCTCGTGTAATACTCCCATTTCAATTTCCTTTATTCGCGAACGCGATTAACGAACGAGACTTTATGTAGGAGACGATACTTATTGCTTACGAGTTGGTAGTACAAGTTTGTTGCAATAAAATTAGAATCTCTTCCTACTTGTCTCACAGGCCAGCTCTACTTATGGGCATTGAGTATATGAAATTTTTGCACAGAGGCGGAACTTGTGAACCTACGTGTTGATACGTAGGTGTCCATAAGGCAGATTCATGCAACATGCAACTTATATGCACGACGCCTCTCGATTTGTTGAAGCGTAACGTCCGGTCTTTATTCCTTAGGTGTCAGACACCTTATTGGTTTAATGATAGAGTCATCGATCCATGATTTATCGTTTTTCAATTAAATAAGGATTATATGCAATATTATGCATTCATAATTCAATCTTCTACCTACAATTCACCTACATTTTAAAAATCTACAAGTTCAGTAAAAAAAGATTTGGAAAACCAAATCTAACAAATCTTCGACCGTCCATGTATATAAATTAAAACGTGATTCCTTACGTCTTACCGTCACATAAAAACAAAAACAAACAGAGCCATCATTAAAATTTCGTTCGTTTCAAAAATTTATCAAATGTAGAAATCCTGATGAGGTTGCTAAAACTTCAGCTTTGGAAAACGTATTTGGTGTTCTCTTTAATGTGGATAAATTTCCTATTAGCAGTTTGGTTGCTGTTACTCAAGCAGTTTTAAACCATAATGATATAAATAAATTTAAAAACTAAGAAAAATCTGTTAAAGTAGTCGAAAATTTTCAAAAGGAACACAATGATTTAATTTTTGTAAAAGCTGATAAAGGCAATTTAACTGTTGCAGCTAATAGACATGATTACAACAAAACAGTTGGAAACATTCTTAAGAATGACATTTTGTACAAAAACATAAGAATTAGTCTTGTTCCAACAACTAAGAATAAATTTGATGATATAGCCATAAGATGGGAAAAGAAAAGATTAATTAATTATCAATATGCATACAATTTGAAAACTCACAATAGTGTTATAGCAAAAGCTTATGCTCTACTAAAGCTCCACAAACCATAAAATTGGAGATTGATTGTCTCTACAGTTGTTTCTCCTACTTACAATTCATCTAAATATATCTCAAAGGTTTTAAAACTAGTTTCTATCAACACCAATTCGTTTATAAAAAATAGTAAGTAACTTAAGGATATTCTAGAAAACACTAATCTACCTAAAACAAATTCAATAATTTTCTCATATGTTGTGTCCATGTTTGATAGTATCCCATTAAATCTTGCTCTAGAGTACATTGAAGAAAAACTTATTTCAAATCATAATTTAACAAAAATAACCAAGAACGAAATGCTAATAGCGACTAGAACTGTTTTCAGTAGTACTGTATTCTCCCTTAATAACAAATTTCATAAACAAATATCAGGGTGTCCTATGGGCACGTCTTTCTCTCCAGTAGTTTCACATTTAGTTTTACAAGATTTGAAAAAAGCTCTTGGATTATTACATTTTATAACTATTCTTTATGGAAGATAATTTGATGATATTCTAGCAATTGTTCCTTCTGATGAAATTGATGTCTTCTTAAATGTTTTCAATAGCATGGAAGATTGCATAAAGTACACACATAAACACGAAATCGATAATGCTATCAACTATCTTGATTTACAAATAATTATAATTCTAAATGTTGATTTATTAACTAATTGGTACAAAAAATCTTCTTCGTTTGGGAGATATCTTAATTACAATTCTCATGATTTATTTTGTCATAAAGGAAGTTTAATAAAAGGTTTAGTTGTCAGATGTGTTCAATTAAGTGATATTAAATTTAGAAAAGAAAATATAAATCAATTAAAAAACAACACTGGTACATAATAATTATCTGCTTCCTATGGTTAATGACACTATTACTGAAGGCATTTATGAGATTCACAATAGTACCAGTAAGAAAAACAGAAGGACTAATACTTACAATAGATTTAATTTTAAAAGTCACTTTACCGTACATTCAAGGTCTTTCTGAACGTTTGAGAAGTTCATTAAAAAAATACAATATCAAAGTTTATTTAAAAAAACACTTATGCTTTAGATAATTATTTATTGAAGAAGGAGGACAATGATAGCATTGAGAATTTGTCTAGCTTCATTTATTTGATAAAATGCAAATGTAATAAAGTTTATATAGGTGAAACTGTCAGAAGATCAAAAACTAGAATTGCTGAACACAAAGGAGATTGTGAAGTTGGGAATTTTAATACTGGTTTGTCACAACATTTTTGCAATTTTAATCATTATTTTGACTTTGAATTTAATAATATTAAAATATTAGCCATAGAAAAAAAACACTTATCAACGACGTATCATTAATTCTATATTCATCAATAAATTTTGCAATATTTCTGTTAATTTACAGACTTAAGTCTTGAATATAAATAACATCTATCAAAGTATTATAAAAGCATGTCATCTTTTTAGCTATAATTTTTTTTTACAATTTTAATTCAAATTAGTTTAGCGCGCTTCCTCATCTGTGATTCTCTGTAAACTCGCCTATATATTTGTCAACGTTCATTTAATATTACCTTCATGTAACCTACAGTTGTCATTTCTGTTTCATCCATCCTAATCATTACGAAGTTAGATAACGTTTAGTACGTGTTCCGATAATAAATTCTAACAAAATTTGCGCAACGGTAGAGTTCAATAAAAATTTAAGAAGTTTGAACATCACTTTCACACTTCACACTCTTTCCCTATTCCCCTCTTTACCCTTTTTTTAAAGAACTCTTCTTTTTTCCCCTGTTTTCGAGAAACTTCCCTTTTTTCCCCTTTTTCTCGTTTTTTCGCTTGAGTGAGAACTGAATTATTAGATCCCATTAAACACATCCAACTATTTTTGGTGAAAAGTTAATTTTTTTTTGGTTGAAAACTTAATTATTTTGTTGAAAATGCAACTATTTTGTTAGAAAGTAATCTTATTCTATAAAAAATTTAGCTACTTGGTTGAAAGTTGAACTACTTCATTAAAAATTAATTTTTTTCGTTGAAAATTCATCTCTTCGGTTGAAAACTTAAATATTGTGTTAGATATTTGCTTAAATTTTAATTAAAAATTAATTTTTTAAATTAATATTTTGATGTTAGTCTGTCGATTACTGGTCAAAATGATTTTTGGAGAAATGAGAAAAAATCTACCTGGGCCCGGATTTGAACCAAGAACGCCGACTTTACATGAGTAGAGCGTTAACCAATTACACCATCGAGGCCGCAGTAGATCGTTTCTCATTTCACTAACATCAAAATATTAATTAATTAATTACCCTGGTCGACAAAATGACATCAATATTCTAAATTATTCATGATTGGGTTAAATTATATAAAGACTGGAATAAATCTAAAATTTCGCAGGGCGAAAGAGACGCAGACCCGCGTCCCTCTGTGATATACTATAGGAGAAATGAGAAACGATCTACTGCGGCCTCGGCCACTCATGTAAAGTCGGCGTTCCCGGTTCAAATCCGGACCGAGGTAGATTTTTTCTCATTTCTTCAAAAATCATTTTGACCAGTAATCGACAGACTAACATCAAAATATTAATTAATTAATTACCCTGGTCGACAAAATAACATCAATATTCTAAATTAATTTTTTGAATTGAAAATTAAACTGTTGCATTTTTAGTTGAAAATTTACTTTTTTAGTTGAAACTTCTTCTCTTTGGTTGAAAAATGAACTACGTTGTGGAAAATTCGTCTTTTTTGGCAGAACAATCTTCTTGGTGGAGAATTCATTTTTTGGTTGAAAATTTAACTATTTGGTGAAAAATTAACTTTTTGTTGAAAAATGATATTTTTGGTTTGAAAATTCAACTGTTTTGTAGATAATTCGTCTTTCTGAATACAAAATTGAACAACTTTTTTTGAAAATTAATGTATTTTGTTGAAAATTCGTCTTTTTGGTAGAACAATCTTCTTGGTAAAAAATTCATTTTTTGGTTGAAAATTTGACTACTTGGTTGCAGAATAATCGTTTGTTTGAGAATTACACAATTTGGTTAAGCATTCATCCTTTTTGGTCCAAATTAAACTATTTGGTTGAAAATTCATCTTTCTTGATTGCAAATTAACTTTCTTGTTGAAAATTCTTCTACTTGGTTGAGAATTTAACTATTTTGTTAAAACTTCGTTTTTTTGTGGAAAAATAATTTTTGAAACTAAAAATTTAACTATTTCATTTTTGGTTGAAAATTTATATTTTTAATTGAAAATTGATCTTTTCTATTTGAAAATTCGACTATTTGGTTATAGAATATTCGTCTTATTGGCTTAAAAATACAAATATTTGGTAGAAAATTAAACTATTTGGTTTAAAATTAACTCTTTCATTAAAAATTCAACTATTTAGTAAAAAATTCGTCCTATTGGATTAAAAATTCACCTTCTATAGCAGAAATGTCATCTTTCTTGGTCGCAAATTTATCTTTCTAGGTTGAAAATCAACTTTTTTGTTGAAAATTCAACTGCCTGCGGAAAATTTCGTCTTTTTGGGATGTGCTTGGAGTTCTATACGTTCAAATGAATGTCATATTTTTAATGATGACTTTTTAAACAAGCAACAGCGCTAAAATGTTTGTTAATTTATACTATGAATAATAGATTATTAAAAGAAAATTATAATGCATTATTTTTAATTGTAGTTGGAACAACATTTATTGATAAAATAGAAGTGAAGAAAAATATTTCGTTTATTTGAACGTTCAGAACATCAGGCACATCTTTTTGGTTTGGAAATTCAGCTATTTGGCTAAAATTACAACTATTTTGATGACAATTTGTCTCTTTTGCTTGAAATTTCAACTATTTTGTTGATAATGCATTGTTTGGTTAAGAATTATTATTATTTTTTGGTTGAAAATTAACTCTCTCATTAAAAATTCAACTATTTAGTAAAAAATTCGTCCTTTTGGATTAAAAATTCACTTGCTACGGCAGAAATGGCATTTTTCTTGGTTGCAAATTCATCTTTCTAGGTTTAAAATCAACTTTTTTGTTAAAAATTCAATTGTCTGCGGAAAATTTCGTCTGTTTGGTATGTGCTTGAGGTTCTGTACGTTCAAATGAATGTCATTTTATTAATGATGACTTTTTAAACTAGAAACAGCGCTAAAATGTTTGTTAATTCATACTAGGAATAATAGATTATCAACAGAAATTTATGATGCATTATTTTTAATTGCAGTTGGAACAATATTTATTAATAAAAAAAAAGTGGCGAAAAATATTCCGTTCATTTGAACGTTTAGAACATCAGGTATATCTTTTTTGCTTGGAAATTTAACTATTTGGCTAAAAGTTCAACTATTTTGTTGAAAATTTGTATCTCGCTTAAAAGTTTAACTACTTGGTTGTTAATGCATTGCTTGGTTAAAAAATAATTTTTTTTTTGTTTAAAATTCTTTTCTTTTTAATCAAAAATTCATCTCTTTTGATATTTTGGACTGCGAAGTCTCATATTTTAATATTTTTAATTATTCTTGATTCATTACCGCAGGCATATTGGCAATTAAACTCACTAGAAACGCAAAATAAGGCGAAAAAACTACGGTTGTCAATGAGGGGGAACGGGGGGCAAAAGTAGCTTAAAATTGTTAACGTAGTTTACGGACGCCCCCTAAAGTTTTCATATTTTTTAATATAAAGCCTTGACGAGTTTGAAGTCTCCTCAATTTATGAGACTTGATACCATATTTACGTTTTATCATGACTTATATTTGACTGGATTTTCACTTTTTATATTGACATGGTTTTTACAATCTTAAGATATTTTTTGAATCATTCTTCTTTCAAACAAAAATGTTTTCATCTTTCCAATTTGATTAACTTAGGTATAATATGTATTATTTTTTGAAATTATTATTTCTTCTAATTTATTGATATTTCTTTCATTTCATTCTCATATACTAATTAATTGTAACGATATTTAGGTTACCTTTGATAAAGGCACGCAGTTGTTTCCGAAGTGTCGGATTTTTTAAATAAACGAGCGTTTAATCATGGCTCTGTTTGTTTTTACTTTTATGTGATCATAAGAGGAAAGGAATCAGGTTTTAATTTATCCCTAACTTCGATCACCAGGTAGAACATAAACCCAAAAAAACTACTTCAAAAAGCGTTCGATGGTTATAGAATGTTCCAAAAAATATTTTTAACATGAATTTGTTGAATCTTTTTGAAAATTTGGCAGAGAAATATTTTCTAAAGTATGGTCAAATGTGCCACAGTTTTACCTCATAATTATTAAAATTTGCATTCATCTCGGTGTGTGAATATATGTCGTCGTCTGCAACCCGTATCAAGGAAATCAAGAAAGTAATAAATTCTTGTTAAGTGTCTCATAAAGTGTAAGCGACTGACGAGGAAACCGGACGGAGGCGCTTATTAATTTATCATTGGTTAACCTGTCTTTCTGATCGAACTTGGTGCCAGCAATGTGATTAGTTGTTGAAAGACCACTGGAATGCGATGTGCAAACACTCTGTGGGTCGCCTCGAGTGCAATTTGTTTTGAATTGCATTTGAGCGTCTTGGGTGCAGTAAACCACGAGTTCAGTTTCGCGAGTCGTGCCTTTCGTGGCATTGACATCAACTGCAAGCTGTGACTGCACCAAGTACAAATATTGTTACTAAATCTGCAACGGAGCATTTAGTCGCCTGAGGTTTACTGTACTGAGAAGCACTCTGGCTGCAAGATGCCAAACATTATACACTGTTTCATATGATCCAGTTTCAATATTAGCATTACTTTTTTATTCACCATGCCTACTCTACGATTTTTTCGAATAGTCCTTTCACTTTGGACGTGAATATCTCTGAGACGAAAAATGATACAAGAGTAAACTAAACTGCATGTAAATGTATGTTTACATAGTAATAAAAAGATAATTTTTGTTGCAGAGCATTTTGCTCCAACGATCATTTGACTGTCGAGATCATAATGATCTGTTCAATCGGATCATTTTCATCTACTTACAGGGTCATCTGTCAGCATCAGCAAAATGGCCGCCAGTTTTTGGTGCAGATGTAATAACCTAAATATTTTGTCTAAATGCGTGCAAGTGACAACTAAACTTAACGGAAGATATATCCTGTTATCAAGTTTCTTTATTTTTTAACTTTTCAAGTACAATGCACGATCAGAAATCATAAAAACTCGCATGTGAGCTAAAGTACTCCAAGAACGTCGGCCATCTTGGCTCGACTTGATTATACATTAAACTGAATCAAATCATTATGACCTCTAAAATAGATCATTAATTCCGGCCGATCAAAATGCTCTTGATTTCGGTATCATTTTTATTGCATATCAAAATGATATTGATTCTCGTATCATTTTGAACATTATTTTCTACTGTGTATTTCTGCGTTGATTACATTTTGAATGGTTATTTTGCATAAACATGGGGAGGAGTTGTCATCGTTTATTTGCTGAAAAACAATTTAGTTAGCTCTCAACTTATTTAAGAGAAAAAAAATGTCAACTACAAATTCATAAAATTAACAATCCAAAATAAAAAATTGTAAATCCTTAAGAAAAGGGGTCTTCATTATGATAGAGTGAAAATGCTAAAATTAATCAAATCGTTTCGGCCCAGTGAAAAAATTATGTGGTTGGCATCCGAAAGAAATTAGGAAAAAAAATTGAAATCGGTCAATATCTTCTGCTTTGGGCGAATTTTTCATATCTTAAGTTTTTGGTGGTAAACAGTAATAAAAAAATATAAATTCAAACAAAAATTTTTGGTAAATTTATAATTTTTTGAAAACGTGCTAAAAACATCTTTTTTTGGATTGAGTCATATGCACACATTTTGAAAAAACTTGAATATGTCGAACCTGAAAATTCTTCAGCTTGAACCAAAGAAACGTTTTATCATTTTTCTTTTGCGAAAAATTTTTTTTCGTGACTTCGGAACGTTGGGATTTTAATATTTTGATTTTTTAGCGGTTTCGGAACATTTTACAAATCACAACATTTTTTCCATGAAAGCAAAATAATAATATGTTTCTTTGCTTTAAGCTGGAGAAATTTCAGATTTGAAATATTCCACTTTTTTCAAAAAAGTGTGCATTTTACTCAATCCAAAAAAAAAAACATATTTTTTGAATTCTCAACTCCAAAATCCGAACAGAAGATATTACACGATTTATTTTATTACACGATTTTTAAGTAAAATAGATATCTTTTGGTAAATTGAGTCAATCTTTTAAATCTCAATTAAAAGAAATCTTCAATGTAAATAGGCAACCCTGCAGATTGGAACCAATCCTTGCTTAATGTCTCTCTCTTAAAATTTCATAAGATCGAAACGAAATCTACTCTCTTATGAAAATTTTTTGTGTACCAAAAAGGAACACCCAAAAATTTCACAAATCAAAAATAGACTTTTTGACTACCC
>JAUMHM010000031.1:29619730-29633441 GCA_032362435.1 Melikaiella ostensackeni | reverse complement strand
CATTTTAATCGCCATTTTCGTACCTTCTAATTTAGTGCCAAGTTCAAGCTGTATACTTTGACAGTTAAATTAGGTTATATTCTAACCCACTACTAATTGCCAAGTATAATAATCAATAAATATTTAAGAATTAAAAATGGTCTATTGCAGTACACCAACATGCAATCACAATCACAATTTGTTTTTAAATCAAAAATTAAATTGTGCGTCAAGCACAGTAGTACAAACATGGTGGCCGAGCACTCCTGTACAATCTAGTACCTTAGGTCGAATCCCAGTGGGCAAAAAAATGGAGGACGTCTTAACGACAACTTCACGACATTTTTACGATATCGCAAAGATGTCCTATTTCCGTATATCTTTGAGACATCTTCAAGAGATTTTAATGTCGTAAAGATGTCTTTACGCCTTCTTTACGACACGGACATACGACGTCTTTAAAGGCGTCCTTCAATTTTTCGCCCACAGGGATGTTTTCATGCCAAAAATTCACGCTCGTGAATGTGCTTTTATGTTTACTGCATACACCAATTACCCTGAAAAAGATGTTTACAGAAAGGTCCTTGTATTATTTCAAATCACATAAAATCTTTACAACTTGAGTTTATTCACTCAATATATTCGTTATCCATAACAAATACATTATGACTTTAAAAGTTTTTTATTCGATTAGAATAACTGTCAAGTGGGAAATTACCTCTCTAGAACTTGTTTCTTTTCGTGCCAATCTGTCAACAAAAGTGGTTCTTTTGGATGATATAATTTAATTCCTTTGGATACATTCTCGAAAATAAGTGAATTTCACACCGCAGTAATTCTGTTTTGTTGCACCTCCATTGGAACCCGAAAATTAATTCTATTTAACACTCTAGTTTTTTCTGTGTAACAGTAGTTATCAACATGGAAAAAATCGATATTAGGATTCAATACCATCTAGTATGTTAACTTCATGATGATGATATATGTATATATTCAGATGTAATACCTAGATATTAAAATTTCATATCAAGGTATTAAACTCTAAATACAAAATTATTCAGATATTAAGCTTTAATATCTGGATACTGAATTTTAATATCTAAAATTACATCTTAATATCCATATCGTTGTCCTATAGTTGAAGATCCAGATATTAAGAATGTTCTAGGTGTATATAGTCGAGATCAGAATTACTTAATCTTTACGTTGCTTGATAAAATTGACAAAACAGGCCCACTGCCCAAGTGGAGAAATTCGGACTTACGCTGGACCTAACAAACGGCATGTAGTCGGTGAGTCGGTGCGTTACAACGCAAATTATCCAAAAAGGGCTCAAATTGTTAAGAAGGCAATAAATTTAGTACATGTGTTCTTTTTGACCTAAAATCAGTTTCAGGATAGGATGCCAAACAATTTTTGACATTTTTTCCCCAACAAAACGGGAATTTTTTTTTTGAAAATCCGGTATTTTTCAAAATCATGGAGATAATTGACTTTTTCTTTTTTATTGTTATGGTGAGTTCCCTAAATTTTCCAAATCCGGAAAAAATTTGAAAAAACTAAAAAATTAACAAAATGGCGATGGCGGCTATATTTCAGAAAATAAAACATTTGGGTTTTTCGAAAAATATACTATACATGTACTAGAAAAAGCTCGAAGTCCAAATTGTTCTCCTTGAAGAGACCTACAAAAAGTTCTTTTTCCATTTTTCGTAACTATGAACCATTTTTTGAGTAAAAATACAAAAAATTGACTTTTTCTTGCTTAATATTGTGGAGGGTATCCTACGTTTTCTAAATCCGGAAAAAATGAAAAAACTCAAAATTGAACAAAATGGCGGCTATTTTTCTGAAAATAATAAATGTTGTTTTTTCGAAAAATATGCTAGATACGGGAAAAAGTTCGAAGCAAAAATTGATTTCCTTGAAGAGACCTAGAAAAAGTTTCTTTTGCCTTCCTTGGCGCACTTTTGACAGGCAGTACCCACTGCTTTGACTGCTGCTTTGTCTCGCGTGTATAATGGTGAATCCAGGTTTCGTCCGCAGTCACGAATCGGCGCAAAAAGTCCTACAGATTTCGATTAAACTACGCCAAACACTGCGCTGAAACATCTTTTCGGTTGCGCTTTTGATCGGGAGTCAGCGATCGCGAAACCATCTTGCACACACCTTCTTAACCTCCAGTTTTTCGTGCAAGATGTTATAGACTCGTTCAGTGAAGATGCCTACAGCCTTAGAAATCCCACGCACCCTGATTCAGCGATCTTCCATAACCTTCCAAAATCTTCCATGACATAATATGATGAATTTTTTCCACCATATCCGATGTGCTGACCTGAATTGGGCGCCCAGAGCGCACTTCATCTTCAGTTGTGGTCCAGCCACATTTAAATTCGTCTATCCAAAAACGCCTAACTCGGTTTTGATCTGGGCGGTCGTCCAATTTAAAAAAAATGTTTTATCAGTGCACGTAACGCTTTCTCCATTTTTTCAAAAATGGAAGTTACAAGTAACTTCAAACACTCTCACTTCTATGCCAAACGCAAACTAAGCGTCGGTTTTGGCTGAAGCTCAGTACAGGTTAGTTTGTAGAGCGCTATTTCTTGGCCATATACTACAAAGTTCATCTTGGCGCCATCTAGTGGGAAAATTACTTTACTTATCAAACGAACCTCGTATAACCAGAGGTATAACGTTTATCGCGAATGTTTGCAGAGTTTATCTTCACACCCTCGGCATGACCCTGGAGTCACTTAAGATCGCACCCTAACTTTATATACCGGTTGCGTGAGTACATGCGCATTTACTGGCGCGTGCATGAAACCCCATATTCAATGTAAGGACTTTTCATACCATCTGTATGCAGGGGTACGGTACGCAGGGTGCGTGTTTCGGCGCGTGCCTTCACTCTAAAGGCTGTATTTACCTAACTATACACTTTGTGCATTTCAGGTGCGAGAAATTCATGCGGAAATTCTGATGGGGAGAATAGATGTGACGGCATTTATTACGAAGATGATTAGATCATTACAGCAATCATCCACAATAACAATTTCACAGCATTTATTCATTTTTATTTTTAACTCCCGATTACAAAGCCCCATGCCTTACAGATATTTAAGGGAAACAAAAATGATACAAAATTAAAAAGCTGGATAAAAGATTTAATAAATATATTTTAGTTTCCCAATCATATTCATATTTATTTATATAATAATCTTTTCAGAAAAAATAATTATATTTCACTCTCTGTACGTGGAATTTCTTTTCTCAAATCTAATAAATGATCGCAGATTCATTCAGAATTTAACTCAGTTGCCTCGATGGTATCGAATTTCTCTAAAAGCCGTCGGGAGCTCAACTCCTTTCATGTATACTTTTCTCGTGGTCTAGGAACGCCTTTTTTCAGTGCTTTCATATGGGCTGACGGGCGAAGCTCTTCCGGTTGGCAGACGACGCTTTGCGAAGTTCTGCATTCTTATTAAAGATACAAAAGGCAAATACCATCGCATGACGACAATTCTCCCAAATTAATTCCGTTTGCTATAAAATAAAGGCTTAACTGAGCTTTCAACTGGAATTTGAAATGGAATTGAGAAAAGCCGATACGAACGCACACTTTTATCGGAATGCGCGGAACAGTGTTTAATTCAGAGAAATTTTGTAATTACTTTTCAATTTGTATTTTTTATTTCATATGCAGATATACTGTCCTGAACAAGTGAAGTTTCTATCGATGCGGAATATTTTTTTGCAATGATATTACAGTCGCTCCATAATTCATAAATTAAAGAAAGCGGGCCTCGGACTCACTTCAGAGATCAAAAATAGTGTCAATAGTGTCACAAAACGTGTTGAATAATGAACTTATAAGTAAATGCAAATAAAGGATAGAAGTAAGTGTGATGTGAACATGAACAATGTTTTTATTAATAAATATAAATGAATGATTAGCATAAATCAACTTATACAAAAATTTATAGAAGCTTGATAGACTATTTGATTAGCTTAAAAGTTTTCTTTACGTTCATCCTTTTTGTTTGTTTTTAGTTCACGCTTGTTGTCTGTTCCTTGTTCATCCTTGTTGTTTATTCCTTCTCCATCCTCGTTGTTTGTTTCTTGTTCATCCTTGTTGTTTATTCCTTGTTCATCCTTGTTGTTTATTCCTTGTCCATCCTTGTTGTTTGTTTCTTGTTCATGCTTGTTGTTTGTTTCTTGTTCATCCTAGTGGTTTATTCCTTGTCTATCTTTGTTCTTTGTTTCTTGTTCATGCTTGTTGTTTGTTTCTTGTTCATCCTAGTGGTTTATTCCTTGTCCATCCTTGTTCCTTGTTCATGTTCGTTGTTTGTTCTATGTTCATCATTGTTGTTTATTCTCCCTCCATCCTTGTTGTTTGTTCCTTGTTCATCCTTGTTGTTTATTCCTTGTTCATCCTTGTCGTTTTATTTCTTGGGAGAATCCTTTCTTGTTTTTGTGACCTCCAAGTAGCTTTTCTTGAGTTTATTCGGTACGTCGTCATTGGCATATTTTCCTTTCCTTATTCTTGACTTTTTTCGACAGAAGATTCAGGTTCAGCAACATTAAAAGATTCCGGAATTGCTTTCTACGGGTCAGGTCACCAACCACTTTTCTTTTCTTCGATTCAATTACCCTAAATAAATTATGGATGTCTATATCCTTGAGCTGTTGTTCTTTTTTCAATTTCTCAGCAGCTGCAAGCATTTGATTTGCCACATGAACACCTCTAAAATCCTTCTGATTTAAAGCTTCTCCTAATTCTTTCTTGACCTTTTCTATCAAACAATTCCAACTCTTCTCTTTTAAATCTGTTTCCTGTTGAATAGTTTTAAATTTCTGTTCAAGCTCATTGACCTTATTTTCCACTTCAAGCTTCTTTCAATTGTGAGAAAATAGTGTCTTCAGTGTCAGTTTCTTCAAAATAGTAGCAAAATAGAGCAATCGATAAAAAAAGTGTTAAATAATGTCAATCGTGTGGTAAGTCCGAGGCTTGAGAAAGGTTTAGGATATATTTGTGCATTGATTTCGTACCATTTTTTGTGTCGTCGACAAAATAATCCTCATTATCCCCTTTTGAGCCTTCTAAAGACATTTAACGCGCGATTAAGGAGTTAAGGGTGTTCTCGTACAGTCATAGACCTACCCAAGGGGCGCTTTCATTGATTCGCCCTTACGTTCAAACAACTTAGCACGCACAATGGACCTTCCACTTGTCAAAACAAAACGATTTACCACCATCAGTCGTAATATCTTATGAAATAATGTACACACAAAATCATTGTAAAAAGATGTAAACTTCTTATTTAGATTTTGCGTAATAATATTTTTATTGTTATTTCTGAGAAAAGTAATAATTAATTTATCTAATAATTCTGGAGACTTTCAAAACTTATGATAAGTACAACTACTGAGAATACTTATCACACTTCAACTAACAGTGTAACTTCTATTCAAAAAGGGGTTCCCTATCAACGTCGTGTATACTTACCTTGATAAGATATACAAGAAACGGGATAAGCTACTGTGGAAGAGCAAATCGACATCGACATCAGCAGATTTTGTAGATGGAATTTTTTACTTTCTTTATTCCACGTCTTGTTTATATTTCTAATGAATTGGAAAGTGTTCAGATTACTTAATACAGAGTAAGTATTCTTTGAAAAAATGAAATAATTATGAAATATTTTATAACTTTCTGAAACTATGCTGTAATCATCCTTTGTCACTGGAACTTTGAAATCAGAACCTTGAGAAAACTAGTTAGATAATAAAAGTCGTCTCTGACGATTAATGGTAATCGATCTACAACAACAAAAGTGGTGATAACTACGAGACAAATTGACGAGATAAATTCAATAAAGGCATTAAAGCGATTCGCAAACAGCGAAATACGCACGATTCGCTGAGTGATACGACTCGTTTTCCACATAACCGTCGAGAGAACCACTTTGCGAATAATTTTTTTTATTCAAAAACCTTTTTTGTCTGCACATCTGGAATGGGCGCCAACCCGAGAACGTTGAAAGGGGTAGTGTGCAAATACCCAAAAATACGCATACAAGAGTCGTAAATACTCTTACATATATACGTACAAACCGAATGAGATGAAAATGGCAAGGCTTACACAGTTCTGTCTACTTTTTAAAACACAGTTTTCTTTCAATTACAGTGTGAGAATATATTCTTAACAGTTAGGCATGATCTGAATCTCTTTCGAAATTGCAAAAGATAAAAAATATTGCTTTGTACATCTCTCTTTGCAGAGCAAGAGAAACATATTGTATATATACAGAATTAGTTCGAGAGTGAAGGCAGCTTAAAAGCTCCTAAATACACCCCTTTAGTACGACGGCTCCCATCCGAATCTAACCGAGCCACGCGCTGTTTAACTTCCGTGATCGAATGGGAAGCCTTAAATAATTCTATATGTCCCAACGGACAGTTACAAAGGGTTTATTTATAAAGTTTTTAATTCCATAAATTAAAAAAAAATGTCCTTAATTCTGAATACTTCGAATTATAAATTATTGGATTGTAAATGGTGTCGACTTCCAATTGTATAGTTTTTCAGGCTTGGATTAAACATTTCTTCGAATTTTCAAAAACAAACGCTTTTAAATAATTTAAATCTGAAAGCTTGGGTTTGAGGTTGCTAAAATTGAAAGAATTTATGTATTATAATACTTCAGTTTCAATTAAACACACACAAATACTGTAAGTTTCGACTCTTCAAAATAAAAATTAAAAACGTTTAAAGCATGAAAATCTTTAATTGTTCAATTAGTAGGTATTCAGTATGCAACATTACAAGCTTGAAAATTGCGATATTCAATGTGAGACTTTACCAATTTAGAAAATTTAATTATTTTAGTTTATTCTCCTTTGAAAATTTTGATTATTACATTTTTAACGTTTGAAGTTAAAATTGTAAAATATTAAACATTTTTAATTCATTTTGTTAAAATTTTTATATGTTTTTGCAGAAAAAAAATTTAAGTTTGGATTCGTTCCATTCTGATCGCATTAAGATAAAATTGTTGTCATTGAAACATTCATCATTCTGAATGGTGACAATTTCAGATGTCGAATTTTTAAAGCTTCAATTTGTAAAATGCATTAAATTTTCACTGCTACAAATTGCCATATTTACATTTCAAGTACGTTTTAACGTTTAAATTTTTTATCTTCGAATACTTCGATTCGAAGTCGTAAAATTTTAGAAGTTTCAACTTTTTAGTTTAAAATTGTTCAATTTCAGAGTGTCTCAATCTTTAATTTCTAATTCTGTAATTGTTGAATATTGATCAATTTAAAATTTTTATTCCCTCTATTTTATTTTTAAACCATTAGTTCCTAAAGGTTTTCAATTTGAAATTGCCTTTCAAATCGGTACTAGACTTCTTTCATCATAACGAAAAAATTTAATATAATTATGTTTCAGAGGAAAAAAAAATTAGGAAAATTATTAATGTACAGTTACAAAGTCAACGTCTAAAATGTTTATTAGAATCACTACAAATGAAATTTGGATGCTATAATTTGATTCTTTGTTTTAAAGAAAATTTCTTTGAATCAAAGAAAAATATTCATTAGCTCCCAAACAAAGAAAAGTTTCTTTGATTCAAAGAAATTTCTTTTGATTCGAAGAAATAATTTTTTTTATTAAAAATAACTTTTTTCATTTTGAAGTTATTTTAGGTTAATTTAAGAAACTTATGTTAAAAACGGTTTTTTTAAATTCGAGACGAATATTTTTCTGAGTGCACATTTTAAAATTAGTTCATTCTTAAAGACTTCCAACTTATTACCATTTACATGTTTGGGAATGCTTCAAATTTGGAATTGTCAATTTCTAATATGCTTTAATTCCAAATTATTTAATTTTAAACGCTGAAATTGAGTCCGAAAGCTTTAAATATTGAATAAAAATAAAAAAGGAGCTAGTGTGTTAAGTATGTCGCATGCATTCATTTAAAATACCATTTTTATATTGGTATTCTTCATTAAATTCAATTTCGTCCATTAAAGAAATTGATGAAATTATGTGATGAGAATAGGAATATGCGATAGACATTTCAGATTGTACAGTTTTGCATATATAGTTATGTATATACTACATACGACACTTTAAAAAGAAACATAAATTACAGTAATCACAGAGATCCAACAAAGTACTCTTCACTGAGTGGTTGTGTAATTGCCCATAAAATGTTTCCTCTCCACAAAGATTGGATTATACCATAAGGGTCCTATTCGCATCATCTTACAATAAAACATATATGCCTCTACAATTGCATACGTGCATTTGCAAATGTGCACGTGCCATATTACCGTGATTTATAGCATAGAAAAAATTTGCCTCTAACAACGAATTTTCAATTATCTGCTTCTCTAAGCAATAATAGAATTTTTTACACTATTTTGTGTCACATCCCTATTACTTATATTTTCTTCCCTTACGTAAGAATTTTATTAATAGAGAGTTCCGCAGTTGTATCAGAATCACGCACACACTATTTTATTCTTGCTCGTGCCAATTTTATCACAAATAAAAGTAGCAAGAAGCGCTACAATTTTTCAAATCTTTCGGAACCTTATTAAACTAACCTTAATTTGCTACTTTTTTTTATTTGATTGTAGAATTAATTGTGAAATAAAAAAAAATGTTATACAATAGAGCAAAAAATTGGTTGAGTGTCTGAAATTTAATTCGAATTCTGCATCATATTGGGGACACATGAATGAATATATCAATAAACGAAACAAATTAAACATTGGGCGTGAATAGCCTGGAGCTTTTCGACTCGTCGCACATCCCAGTATGGAATAAAAAATTAATTACTTTAGTGTAATAAAGCACAGAATGATCGGAGAATCGTCAACGCCAGTATGTGCAGAACATCCGACCGGAAATGGATGTCGAACAATTGGAAACTCCCCTCGGTACTGATAATGGCGATAGTTCAAATGGGAAATCAATGAACCAATGGCCATAGCTCCGTTCCAGTATATATGTGGTTTAAGGGGAAACAGAATGATGTCCAGTAAAAGACACAGCTCAAGAAATTGTTTAACTTACATCATGTTTTTAGAAAATAAGAAATAATTCTTGGACTGGGAATCATGATGTCAATGAATACAAACAATCTTATGTCAAAATTTCAAAAAGAAAGATTGGTTATCAAACTATTATCACCATCGAAGTATTAGATGGTGAAAAGCTTTTTTAGCTTTGACAAGTAGAAAAATATTGATTCACTACTTCTTCTTCAATTAAAAAAGCAAGGATGCTTCATTCTATTCAAGATTCTATCGATAAAAAAAAACATTGACTTATCAATCCATCTATTCGGAAGCTCTGATTGAAAAAATATATATAGAAATCTTTTGTGATTTGAAACATTTGAAGGAAAATCTATTAGTGCATGCAAAATCTTTTGAAACTTTTTTTCCACTTTTTTGCACTATTCTTCAGCAACCGCCTTATCTAATTTCCGCCTTCAGAGATGAGAATGGTTCGTGGCAATTACCAACGCAACGAGATGATTAAGACAGGAAAACAAGGAAAAAAAAGTGGGCGCTCAATTGCAAAATGTATTACGGAAAAAAGCATTTCTTCTTTCTATTTAAAAAAAGTATTAGAAAATTTTTGTTGAAAAAACATAAACATAAAGCTGTGGACTTTGCTTCGTTTCATTGAGGTTCGGTTTTTTGTCGATTCTGCTAAAAATAATAATTCTTTCCATAGAATTCAACAGACATATGAACTGTTAATAACAGATATACTATTCGGTAATGAACTTTTAATTCTTCTTTTTATGTAGTCTCTAAGTATGATTTCATTATTTCGCTAATACTAAACAGAACGTAAAAAGAAACGTGTGTATAATTTAACAAGTCATAAGATATTTCATCGATGATGGGCAATCGCGAAGGTCAAACAGCTCATGAGCTCATCATATAAAAAAAAGTTGAATTTAAACGTGCGGAAAGTATGATAAAAATCTTAATTTTAAACTTATCAATAAATATATATTTTAAAAAAAAGGCCAATTAAGCGAAACTTTTGACGAAGAACGAACAACTGATTTCAAACCTATTTTTCTATTGCATATTTATATCAGATAATATTCTTAGGGAACTTTAGAACTCACATTTATAATTTCCGAAACCTCCAACTAAAATATTCAATTCAAGAATTTTGAGTTGTAAAGGTTTAAAATTGAAAATTTGTAAACCAAAGTTTTAAAATGTTCAATTGGAACAATTCAGAATTAAATATATTCAGATTGACGAGTTTCAAACTTCAGGTTCTCTGAAATTTGAATTTTTAAAAAATTGGAATCATGGTGAATTTGCAAAATGAGAAACATTCGCAATTGCAAATTTCCAATTGGAAAGCGCTTGAAATTACACAACTTAAAATTGCAAGTATCTAAAATTATTTGAAATTGAGCAATTTTTAATGTAACATTCAATTTTGAAATACTGAAACTGACTTTTCAAGTCCTGAATTGAACAACGTCTCTTTGAAACCTTTTAAATTATGGTTTCACAGTTTCTGAGATCTAATAATTTAAAAATATGAAAGGTACTCCTCGATTTTCAAGAATTTCTGCTTTTTTCTTTACCCCTTTATTACATTTATCTTTATATCAGATTAAACCCGAATTTTTATCGAAAATATTTTTTCAAATTTAAGGAAGGATGTTGAATAAGAAACCCTAGGTACTAAAACATCGAGTGGAGTAGGACAGACCGACTATATTCGTACATAATACTACATAACGATGGGTTGGTCCCCCATCATGGACGGGATTAAGTTGTCAAAACATTTAATCTGATGACATGATGCGTGTGCGCCTTATTTTTGCCAAAATTAATGTAGCCTTAGGGACCAAAATCAGGCAATTATTTTCATTCAATTACTCCACTTATTGTCTCATAAGTTTGAAAAAAATGGATTATAACTAATGGTTCCACAGTCTAAATTCTACAAAGGAATGTAAAAATTGTATTGTCATGCAAAAAAGTATTACTCAAAGAACTTCGACTCCCTTGGTATGTGAATTTACCTTCCCTACACTAAATTTGGTTCAGTAGACAAAATCCTTATCACGGCACACAGTTAAGATAGGCAATGCGTCATATGGTCGTAAGTGACACATGTCTTCATTATTTCAAAAGATTTGCTGTTGAGTGTTAGATGATATGTTTGTATTTGTCGAATATGTCATTCAACCTTTTCAAAAATAAAATTAATTGAGCTCGGATATCCTTACATGATGACTTTTACTTACATGCACGAAGATGAGATCAGAAATGTAAGCATGCAACTACCTGCTCTGTACTCAATCAAGAAAATGAACAGAAGTGTGTACAGCAGGATAAATGAGATAAGAAAGTTCCTTTTTTGTTGCCGTTAAAGTCATACTATAAATTAAACATGTACTATATAACGTTTATTGAATTTTTAATCGAGAAATTTCGCCTTCGAAAATAAATGAATCTGAGATTGAAAATTGTCCTTGGTCCATTTAAATGACAAGCACTTTGGTAGATCAGAAAACACCAGTTGGTGAACGCAATTCAGTTCACTATATTTTAATCAAATCAAATGTTAAACTCAAATCAGAATTTGCAATTTGAGATTGAACAGATGGAAGCATGTATGCTTCATACACTCATCAACCAATTTCTTTGAATAAAAATGTGAATGTAGCGGGTGTAGCACTTTCCAGGAAAGGTAATAAACTATTAAGAACTTTACTAAAGTGTGAATCAGCACCTGTCACGTTGGACAATCTCAGCACTTAAGAAGTGTTAGAAAGTTTGTCATCAAGAGAAGATTAAGAGAAGTTACTAAGTCTTAATCAGATTGCAGAATTAAGTTGTAGAAGTGAGCCATAAGAACATAGTGGAATATTACTGCATGCTCGTAAATTGGTATCAGACACCTATGCGTCTTCACATCAGTGAGTTTTCCTATTCAAACTTTATCCCTAAACAATCAGTTATGATTTACACAAACCCTGAAGTTCATACCGGGCCCTTCAGCAATAAAAAACCCTAAAAAACAAGTGAATAACAACATATTAGTTCGTAACTTTTGTTGTTTTTCTTCTAGGAAACATCTAATTAGAAGTAACATTAAGGGGAATAGTAGCAACATGGTGTGCGGAGGATTGTACAAAGGAATATGGTAACAAGAATACGAAATATACTCTAAAGGAATAGGCAATCGAAGAATCGTGATGTAGAGAAAATAGATTCGATTTTTGAAGGGCTTAAAAAAAACCTAAAGAAAGGAGAAGCTCGGGCGTGTTAGGGCACATCTATAGAGTATGGAGTACTCACGATTACGCGGCGTGTTCCAGAGGATGCAGTGAATAATCCAGAAAGGATGTCTTGTCCTCTTCTTAAGAGAAGACGAAATTCGAATTGGAGAACCAATATTACAACCTTAGAGGATAACGCACACGTAATTTTTCGATTTTTTATGATTCGCGTACTACGTACTATGTACGCACACTCGCGGTTTCGCGCACCGTGTTACTCCGGTGTATGAAGCGGTACGTACGTTACAGTCGGAGGGCCTCGGGCCGCCATGCACAGACTGTCGTGTCTGACTCTACGCTACTCTCGAGTCTCGCGCATGCCATCATCGAACCACTTCACGAACCAAGTTTCCCTCCGACTAACATAGCGGTTATCACAAATACAGTCACGCTCGTGAATGTTTCTTATCGCCTAAGGAGGCGCTATCTTGTGGAAAGTTGCTACACTGATTTGTGAGACTTGGTAGATATCAGTCGATATGTTGGATGCTTGATGGTTGTTTATGATTGGATGGTAAGGATGGGATTTTGAAAACATTGGCGATATGATAACATGCTTCTACTGTGGAACTAGGAGAAAGAATGTGTTGAAGTTCTTTGCAAATCATGTTTTTTTTTGTTAAATGTAAAGGTCAATACCATTATTCTTGCAACAAAGGTGATGTGGTTTCATCATGTTTGGTTTGTTTTAATAAGTACCATCACAGTTGGTACCATTCCATGGTTAGACATGAAAATTATTTGCAGATCACCAAAGTGTTGCAAACAATAGATACTACATGCATTTGTTCCAATATGATTTTCATTACACGTGATTTTTTGATTGTTTTCGTTTGTAGTATGCCTTACGACTATTTTATGACTTTGAAATCCAATTTTTCTTGTTTTTCGTATATGATAAGACTATTTTGAAACTAAAATGCAAACATAATCATAACACCTAATTTATTTGAAAAATCGTTTTTTTATAATTTTGTTGTTGAAAAATGGGGTTTTCAAGAAAGTGGAACATTTTCACGCAAGAAAAGAAGTATTCATTAAAATTGTCCGAAATGAAAATCATTTTCTAATGAAAATATTTACATCAATATATAATTAATTTAAATTAATATTAAAGCGAGTGAAGGCTTATATTCTAACTTTTGTCAACTTCGCATCCATTCGAATATTACAGTTTTCTTCGATAAGGTGAATAGATCTAAACGTTAAGAAGTCCTGAAAGAGTATGGAGTGAATGGTTGGCTCCCAAAAGCAATAAAAGCAATATATAATGGTAATAAAGCCAGTGTAAAATTAAATGGACAACTGAGCGATTGGTTTGATATTAAGCAGGGCGTTAGGCAAGGCTGCGTTATGTCCTCCTGGATGTTCAATAT
>JAUMHM010000031.1:29593471-29611216 GCA_032362435.1 Melikaiella ostensackeni | reverse complement strand
AGTTGAAATTTTCGGAAATGACATAAACGGCACTAAGGAACGTTTTTATGGTCCTAATTATTTGCAGTTGAAAAAAATTGTGAATGAAAAACTAAATTTGGAATTTTTGAATATTTAAATCTGAAATTATCAAACTGAAAACTAACAACAATTGAAACCAAACAATTTAGAATATTAAGGCTAAAATTATTAAATTTAAAACTGACTACCAAGGCTTTCAATATGAAATTTTGCAATTTTGAAAGATTCCATAGTGAAATTGTTCTGACATTTTTAATATTTGAATTTGAAACTAGTATCGATTCTTGAAGATTTCAATTTGAAATTATTGAATCATTAAGGTTATCATTTAAAAATTATTGTACAATATTAGTAGTCAAACTCTGAATATAAATCTAAAATATTTAAAGGTGGCATCTTAAAACTAAAACAAGATTCCTGGTCATTTCCCGATTATCAAAAATTTTGAAGAAGATATTATCCGTTCAAAACCTACTAGACATAATTTTGTCTTCATAAACTATATCATCCAAAATATTACGTACTTCAAAAATTAGACACTATTTCAAAATAAAACATTCAGAATTGTAAAATTTCAAAGTAGTAGCATACAAAAGTGCGAAATTTGATACTGTAAACCATCAAAAATTAAGACATTTCAAACCAAATATTTTCGAATTTAATCTTTTGTAGCAAAAAAGCTTTAGTTTTTAAGGCCTCAGAAATTGAACTGCATTACAATCGCGCATTCAAACCTACAATTTTAAATTGAAATTATAGACATTTTAAAGATGATAAATATTATAAATATCATATCATGTACATAGTATTAAGTGACATTCGAGGTGACATTCAAAGTGGTGATTGGATAGATTTTTTCTACTAAAAAATGTGATTTCTGTCAATGAAAAAAACCACTGTCATTTTCGCCGTTTAAAACTGAAGAATTTAACATATTGTGAACCTTTGAAGTTTAATTATTCTAAAAACGTAGAAAATGATATGATTTCTGATTGAAAATTTTCAAAAGTAATGAATTCAAGCTTGAAGAGTTAAAAATTAAACAGTTCCAAACTTCGTTGGAAAGTTGAAGTATGTATTCTCAAATTAGAATCTTGAAAGTAATCATTTAAAATTATTAATTTTTAAATTTTGCATCGTGCTTTTCAAAATTCACTCATTTTAATCTAAAGTGCAAAATTAATAACTAGAAAATAAATTTAAAATAATTTTTTTAAATCCTTTAAAATTTTTACAAGGTTTCACTAAATTTCCTTAAATCTAATGAAATTTCTTGATACGCCTTCAATTATTATAAAATGACTTCAAATCTGTACAATCCGTTGAAGTGACATAAAATCCCTCGAAAAATCCGTAAAATTCCATAAAATTTGATATTTCGTGAAATCTTGGAAATTTTCTTGAAGTACATTGAGAGCTATTAAAATCATTCAAATCCTCGGATATCTTATCAAATACCTTAAAATTCCTTAAAATTTCTTGAAATCTTTTAAAATGTCATGAAACCTTATAGGTCCTATAAAATCTTTTCAAATATTCCGAAATTATAAGAAGTTCTTCAAACCTTTATGAAATTTTTTGTGAATTAATTGTTTGAAATCCATTAAAATATTATGTAACCCCTTCAGATCCCACGAAATCATTAAAATCCTTGGAAATTCCGTGACATTTTTCAAATCTCTTGAAAATCCCTTAGAATATTTTAGAATACCCTAAAATATTTCAAATCATTTAAAATCTTTTTAAATTTATTAAAGCTCTAAAAAGTCCTTAGAGTCTTGAAATCTATTGAATATTCCTTAGAATATTTGAAAATATACTAAAATATTTCAAATTATTTAAAATCTTTGCAAATACATACCTTGAAATATTTGAAAATCTCTTCAAATCTTCAAAGATTGTTGAAATCCCTTAATCCTTGTGAAATTCTTTGAAATTTATAGAAAACTTATAAAATGTTTAAGAAATTTTGATATCTATTAAAATCTCTTGAAATCCCATGAAATTTCTTGAAATCTTTGACATTCCCTGAAGTGCCTTGAAATCATTTTTAATGATACCCTTAAATCTTATAAATTCTATGACATCTTTCAAACTCTTTAGAAAGCTTTGGACATTTTTTGCAATCCGATAAAAAAATTTGAGTCTCTCAAAACTCTTTGAAATCTTTGAAATAAAATCAAATCCCTCAGTTAAATTTTGTGATATTCCTTGAACTGCCTTAAATTTTTTCAAGTCTTTAAAAATTTCTCAAAAGGTTATAAAAAAGTTTTTAAAAAAGTTATATAAAATTGTACAGTGTAAAATATTATGTGATTTTTAATCTTTGATAATAATTAATTATTTTATAATTGGAATGATTCCAAATTTAATATTTTATAAAATCTGAAACATTTTCAGATTTGCATATAATGTGTTTCCAAGTCGCCACAAATATTTATGGCGAAAAAAATCATCTTATAAATTTTTTTTCAAATCTTCCTATCACTCAAAACGTTCATGATTTCACTTTTTGGGAAAATGTATAAAAATTTGTAAATTCTTATGTTGAAAGCACGCTTTATCTGAATCAACTTCAATACAAAGAAACATTCTGAATTTTTTTTCATCTACGAAATGTGATCATAAACCTTTGTACTTGGTACAAAACTTTGTATCATCGTAAGAAAATTTTAGAAATTGAAAGTCTGCCTTTTTTTAAAGACGGCCTGAGTGAATATTTGGTTTCTCATCGGAAAATAGTTGCCATGATAGTTGATAAAAAAAACATTTACGATGATAGAAGCACAGTTGAATATGCAAACTAATAGTTTTAAACGATCGATTTGGTATTTTTTTCTTTTCTCTTAATATTTATCATTGCTATTAGTTAGCATTAGTACTATTTCTAAAAAAAAAAGACAGATTTCCAAACGAAGGTTTAGAACTCTAAAAATACGTTTCAAATAAAAAAGTGAATAAGAGAAGCATAAAAAATAGTAAAGTTAATGATCATTTCCCTAAGGAGGTCAATAACTTTATTTTCGTCCTTATTTTCGACCACAATTTTTTCCCAGATTAAAAAACAGTAAATCTACCACGCCCTGAGGATGCATCTCAAAGAAAGCGCGCATAAAATCGAACGTAAAATGTGATGTGACTCTGTTATCGATAAACTATCAGATGCGAAATTCAAATAGACTTTAATAGAGTGGAGCTTGAAGATAAAGCGAGTGCGCGAGGTACTAACATTTGCTTCATCTTTCCTCTTTTTTGATAGAGAAAAAAATCAAGCAAAACCCTAGTTCATCCGACAAGTGGAATTTCTTCCCTGACTTATTGCCGAGCGAAAAACGAACACGCGTGGTGGTTCAAACAAGATCGAAGGAAATCTTTGCGCGCGTCGCCTACTTTTCGAAATACTTGTGCGATATCGCATCGCGTTCACAAGGAAGCTATCAATTTGCCACGCCCTTGGCGTGCGGACGTCGCCCGAAGGATTTAACGAAAATAACGTTCCAAGTAGTCGAAGTCATCAACCCGACATGATCGACGCAGTCGGCGCAGCCTCACTCTTATCTCGACTTCTGCTCCATCGCCGTAACCAAAAACAAAATAAAACACCCAATTCAACCCTCAACACCAGATTTTACCCCGAGTAACCTAGAAAATGAAAATTTAGAGCCAGAAAATAGGGCGGGGTGATAGGATCCGCTGAACCGCGCCCATGCGCTCGGCAAGAATAGTATGGTCAATAGTCAGCGATCATCTCTCAGACTCATGTCATCGAAAATCACTATTTTTCTTAAAAAACAATCCTCTTTTCACTGGATTCTTTTCATTGGATATTTGCGAAACGCCATCTAAACCCAAAGTTAGATTCGCGGAAGCTTTGCATCTGATAATGAAAAAATTAATATCGTCTGAAGGGAATGCAATTCAATGCGAATAAATTTACATTGTTTTGAATCGCATTTTGCGCAAGTTTGTCAGTTTTTTTACTAGGGTGGAAAATAAAGTTTCGATATCAGAGGAACCTCTTCTATTTATAGTATTCGCAGAGGCTTAGTTTATTTTGATTGTTAGTATTGAAGATGATTTTATTGAAGTAGAGAGTGAACTCACCAGGGTCGTGTGCATTTTCGCGAAATGGCGAAGAATTCGAGATGTTGATTTGGTGAGGATGAGAAAGTCCCTCGGTGGCTTGGTTAGTCGAAATGTTCACAAATCAACCTGAGGGTCGCATCGTAGAACTCGTGCGGTCTTTGCGACGATCTCTGACAACAAGGGAGAAACCAACCCGCACAATTTAGTCACCATCAGTGTTCAATTCGCACTGTACCATTTTTTTTTCGATTTTACGTCGCCGAATGAGTAAAAGGGGTAATTTGACCAAACGAGTTAATCTCGTCACGCCGAAGACTGTAATAATGCAAAGGCACCATCACTGTTTCTAAACACACTCGAGTCAGTTGGTCAGGTCCAACCGTGCCGTCCACCCCAACACGCCCTAACTGGCGATAGAGGTCGTGAGTGATGAAGGGGATGAGGGTGACGAGTGGGGAAATAAGGAGGGTGAAAAAGGAGGACGCGATAGCAGCAGATGACGGAAACCGGCGCATTGCCGGCACTCTCTGCGGATTTTGCTCTTATTCTCTGTTTTCGCAATAGGAGAAGAATAAAAAATATCCGTTTATCACTTGGTGTTCTGAGAGGGCCTTTAACCGGTTTCTCAGAAGTATTAAGCGAAGAGGGTCATTTATCAGGTTTAGCGTTTTTTGGCACTTCTGAGGATGGTTGTAAGATTAAGTGACTGAAAATAGGGTTCATTGTTGCCTCTACTCTTAGAGAAGGTAACGTAGACTGGAGCAGATAAGATTAAGAACACGTGGCGCATGAAAAAAATATGAAAGTGACATAAAAAAAGGGTATAACACAAAGAATTTTAGTATTTCATTGACCTAATAGAAACTTTTTTGGTTTGAAACGTCTGCCTATCTTCATTAATATATGGATAATAGAAGAGAATAATTTATTTTGTATAAATAGTTCTGGATTTACAGGAATCAGTCCGTCCCCTTTTTGACTTAATTCTCCTTTTCCCCTTTGATTCCAAATATCCCCTAAAATACCTAAAATCGATAATTCTGACGATTTTTCCCAATTTTTTCCACAAAGTTTCGGTTCATTTTTAAAATATGATGAACAGAAATTTAAGACTCGAGAAAACAAGACGCTTTCAAAAAGATTCTCTTCGATGATACCGATTTTTAGTATTTCTTCAACGATTTATTTTCTAATTTTGTTGATTTGAAGGACAGCGACAGCAAAGAAATGGCTAACGATTCAATTGAGAATCTAAACCCGAAATATGAATCAATTCTATAGTTGAAAATCAAAAACATACTATACTTTCACAAGTTGACTTCTTGAAATTGGAATATTTTAAAAACGCCTTTCTCTAGAAAACATCAAGAAAGTTAAAACATGAAAAGTCGGAACATCAAAAAAATTATATGCGTTAGTGTTGACCGTAGCTTGTAAAAATAAAATTTTGGATAGCATAAATAATTTACAAAAAATAGCGTATTAGGAATTAAGACTCCAAAAAAGTATAATTAATTAAAATCTGATTGTTATATGGCTGAATTTTACACGTTAGCAAACTGCATATTTGAAAAAACTCTTATCTTTATAATTTTGTTATTTTCGTGAATAATAATTGTTGTTGATTTATGTTTTTCTTACATAGATATTTTCTTTTTCTTAACTATCACTCAAAAAGGTTTGAATCATTGGAGAGTTTTCAACTAATGAAAATACCTTAGAGAAACAATGTTAAAGTCTTAAGGAAATAAAAATAGAAAAGTAGGAGGTTTCTCAGAAACATATTCATTTTTCTGTTTTTAGCTTACTTAGAAAGATACTTTACACAATTCAGGGTTCCATACTGAAAAAAATACACTAGAAATAAATTGACAAGAATAAGGAATTCAAATATATCTACTGATAAAAATACATTTAAACAAATTTCAAATATGATCACTGTTGCATTCTATTGTTTATCTATTTTTCAATCTCTGATCTTCTTGAATTTTTTCTGATATATTTTTATATTAGAAAGTGCTGGGGTGTTCAACAAAATTTTCAAAGCTAGCTGAAAAAAATTGTAAACACAAAAAGAACTATATGCTATGTGAAAAAGCTTTTAAGAAATGGCGCTTCTGTTAGTTGGAGAGCACTTTCGTTAAATTTACGTGATACCCATATAATATAAAAAGTTTTAATAATAAATTAAGTCCCCTTTTCTAGGAAGAAATCCCTTTTTTACCTAAAATTGCACTACTGAACCGCTTTGATCTCTGGATTTATATAAATTTACTATTTTGAACCTAAAGCCAATATAATCAAAGAATAATGTTGTCTTTTTTGAAGGAATTCAACCAAAATCGCTTCAGAAAAGAATAACAAAATAAACAAATAAAAAATCATAAGTTCATTATTGGCTATGAAAATGCTGAAGTGTAATGAATCATTCAAGCCGAATAAAAAAAAAGTTGCGATCCGAGCATGTAAACAAAGAATTGAATTAACTTAATTATCTTGTGCTTGGTTTTTTAATTAAAAAATTTTTATCATTTTTCCTATAGGCCTGAAAATTAAAAAGCATTTTTTGTTACTACAGTTTTTGTTTGTAAACAACGAAAAACTTCTTTTATAATTTTCTAAAAGTCTGTTTTCAACTACATATACCTTTTTCAATTATCATAATTTGGACGTAATATAAGAAAAAAAATATTATTCAAATCAAAACGAATGCAAAAAACACTAAAATACAACTGTTTGAAAATGAAAAAAAAACAATTTTTTTTAAATTACTCAGTTCCACATTTTAAAAGAAAATGTTGTACGTGTTGGACTTAAAATTGCTTCAGTTTAAATCGAAGAAGTATGCTTATTTTGTTATTATGAAAAAACATGTTTTTCGCAAATTTCGAAAAACTTGTAATTTGCACGATTTTTTTTATTTCTAATATTTTATCGTTGATCACCATTAAAAGTATACCTACGAAAACCTCCCATAATTTTTTGATCCAAAGGACATTTCTTTGATTTCAAAATTTTTAATTTGAACAATTCTGCCGTGCAAACAAGAAGAGACGTATCTGCACAGTGGGTGATTTCGAGCTAGAGCGAAAAATGGTATCTGTATGTAGATAAGATTTTTGCTTTTTTCGTGAACCTTTAACGTTATTTTTGTACAAATTGAGTAAATAAGGTAGAATTATAGTGTAGAAATGCGATTTAATGCCAAAAATAGTATTTCAATTTCGTTTTCGGTAAGTCAAAAGAGTTTGAACAAACTTTTTTAGGTTATATTTCTCTATTACTTTTTTAAATAACTCGATTTTTTCGCAACTCACTTTCATCTCAAATAATCAAAATATGAAAATTGATGGAAATAGGAACGTTTTGGTACTTGTCATGCCTTTCAAAAATTGTATCTCTGATAGTGAATACTCAGAGCAAAGTTTAAGTATCATGTATATCTATCAAAATGTTCAGTTTTTCCTGTCAATTAATTGCTGTTTGATTGTGAAAAATATAAAAATATTTATTTTACATAATTTCCTTAGCGATTTGTTATATTTTTCTCATTATAATTTTATGTAATGCTGAACCGTCCAACCTCCATCGAAATTTCAATCAAATTATAAAATGCCAACGTAGCACCATCTATTTTTTGAGAAAAATTTTATCGTATAGTCAAATTCTGTCTACTATTATTCATTAATAATTTCCGGCAGCAAACTATATTAGAGTGGAGGATGATGTGTTTACAGTAGAAAAGGTACTTTATGGCTAGACAAGAAACTAATACATTTCTTGAAGATCGAAATAATAGTATATTGTGCTCCGCTGCGGAAAAACACGAGTTTTGATTGATTTTGATTGATTGATTGATTTGATTGATTTTTATTTAAGACTTCCTCATCAGGCGTAATTTATAGGATAACTACAGTTATGGATAATGAAATATATAATAATTGTTTATATGTGCATGGCAGCTTTTCATTGTAACTAAATTCAAATATATTTATTGATTTTATTGATATTCAAATTTAATGTTACTCAAGTCAAAACATGTTTCCTTATTAATATGAAATATCTGTTTTGGAAAAATATGAAAATTACATTCTGCCCATAAATTCTTTCTGTAATGCATCCAATCTAAGTTTTTACTAACTGAATAAGTTCATGTGATACTATTATACAGGAGTTCCAGTAATATCTTTCATAAACTCACATTCCGCTAAATTTTTTTTATCTTTTCTTCATCAATTATACTGAAAATTATTATTAGCAAAGACATGAAAGTAAGAAAAGAACAAATAATTTTTAAATATAACTTCCTGCATATCATATCCAAGATTTTGCAAACCAAAGTTCGGCAAACACATTCACCACAACACTAATTAAACAAAATTTTAATTATTTTTTAAAAAAATGTTTGTAAATTTTGTCAACTTTTTCACTATAAAATTTTAAATTATGGTAAAAATTCTTCACCGGGAAGAAGATTAAAGAAACACGAACCGCACTGGATGACAGAATTTATAAGACTGAACTCGTCTATGTAGTCACTTAGCTAAACAAAAACATTTTTTTTTGAGAGAGAGAATAACCATTCGTAGACCCTCGTAAAAATCATCTGTTCGAAGAATGTCAATAGATTGCAAGAAACTATACTGAAAGTTTAAGCCTCAATTATCAAGATTCAAAGTTTTTTCCAAAGAGACAATAATAAGATAATAAAATATTTCAAACATTAAAATTGGAGATTTAATTTCAATTGAAAACAAATACTTCTGGCAAGATTATTTATTTTTTAAAGATCGAAATAAATTCTATTTTCTTATGAAAATTTTTTTGTGTACTGAAAAAGAACACCCAAAAATAATTTTAGTTTTTATAAGTATCAATATGACACTATGATGATATTTACAGAATGTTCAATAAAGTCAAGAATAGAGCAGATATAAGAAAATATGAAATAGATAGAGAAAAACACATAAGCATCCGAAAAATTATAAAATTATAAAATTATAAAAATTGGAAACATGAATGTTAGTCAAAATACAGTACACAGTGGTACTTGATAAGATATGCACATATTGTTAATATGGCATCTTCCTCAGAATACCTTTTTTGTAGGTAACGAGGGTATCGTTTCATTTCCCTGAATGCATGTCAAAACCTATTGGCAACCTTATTTTGTGATGAGTACCAGGTTAACATTTTAATGAGTTGTAAAAAATTGAAAAACTTGGAAAAACTGAAAATATATTAAATATATTTGAAATAAAAAATATCTGTAAAAAATCATAAGATTAGAGACAATGTAAATAAAGTACTCAATGGTACATAATATACTCATATTGTTAGTATGGCATCTTCCTCAGGAAACCATTTTTTGTAGACAACAAGGGTATAATTTCATTTAATGAATGATTGTAAAACCTACGGCAACCTTATTTTTTGATAAGTACCAGGTTAACATTTTGATTAGTTATAAAATTGAAAATTGTACATATGTAAAACTGAAATAATTATTATAAGATTTATGTACACAAAACATGAGAAATGAAGGAAACAGATCATAGTGCCAAGATCAAACTTTGTGGGTTGATTAAGAACCAATCTATTCAGATTATTCTATTTTTCAAAAAGAAAAAGGTAATAATCTAAACCAATAACACATTTTATAAAAAATTATTAACGTTCTCAAAATTTTTTAAATCTCCTTAAAAATTTTCTTTTGTATAAAGAGATACAGGTAGACAAAATTAATCACAACATTTTTATAGAGTTTTTGAAATGCTTACTTTATAGACAACTTCAAATCAAAAAATTAGAAAATGTTTCAAATGATTAATATAAAATTAAAATTTTCATAATTAGACAACTTTTCAAATTTAAAACTTGAAAATTGACCAATTTCTAAGTTAGCAATTGTGAATCTAAGTTTCTCAAATATGAATAATTATATATTAAAGATTTTAAAAACATAACTACTTAAAATTTACCAATATTTGATTGTAGAAGACAGGCTAAACGATTGTCAAACTGAACCATTTTAATTTTATGATTTCAAAATGTAATCTTAATTTAAAGTAGTTTCCAATTATCATCCAATGAAAATTAAAAAAATTAGAGCATTTTCAAAAATTGTTGTCAAAAAACAGAAAATATTGAAATCTTACAAGATTTTTGAAAATTAGGCATATTATGTGGATTACGAAAAAATGTTTTTTGTGATTTTCGCAAAATTCTGAGAATCACGAATTTTTTAAACTTTACTTAATTCAGGGTCTGGCCACTTTAATTAAAAAAATCTTCCGATTTTTTTAGGTTAATTTTGACTGCGGTAAAGTTCTATATGCTCAAAAATTTTAAGGATAGATTGAAAAGCTTTCAAAAATTGCTTCAATTGAAAATTCCACTTTATGAATAAAAATTTTATTATTTGGTTGAAAATTTATTCATTTTTCAAAAATTCCAAAAATTTGTTGAAAACTCATCGTTTTTGGCTGAAAATTTATCATTTTGTGTTGTAAAATCAACTATTTAAGTAGAAAATTTGTATTTTTGGGTTACAAATTCAAATGTTTTGTAGAAAATTGAAAATTAATTCGTTTTGGTTCAGCATTTAACTATGTTTTTCGTTAAAAATTCGTCTTTTTTGGTTGAATTCAACTATTATTGGTTTAAAAATAAAATATTTTTGTTTTGAAATATCAACTAATCTTTTTGTTGAAAATTCATATTTTTGGGTAGAAAATTAAACACTTTTGTTGAAACTTCGTCTTTTTTATTTGAAAATTCCTGACACTTGACGGTAAAGCAGAGAAAAAGTTTAAAAACCTATTTCTTCTTTAAGGGAATAAAAATTTCAGGACCATAACCAAAATCCAAGGACTTTTCAACGACTTTTTCAGGTTTTTCCAGGTAGAAAAATCAAGGACTTTTCCAGGTTTTCAATGATTTTCAGGACGTTAGACACCCTGCTTATTCTATAGAATATAGCTTGAAAGATGCGTGATATAAAATCCGTATAATTTAAAATAAAATGTAGGAAGGGCCTCTTCGGCCCACCCTTTGCCATTATAAGTGCCCGCATAGAATTAAGAGCCACATCTCTATTATTAGTAAAATTATTCGTGATTACACAAAGCGGGCTTTTGATGCAGAGAGGGCAACTTGGCCAGACACGTTGCATCGTGCGTGCGGTCTGCTCATCTTCGTGAATTAAGAGGCAAACCACGATGGTGGTCTTTACTGCAACACGTGCTGAATTAGGGCCTATGCAAATAAGTGCACACATAAAGATTTTATTTAATTTATGAATCACATGAACTGCAGTTCATTCGCGATTGATACAGATTGCACTGCTCTCCAGCCTTCATGGCTCTCCGAAAGTTGTGAGTCTCGACATATGCAACTGATAAGACTCATACTCACAATCAGTTCCATCATAAATTAATGACTTTATTTTAAAAATAAATTTCGATAATAAAGATTTTAATTACAATCAGCTAATATTCACTATTTTAATCAGCAAAAAAGTAAATACGCTGATGCAAACAGCGAAAATCCCGCTGTTTTGATCAGTGATCACTATCTGTTTGCTCATGCGCGGATGATTTTTTCGCTGACTATTCAGCAAAGCCCGCTGATTCGCAGTGACAATTTCGTTCACTGGCAGAAACAGAGAAATTTTCACTGATTCAGACACAGAAAAAAGCTAGCTTTACTATTGCTGCGACTTACTTTTTTTTAGATCTTACTTTAGTCGTTGCCGGAGCAACATCATCTAATTTTCTTCTGTTTAACAACTGAATTTGAGTCCTTTTTTCACTAAAAAATACTGCATCTCAATTTTGGGTCAATATCCGAATCAAAATGAGCCCAGCTATTTTTCTGTGGACTAGTAGAATTTTTGAGTTTTTTTTTTAGGATAGGATTTACAAATACGTAGAACAATTTGAAGCTTATATAGTACATAACTGTCCGCATTTCTCGCTATTTCGCATTCCCTTTTCCTTTAATCATAATGGAAAGGATCGCACGACTGACGCATTTCACACGCTAGCTGTCCACAAATGGCTAGACGACGCTAATTGTGCTATCAAGTAACATAAGAGTATCAGCACTACAGTGATAATTGCAACTAATGAGATCTTCAATTGCACGAATTATTCCCTGTTTTTCCGTCGCTTATTAAGAAGCGTATTAGGAAGTGGAAGGTAAAGAAATTGTATTCTTTACATTTTAAATGTTCAATTAGTTTGTTTGAATTAAAACACCTTTTCAATACGAAAGCTTTCAAACTGATACACTTTCAAATTAAGAAGAAAAAGAAAAAACATGAACCGAAGAAGAAGCAACAATATTATATTTCAAATTTCAGTTCAAACTTAATATCATCAATATTGATGCAAATATAGATGTTTCTTAAAAGTTGAATCCGTGAAAATTTCACTGTTTGTCAGTGAACGAAATTTTCACTGCTTAAATCAACAAATTGAAAAATTTAAACTTTAACAACAGCATATCTGATGTGTTTCAAGAATTTTAATTTGAAATTGAAAGTGTGCAAATGTATGAAATTCAAATTTGGCAGAGCTGTTAAAATTTGACAAATTTTAATTTGAAAGGATAATTTGAAAGTAAAGTCAAACTAAAAAAGCATAATTTACAAAGCTTACAGCTTCCCACAAAAATATGAATATTAAATTAGAATCACATCAATTTAAACGATTTTTAAATTTTGTTATTTTAAAATTTAAAGGTCAGCTGGAGCTCGAGCTGGATAAATATCGATTATCGATACATTATTCATGTATATGAAGCACCAAATGTACCCATGAACTTGACAGATTCTCGAATTTGTGTATACAGGATAACATCCCTTAAACATTCAGTCAAGGAAATCCACATTTCCAAAAATTTAACAAACTAGGTAAATGTTTAAGGGTTTTAACAACTCTTAAACATGCAAACAAGAAACTCTACGTTTCCTAAAAAGCAAGAACACATGAGATTTTTTGATAAAACTATTAGGCTTGGAAATCACTTAACAATAAATGTGAAAAACATCCCACAGCAGATGAAGTCGTTGAATTTATTTAAAGGGTTGTTTTGATATACCATAAACTTTCAAGCAAGAAAATCGACATTTCCTAAAAAGCAAAAACGCAGGAAATTTTTTGTTTAAACTATTGGGGTTGGAAATCACTTCAGAATAAATGTGTAACACGTCCCCTATCAGGGAATGTCGTTGAATTTATTTTAAGGGTCGCTTTAACATCCCTTAAACATTTAAGCAAGTAAGTCGACATTTCCTGCCAACCAAATTATCGAATTTTTCTCGTTATCAAAAAGTCTTAGATTTGTATAGTTCACGCATGTTTTGTGAAGCATGTATGTCCAAAGGGAACCTAATTACTTAAAACCTAGGTAGATTAGTCTTCACATGCTCAACCGTCGGTGCCAAGTATTTTCGACTACTATTTGACAAATCATGAAAATGACGATTTCTCGTCGGCGAAAATGGTTTTAAATTTTTCAGTAGAACTCCTTTTGCCAAAAAATAGCTCAGAACATTAACAGGAAATACCCCCAATTTGAAATCTGGCAATAATGAAAATTTCCCCTTGAATTTTTTTAGGGGTCGCATTTTCAACCTTCAATAGACGAAACACGAAAAACACTTTTTGGGGGTGTTGCTTTTAAACCTTAACAGTCAAACTATGAAAATCTTCAATTATTAATATCTTGCACCTGAGGAGATTTTCTGATTAACGTATCAGCTCAGAAAATCACTTTGGGATATCATCAGAAAACTGCGCACTTTAACGAAAGTCTTTCAACATTTTTTTGGGGGTGTTATTTTTAATCTTTAACAGTTCTCTGCTTCAATATTTAAGGGATGCAAAGACAACCCTTGAAACAATTCAATGACTTCCCCTGCTAGGTGATATTTTCCACATTTATTTTAAAGTGATTTCCGACCCCAATAGTTTAATCGAAAAATCTCCCGTGATTTGAGTCTTTTGGCAATATCGATTTCCGTACTTGAATCTTTGAGGGATGTTAAAATAACCTTCAAAATGAATTCAAATACTTTTCCTGGTAGATAATGTTTCCCATGTTTATTTTGAAGTGATTTCCGACCTCAATAGTTTAATCGAAAAATCTCCCGTGATTTTGGTTTTTTGGAAATGTCGATTTCCTTCCTTGAATGTTTAGGGGATGTTAAAAAACCCTCAAACATCCTGCATACACAAAATCATGAATCTGTCAAGTTCATGGGTACAAAACTTTCGTTGCAGTGGGTCTAATCTACAAAATATCAGACATCTAGCTAAACCTAACAAAATGTTTTCGAGAAAGGTAACATTTCAATAACAGACGAATTTTTCTATTAAAATACATGTAAAAATTGGATGTTTCGCAATTGTTTGAGCAAAAACTGTCATTTTTTGGTAATTTTCTTTCGAATTATTAATCTGTAAGTTTGAAATTACAAAAAAATGGTATGATTAGACATTTTGCCGAAAAAACATTTTTTACACATTGGGTGACGGGTACGCAAATAAAAAAATAAGTAAAACAAACATTTTTCATATAAAATTATAAAATTGAATAGATATTCATTCATTTAAATCTGGATTGATATTTCATAAGATGTGAAATATTGTGCATTTATATTTAAAGGTACTTATTTATAGAAAGATGTCTCCACTTCATTCAGAATCACATCTAAATTGATGTTATGCAACATAGTCAACCGACTGCAATTCATTTAGGCGGAAATGCCATGCAGTTGTTTTTCAAGGGGGATTACAATTGTCAGTATTTAATGATCAAAAGCGGCAAATTCATTGACGACGATAGTCGGACGAAAATTACAAAAGTGGTTCGATTAAAGTGTCAAGTGAAATGTCAACGACATTGTGAATGGAAAGGGTGATATATTATTCAAATTTGCTTCATTTATTCTTTATTGTTTGCTCAAGGAAATAGCGTTTCATCTTATTAAACTTTTCTAACACGTTAAATGTCATATAATTCAACTTTTGTCTTCAAGTATTTTCAATTTATTTCTAATTCTTTTTTTTTTTATAGACATATGAAAAAATATTTCATTTATTTTCGTAAAGATTTTGTTCATTAAAATATTCAGGATATGAAGCTTCAATTTTAGAGAAGTATTTCGCAATAAGAAAAGAAGAAATGTCTTATACAAGAGAAGATTATTCCTTCTTTGTAAGAAGACATCACACAACTTTGGTTCACGAAAGATTAGGCTTGTTCAAAATTTACATCCTTTGAATTTCGCATCTTAAATTATCTTGGCTTCCATTAAAACTATAAATGGTTAAAGTGTGTTCTTAGAAGTCCGGAGATATTTCATCCTTTGGGCCAAATAGGGTCTAATCCCAGACGCGTCATTGGATGGCCTCAAATGATCGCATACATTATATTTTCGAGCTAAGCGTTTCTCAGCCAGAGACTGTTATGCATATAGGTCCTATTAATAATCATAAGCCATTATTTATCAGTCATAATAAGTCATGATTATTACCATTTATTTATTCACCCGAACACGAACGGTAACAGGGAGAAATTGATTAGCTTATGCTTAGAAAAAAGTTTGTTTCTTGCAAATACTTGGTTCAGGCATAAAATGTTCCACATGTATGTTCCGCGCAGAGACGAAAGCTACAGTATGATTGACTTTTTGGCAGCGGATGAGAGAATGAGAGGACTTGTAAGAGATACAAGGGATATGAGAGACTCTGAATGTGAAACGGATCACTACCTCATAGTTTCAAAAATGAACCTTGGTCAAGGAGGGAGGAGTAGAGGAATTAATAATAAGTCGAAGCAGATGTGACTTAAAATAGAGAATTTGCAGAAACCAGAAGTACAAATGCTATATCGTAAAAAGCTGAATGAATATTTAGGACATTAAAGATTATCGGCAGTGTACGAGCTATTATCAAAAGTAAAAATGTAACGAATAAAGCTAAAATTGCATTATATAATTCTGGGTTTGCACCCACTGAGCTGTATGGTAGCCAGACCTGGACGTATCAAGAAAAGGATAGGAGTAAAGTGAAAGCGATTGGCATGCAATTCATGCTGAATATGTGCGGTAAAACGCTAATGGACAAAGTTAGTAATGAACGGGTCTTCAAAGAATGTGGTGTAGAAGAAAATTGTTTGACAAGAGTGAAAGAAATTTGCTGAGATGGTTTGGTCATGTTGAGAGAATGAATGAACAACGTTTAACGAATCAAATGTATTTAGGTTAAATGAGTGGTAGCGTACCCAGAAGTAAACCAAAGAAAGAATGACTGACATGTGTGAATGAGACTTTGAAGCGAAGGGACATAAGGAGTCGCAGAAACACAAGAGCATGCACGAAACGATATATGGATGTAACGGAAGCAAAAGATGTATGCAAGGATGCACAGTAAACCCCAGGAATAAATTCTACCTTCAAGTTGGATGAAAACGCTGCAGCATGTTTATCCACTGAATGATAAAATTCATTTGGCGAAAGATAAAATTTATCTGTCGAAAGATGAAAATTTATCTGACGAAAATATTTGTCACAAGCGTGACATTGTTTGAGTGACACTTCGATTTCAAACACCTCCCTATTGAAAAAATCCTGAGGACAATACTCGTGTACTCGTAATGTTCGGACACGATTAATCCATTTTCGCCGAGAGCAAAAATTTGAAAATACTTTTTTTTTGTGCGAAATTCTTTCACTACAAACTCCTTCGAAGTTGAAGAAAATAATTATCGATGCATATATGTTACAGCCAGCGGAAATGGGTTAACACGAGGAATCCCGCGAGGATTTTCATATTTCTCTAGGAAACCCGTGAGTCAGGCAATTGATCCTCGCGGATTTCTTCGTGCAAATCCTGTCCGAAAATTACACGAGTATCTCCTCAGTGAATTTAAGTGGATAAATGTGTTGCAGTGTTTTTATCCAATTTGAAGACAGAATTTATTCCTGGGGTTTACTGTGTAGGGATGTATGGAGAACAATTGTTTATAAGCTCTTCACCTAGGGCGATTGCTAGAAAGATTGATCAGCGACCCGTGTCGGAGCGGTGTTGTGGGACGAGTGTGTCGTTTGAATGAACAGCACGTGATGACTCCTAGATTGATCTAAGACCTATCCCCTTTCCCACACAACCCTTACTTACCCTTACCATATAAACCCCTTGATACCCGGTAGTATAACGAGGCTAGAAATGAACGAGTTGCGCTTACCCCGAAAGGGATTTGGCTTAATGTTATAATAATAATAATAATAATAATAATAATAATATATGAAATATTAATAAAATTTATAATATAATAGAATAAAAATAAAAATGAAGAAAATAAATATTCATAAATATAATAATAATAATAATAATAATAATAATAATAATAATAAAGAGCCTCGGTGGCTCAGGCGGTCAAGCGCTCTGACTTCTTACTAGAGGTACGGCGTTCGATCCCTGAGCCGGTACCTCTGGAAATTTTTCCATGTACTTTTACCGAGGTTCTGGTGGTTCGGATTCCGCCTTACGCTGTAGGTCCCCCATCATGCACTTGGCTGTAACCCAGCCCGTGGATGGTGGGGTAAAAATTATACCAGACTACCCA
>JAUMHM010000031.1:29547969-29558854 GCA_032362435.1 Melikaiella ostensackeni | reverse complement strand
ACTTAGTCCGTGGCTGATGATGACGCACCGGGGTTTCCGAGACAAAGTTAAATATAATAATAATAATAATAATAATAGAGAGAATAATAAGAGAGCGAGCGAGAAGGCATACGCATCTTAATCTACTCACACTATGGCATAACCATTGGTTACAAATCTTTACGTTTCTAAGCGACTTCCATTTTCTTTTTCTTTCACTTTTCTTCTGCATCAACCTTGCCATTTTCAGAGTCACTCTTTCTTTCATTCTTATTCGCTCCTCTAGCCCTCTCCATTTCCTTCATCCACTCCTCTCCCAATCCTTCCTCCCTCAAAATCTTTACCACATTCTCTTACCAACCTCCCTTATCTCCAATTTCTCTCGTACATCCTTCCCATACATGCTCCCATGTTTCTTCTTCCCATTCACATATTCTGCACTTTCTGTTCTCCTTCTTTTCCCAATACATCCCTTACTTAACCTCGTTTTCCAATCTAAGTCTTGCTATTCTTGTCCATCTTCTATCTCCTCATCCCTTTCCTAAATACTTTGCTACTCCTTTTTTTTATTATCTGATACCACTTATTTTATTTTGATTTGTCAATCATCCCCCATCTTTCTATTTATTGTCTTTCCCTGTCTTTTTTCTCCAATTCTTCCTTGTTTTCTCCAGTCCCATCTCCTATATCTCCATTCGTAAACAACTCTCTTCTTTCTTCATCCCATTTCCTTAATTCCATTGCCCTCCCTCTCCTTTTCTCTATCTCCCTCAAACTCTTTTCCACAAACTCCCCTCCCTTTCCCAACTTCAGCTTACCTTCGAATTTCCATGCTCTCTTTCCTGCTCTAGTACTCAATTTATCCCTTTGTGCTTCTTCTATTACCATATATCCAGGTGTCCTCCAGTCTACCCCTAGTGGCCACCTTATATACCCTTCCTGTTACCTCTCAATCTCTTCCCTTTCCTTTAATCCCCATATCTCTACTTCATATCCTAAAACCGGCCATACTAGCTTATTAAACAACCATATTCTCCTTCTTCAATCTTTTTTTTCCTGTTCCATATATCTGATTCATTACCCGGGCCGCTTTTTTTTATTCTTTCTCTTATATGAGCTCTATGATCTCCATTTGTGCGCAAGGTATATCCCAAATATTTAAACTCCCTTATTTCTTCTAACATTACTTCCTTCCATCTCCCAGTCCATTCTTTTTTCTTCCCCCTTCTTTTCTAAATCTCATTATCTTTATCTTGCCTACAGTCCGATTCAACTTTTACCCATCTAAGTATTCCTTCAACCCTGTAATTAAGCCCGCCATCCCCTCTTCATCCTCTGCCACCACCACTATATCCTCTGCGTATGCCAGTGACATACATCTTTTCTTTTCCTATCTTAACTCTTTCCCATTCTTTTCTCTTTATTTCTTCTTCCAAGTCTGAGATCAATATATTAAATGATGCGGGCTCAGAGGACAACTTTTTCTTACTCCTCTCACCAACCAAAAACTATCTCCTACTTGCTCTTCTACCTCTACCCTGATTTTCTTCTCTCGAAGAATTTCTGATACTCTCCTTATTAATTCCTCTCTTATCCCCTTTTTCACCATAACTTATTCAATTTAATCTTCAATGAGGTAAACACTGCTTTTAACTCCACGAAAATTGCTATCATTCCCCCTTTCTCCCTCTTAATCCTTTTATTTACAAAATAATTTAGAACATATATGTTGTCCATTACCCCCATTCCTTTCCTAAACGGTACCACTACCCCTTCTTTCCATAACTCTGGCCACCCCTCTCCTGTCCATACTCGATTGCACATTATCCACACCTATCCCTTTATTAGTTATTTCTCTCGATATTTTCAGATTTCATTTGGAATTTCATCTAAACGAGGAGCCTTCCCACCATTTATTATTCCTAACCCCTTGACTATTTCTTGCCTTGTTATATCCTGTTCCTTGTCTCTGTCCCTTCCCTTTTTTCCTTCCTTCCTTACTTTTCTTTCTATCCCACCTAGCAAATTCATAAAATTTATTTTTCAGTTTACTATCTCAATCACCTCAATCTCAATTCCTTTCTTACTTCCTTCTTCTTCTCCTTACATTCCGCATCCCATTCATTTGTAACTCCTCCTTCTTTACATTTTTTTGCCTGTGATCTCCAATACTCTTTTTTTTCTCCTATCATTATTTCCGTCTCTTTGTTTACATTTCCCTCTCCCATTTTGTATTCTTCACCTTTTCCTTAAATTTTTCTTTTCTTTCTATTGACCAATCTCCTTTTCCTGTTCTGTTGACCTTTACTTTTTCTTTATCCTTATTTTTATTACTCTTTTCACCCTCTAATGACAGTATAATGCGGAAGTGATTCGAATCTATATAATCACCCACTTCTAGTTTCTTGACCTCCTCTCTTTCCTCGTCGTTCACTATCACATAGTCAATTACTGTTCCTTTTTCTCCTCCTGAGCTCCTCTATCTCTTTCATCCGCATTAAAATCTCCTCCTATTATAAGCTTAATCTCTTCTTTATTTTCTTCTATCAGTTCTTTTATCTCCTCAGATTTCACCTGCATATCTTCGTTGACATATACACCCACCAGCTTCCACCACTCTTCTCCCATCTTTACCTTTTCTACCATCTTTGCCTTTTCTCCTGTAAACCCTTGTTTTTCTTCTTTCATCTCTTTCCTATCCTTCCCTGTTATATATTTCTCCCTTATTCCCATCACCATTCCTCCTATTGCCCTGCCTTTTTTATTCTTCCTCTTTGCATTTTGAGCCTACCATCTGTAACCTCTCCGTAACCTTTCCCTTACTCCTTCCCATCCCTATTTCAACCACTATTTCAGGTTTTCACTGATAAATCAGTGACGTTTTCATCTTTCAGTGAAGAATCAGTGAATTTTAGTAATAGACTTGGGAAATATTGTCACTACATTTAATCAGTGACATCAAAATCGCTGATTTTTGAGTGATTCTAATATCACTGCTTAATTCAGTGACCATTTTGGTTTCTGTTGCCACATGTTGGCGCTACGAGTCGCGCTTTGCGAAAGCAAACAGCAAATCGCGTGATCTGCTCCGATAAAAATGATTTATTCCTTATGTGAACAGTGAAAGAAAAATATCAATTAAAGTGATGTGAAATTGTGTCTATGTTTACTATATAGAAGGATTTAATCAACATTTGCCAATTTATGTGAACAACGCAACTGCAGTCTCATTGGACATTTCCATTTATTTTCAGCCTATATTTGGTGCCTACTTTATTATCATATTTTCGGTTAATTTTCTAATTCAAAGGAATCAGTGACGCTTACTTCACTGCTTGATTCAGTGCTTTTTTACTGATTCGCAGTATGGGACTTACATCTATTTCAATCATTGATATTCAACTGATTCAAATTTAGAGAGATTGTACATAGGTAAAAGCTTTAATTCCTATTCAAATCTAATGATTCATAGCTGATTTCACTCTTCGAAAAATTATATACAACTCTATTTATTTTGTTTTTATTAAGAAATATGTATTCAGAAATCATACAATCATTGTTTTCGTAAATTGAAATTCCAGTTTCGGGTCCCCTTAATACTGTATTTTCTAAATGTAAATTAGTGAAATTTCACTAATTACTAGTAAAATTTCACCATATCAATTAGGGAGAAGTCGACGAGTAACGATTAGTATAAAAATTATAATTCGATTAATTCAAATAGTTACTAATTCGATAGTGGAAAATTACAGTAAGAAGGCGATATTGCAAAACTTCTAAATAGCGTACGTCACATAATCCTGAATTATGCTACGTCACCTCAATCAACATAACGTATTTAAAAGTTATTATTCCAAAGAGGAAAAATTGAATTATTTACTCATTTAATCCATTGTACCTGACGTTATTTACAATATAAAGAATCCCTTTATATTACTGCTTGCTCGAAAGCGTGTTTACTCACAGAAACATCACATAATTAGATAAATATAACAGCACACCTGAAGTAAACTTTTCACTATTTCAGATTTAGAGAGTAAAATCTATCATGAAAAGTGTGTAAATCATTATAAAAAAAATAATTTCCTGAAATGATTAATTCTAGCTTTTAAATGTAATTCAAACTATCTGCAGTAGTTGCGAGTAGATATATAATTCATGAGAGGCACTTCTGACTCATCATGTTCGCAATTGAGTCGGAAGTTTATGTTTATGGCGTTAGATCTAGTGCCAAAGCCACTTTTCTGAAAGGTGTGCAGACGGAAAAAGGCAACTATCAAACTTTTTATGAGGGAATATATCGTCGGCGATGTGCAGAGGCGAATCCTTCTCGTGTCAAAGCAAATGCATTTGCATAATTAAACATCCATCGCTATGATTCATCGATGTATGCGTGATCTGCAGGGCATCGAACTCTTTATGACTGGGGATCCTGTCTTCATGGAGGATCGATGCGATCAGGCGAGAAGTCGAGCAAGTATTGAGATAAGAGCCATGAAAATTCAGAAAAGAGAGAAAAGGGACAAGTTGATCGAATACGATTTCGGATAAACATCCGAGATTTCTGAGTCATGGAGAGTTACGTTTTACATATATAGATGCTGTCATAAATTCTGAATTTACACCTGATGTGAGGGTCAAGTCCACTTTTCCTCTCGTATAACGAATTCTTGGGTAACTAACTAGTTTGCGGAGATATTCCAGGCATTTGCTGATTTTGGCACCTGTCCCGAAATTTCGTGTTTCAACTTAGGAGTTTTAAGGTCAAGTGTCCAAATTTTAGATTGGCATTCGCGAAAGTGTTGATGGAAATTGATATTTATTTTTAGGGGCTTTGAATTTAATTTAGGGTCCATTATGTAAAGATGTAGATTCAGGTAAATAAGACTTTATTTTAAATTTAATTTTGAGGCAATTGTATCTTATCACCCATCCCCTAAACTTTTAAATTGTCTAAAAAATTCTCTGTTGCTCCTAGGAGTTGGAAATCTTTCAGAAAAGGAAAACTGCTTATGCAGGAGCTAGAAAAAATTCCCTTAATGTGATAAAGCCAGTTCAGTGGCTCTCGTAGTGATTTTGGGGTAAGCAAATGAAAGTTTCGTTATTTCACCCAATCTCCTACTTAAAATTTTCTGAAAAATTCGGGGCTTTTGTCTGAGATCAGCCTATCGAAAAATTAAAAAAAAATTGATTATGTACAACTATGGCAAGTGGATACATTGTGCACCAAAACTTGAACATAATAATTTAAAAATGTGTTTGAATTTTCAAGAATTTTCTGACATACATGGTCGTTCTCGGAATATGTCCAGTAAGTTAAATCACTTTTATTTAACATTATGAGTGCAGTACAAGCTCCTGAAGTCCTTATAATACCTTCACGAGTAATCGACAGTATGAGGTAGTGACGTCATAATTTAAGCGGATTTAGTTAATGGGAGAACGTTGTCGATAAATATCATACCGCGTATAAACGGTGCTCGGTACATCCACCCGAGATCAGATTCATGCGAAAATGAACTCTTTAAATTCACATTGGTACACGTGTACATGCCTTAGTCGCATGAGCCATCAGAAATCCATTAACTCGTACTTAGGTGGGCACGCTCTTGCGTGTCCACCCACGTGGGTCTTAAGGAAGTATTATACAAACCAGAGTGTGCATCGCGCACATTGACTCTGAGGTGAGTTTGGATCCTGTGTTTGTTCCTTATTTGCATAAGACACGAGATGCCTCAGTGTATTATTCTATGGAAAGAAAAACTTTTTATATTGTGATTATGTCATTTGAAAGATCAAAACAGTTGATTAACCTGAGAAAACTATGATTGAATTGTGTGAGTTACGAGGCAGGTGGAAAGAGTCACTGTGATTGATGGTCTTTGCTTAATGCAGTCGAGGAATCGGATGACACTTCCCACATTCAAGTGACCCACTTTTCGGCAAGAGTAACCAAATAATTGTGAGAGCAGGAAGTAAAGAGTTCATTAAGAAAGTCTTCAGGTGGTTTTTTTTTCTTTAGAAAAGTTCAGAATCTAGAATCTAAATTAGAAAGGGTGTAAGAACAGGTCTCGCTACCATACAGTATAGTGGGTGCAAGCACAGAATTATGTATTGCAATTATGAGCTTTATTCGGTACATTTCTACTTCTAATAATGGATCTTATACTGCCGATACTCTTTCTACCCTCGTTTATACGTCTGAATATCTCTGTATGTGTCCTTCCGTTAGCGGTAAGTAAACTTCCAAGACACACGAAATCATCAACTTGTTCCATCCTCTCGTCGTTTAAGGCAATGTTGTATTATACTGTCTTCTCAACTCTTCTTTCAAACACAATAATTTCTTTTTGATTCACGTTAATCTTAAGACCCTTACCCTTCATGCTAGTTTCCAGTCTGCTCATCATTCTCTGCAAATTATGGACTGATTCTGCCGTAACAATCTTATCATCTACAAACACCAGTCGACGCACTTTCTCTGTTCCTAGATTAACACCTTCTTCGTCTAAGAGATCAATTCTTAGACATTTGTCCATGTATATATTGAACATCCAGGAGGACCTAACGCAGCCTTGCCTAACGCCCTGCTTAATATCAAACCAGTCGCTCAATTGTCCATTTACTCTTACACTCGTTTTACTAACATCATATATTGTTTTTATTGCCTTTAGAAGCCAACCATTCATTCCATACTCTTTCAGGACTTCCCAAAGTTTAGTTCTATAAACCTTATCGAAATTTTTCTCCAGATTAACAAATGCACAGAAAATATTATGTTTACTCTCAAACTTTTTTCTATGATATGTCTCAAGATAAATATCTGATCCCCACATGATCTCCCTGGCATAAATTCATATTGTACTTCTGAGATCCTTTCTTCAGTTATTCCCATGACCTTATCAATAAGTATTTTGGTAAATATTTTGCCCACGTTACTCAGTAGGCTAGTCGCTCTATAATTAGTGCAGTCATCTTTATCACCCTTTCCGTTGTAGAGTGGAACGATAATTGCCTTTCTCCAACCATTTGGAACTTTACCGTTCTCAGCACACATATTCATAAATTCGTTTAGCCACAAAAACAAATAGCTGTTATGCTCCATAGCTTGACCTTCATAAAATTTCTTGAAAAAATCACACACAGTCTTTCCACTTTGTACGTATCCCATACAATTTCATCATCAGCAAGGTCAGTTATACCAGCCCCATCCCCAAATTATAATTTTAGATAACAAATCAAATTTAGATTGCATGAACTTGAAGAATTTCATATGCGCCGGTATGCGCCATCAAGCAAAAATTTCGCGCCACATTGATAATCGAGTTATTAGCGACACAAATAGGGAAGAGGAGGGGGAGGGGGGCTGATGCGGTTTTTCTGAAATAATACAATTTTTTTCAATTCATCCTAGCCATTTGTCAAAACTTCAAATGCGCCACTAATAAAAAATTTTGCACCAACTAATTAACAAATATATCGGTTTTTTGGAAGAGGAGCAGTGTGAGGTAGGTGTTAAATCCTCTACAGTGACATTGAATTAAAAATAACATGCACACTTTGCGAAGTAATGATCAAAGAAAAAAAAGTTTAGTCTTATAACTTTCTGCAGTCTTTTCGGCACAACCTCAAATGCGCTCATATGCGCTACAAAAATTTTCTGCATATCTAAAAAATTGTCTATGATATGGCAGCCATAACATTTTGGAAAGTGATAACAACTGAATTTTTTTTCTAATTTTGAAAGTATCTGCACCCCCTTAGATACAACTTCCAATGCGCTCATATACGCCACAAAATTTTTTTTACATATGTAAAAAAATTAAGAAAAAACCATAGTTAATCCTCTCATCACCACTTATCATCGATCCACCTCACGCTGATAGCACCTAATATGACCACTCAGAGAAATATCCTTTTATGTCAAAAAGATGTTTCTTGACACAAATGGAATTTCCTCTTAAAGTTAAGGTTAAGAGGATTTTCAGCTATCTCAAAAAGAATCCCTTTGCAGTAAAAATGATCCTTATGCGATTAACTTCACCTAATTTTGAAGATAAATAGTTCTGTTTTTGTAAAAACGATACTCACGTGGTTCAAAACAAAAGTTAAAAGTGGACAATGCTTTTGTTTCAAGACAACTTTTTGTCTGAGTGACTTTAAATGGCAATATTAAGGTTTAAAGAAGAGATAGGAATGGATTGACATGGTTATCAGAGGATGGATTCGGCTACATTATTTATTTTTATTTAATTCTTGAGAAAATTAAATGCTTAGGATATGAAATACTCCCAATTTCTTGAAAAAGTTAAATCTGTTAAATACTTTGACAATTCACGTTTCGCAAAGGAAAATTGTCTTTTTTCCCTGAATATGATTTCTTAGTTAAAAATATAAATCAAGATGTGCTTGGATTGAAATGCCTATGTATTTATTTGAAACATAGTTAATTCAGCGCCTACCCAGTGGAAAATTTACCAATGAGGCATGCTTGGCCCAAGCATAGGACCTAATGATACCAATGGTGGCCCAAGATTTGCCGCCAGTCTTGGGCCATCATTCACTGCTTGGGATGATAAAGCCAACGTTAAGAATTTTCAGCCAGTCATCGTCCATGACTGGTTGCAAAGACTGACCAATGATCTCGAAAACATGGGTAACTTGGCTGCCATTGATGGACCAATGATTAAACCAAGTAGTGTTGCCGTCGAGCGAAAAATACCGAGGAACGAGACGAGACGAGAATGAGACATACCTGTCTTATCGGTATTTCTCGTCTCGTTTTGGCCCGTCGCGTTTTGTCTCGTTTCGTTCTGTCCTTCCTCGTACTCGTTCCGGGTTTTCCAGCATTTCTTGGCAGATGTTGACCAAACTGCTCAGGACCAGACAAGATGCTGCAGTCAAAGGGAAGACGTGCATTCTGACGAAAAGATCCTTCGTCAATGACCATTTTTTGCCAGATACGTCGATTTTACAAGAGAACATTTTTTTTAATGAACCACTAGACTTTTTGAACCATATATATTTTCTGATTATTCGTTTTATGCTGATAAATTTGATATCAAACATGATATGTTTTGGTTTATAAAAAGTGGTTCGAACAAGAATAGGTATATTTGGGAAAGAAAATATGTAACCGAAAAATTTAAAGCTGCTGTCTTGTGTAAACAAGACCATTAGGTTAAAAAAATTGTCGGATGGAATCACAGGTACATCTAAGATTTTAGGTAAGCAAATGTTCTGTGTAAAAAGTGACCGATTTGTTGTCGATGACGTGGCGCATGCACATTGTCGACCTTTCGGTCGAACGACGGACGGTGAAAAAAGTAGATGGACGCAGTGAAAAAAGAGACGCACAGTGAAAAAAGCAAATAAAGTGCGAACTACTAAACGAACCCTGTGGCCTGCTTCAGTTATTGGAGGTGAACTCACAACTATTGCGTTGTATCTAATTCCACCACTCCTAACCTTACTGACCAAACATTGCTACCAACTTACTGTTACGGCCACATTATTGCCATGGTTTTGACAATGGCTATTGTTATTGTTGCGTCAATCGACAACAAATCGCCTCTTTTTTAAACAAAAAACAGGTATAAAAACTAGCGCTCTTTACACAAATTATAGAAAAAGTATCGTGTCCCATATGTTGAAAAAGCGACGATTTAAGACGAGTATGATAGCCACCCTCGTTCCGCTCGGGTGGCTAACTTCACGCTCGTCTTAAATCTCTCGCTTTTTCAACACGTAGCACAATGTACTATTTATTCTATTTCAAATCGCATTCGAATATTTCTTCAGTCTAAAATATTGAATTTTCAACACATTCAATTCGAAATTTTTTAATTGAAAAAGGAACAACTTAATTCATTCTTCAATTTAGAGCATTGAAGCGATAGCGTGGATTAATATATTTTAACCAGAAATTTTTGAACTGTTCAATTTTCAAGTTAAAAATAAAAAATTTTGCAGTCTAACGGCATTTAATTTAAAATTGTTCAATTGGAAAGTGTTGAAAGTTTCCATTTTGTGCGTGTAAATTATTTGGCGTTTGAACTAAATATTTTGTAAGCTCCAAATTTAAAAGTTTAAAATTGAAAAAAATTCCACTTTGAGTGCTTTAATTTGAAATTCAATCGTGATTACTGCCGAAGAAAAAATGTTCAGCTTTAAGAGTTTGAATTCTGTAACTTCAATGACCGTGAAAATTTTTTGCAAACCTGGGATAAACCGGGAATTTTTTTACTCGATTAAAACGGCCACCCTGTATGAGTTACGTTTACCTGTGACAAAAACTACATCAGCAATAGTTTTTGTGTATGAACTTATAATGCCCATGCTAAATTCACGTTTGAAATACATTATGCATTGTAATAGAGTGTCCATTTTACATTTTTACACATTTTAAGGTCTGTCATTTGTATATCTTAAAAGATAAAAATCTGAAAATAATGTGTTCTGGTAAAAAACGATGGTAGAATATAGTTAAATTGATAGAAAATGACCTAGGATTCATTGAAAAATTGTAAATATATCGTAAAGTTTTTCTCAAAATTTACTTGTCGCTTATTGAACAGCGACATGTTTTACTTCAATACCGCCAAAAACATCTGTGAATTTCTATATTTCTAATGTTAAATGTACTCTAACATCCACAATGTGAAAAATAAATAAAAAGAAATATATACAAATATACATACATAAAAATATACATATATACATTACGGTGGCCCTTATTCACACGTAGTGGGAAAAAAAATTCAGAATTTTTTTGCTCTCACCCCCCAGTTTTGCTCGAATACCTAAAAAAATTATCTCCAAATTTTAGTCAAATCGGTTAATATTAACCCGTGCCTCAAACACCATAAAGTTTAACACATGTTTCTTATGGGGAAAAAGCAGTTTT
>JAUMHM010000031.1:29535580-29547869 GCA_032362435.1 Melikaiella ostensackeni | reverse complement strand
AGATACAACAGAATTTGGGATGGAATCATCAATTGGATATAATGACGCTAATTTTATGGCATAATTTGGAATTTTCAGAAATCAATAAATTTCCAATTAAAGAATAAAAGGATCGGAATTTGGGATTTATTCAGAAAATTTTTCACCTATGTCAAAATCGCAAATTTCAAATTAATGAATGAAATATGTACCAAAAAACTAAAATTACTATCAATCATATCGCTTTTTTTTATTTTTCCAGGTAAAAATAAAAATTTTCTAATCAAACAATTTGACAATTTATACCTGTTGTTTTTCCTATAAATTACCCCTGATGAGGAAGTCTAAATTGGCTTCGAAACATGTTGGACCCCCAGTAGCATAAAAATGGCGAAGAAAAGAAAGAGTGTGAGGATGGTTTTGGTTGACTCTTTCTTTTTTCTCCCTCTATTTTCTTCCTGATGTGTACATTTATTGTACGTAGTCTCAAAGTCTGTTTTTGAATTGTGAACTTTTTGGGTGTTCTTTTTCAGTACACGAAAAATCTTCATAAGAAAATAGATTTTATTTCGATCTTCAAGAAAAATTTATATGTTACAAAGGAGACAAGATATTACTTTAATCTAAGAACAATTTCGGCATACTAAATTTTACAAAAATAATGCAATGCTTGGAAATTAATAGAATAATAATCAGATATTTTTTTATCTAAATGATATTTTTAGTTTAAATAATAATTTGCCTTTTACAGATCATATTTTTGAACCGTCGTGGTTTATTTTGTACCATTTTAATTCAAATTTCTGCATGCAATGTTTCACACTTACATAATATTGAATTATAACCTTATTTGCCTACATAATGTTACATTTATCAAATTTTGACGAATAAAATTTACACTTATTTTCTATTTCATAATGTCGTTTATGTCAGTTCTTTGTTTTTTATAGTTTTCCATGAAATGAAAAGCATTGTAAACGATAGCTAAAAATGCCATTTCACCGATGGTCGTATAGACTTTCACCGAAATTCGGTGAGCCTACATAGGGGAAATGGAGAAGGGATCTAGGTTCACTGAAACTTGGTGAACACAGCACAAATATTTTCGGTGAACCTAGACAGTTCGCAGAAAACACTGGGGTTTCTATTAGAACCAATTTTTGATTCCAAGGTAGCTGCAACAAAAAGGAACCCCTCTTGCTGAAAAGAAACCCAAAACGATGGGTTTCTATTGGGGTTTAAGTTGTAAAAGATACCAACTTTTATTTAATCTGCAACTTTAGCGAACCCCCTGTTTTTTCTGTGTTTGTTTTCGAAAATGTGTAACTTTAAAATAAAAATATACAAAAAATCTTTTGAAATAGAAAAATAAAAATTTCAAACGTTTTAATTTAAGGAATGCAAAAATGAGTTTTAAAATTTTAAGTGAAATATTCAAAAATGAAAAATTTAGAGTTAAACCTTTTGAAATTGATAAATGTTCAATTAAAAGTACCGTCAACTGGGGCGAATCACTACTCCGGGTTGAATCGCTACAACCATTTTTTTTTAATCGTCAAATGCTGAATAATTGTATTTTCAAATTGATCTTGAGCTACATAGATCACGACACGTCTTTACCTTATCGGCCATATAAATAAATGAATATATTGATTTGTACAGAAAATAATAGTGCTAAAAGTGTCAACATCTCGCATCGATCAAAGGTTAAGTAATTGAGATGTTCACATTTTTAGCACTATAAGTTTTTTACAAATCAATATACATTCATTTATTTATATAACCGATTAACTAGAGACAATTCGTGAATTATTCAGCCTAAGATCAATTAGATATACAATTATTCAGCCTTTGACGATTTTCAAAAAAATTGTAGCTATTCAACCCGGAGTAGCGATTCGCCCCGGTTAAGGGAGCGTTCATTAATTACGTAAGAAACAAAAGAATAAATATGAGGGAGATGAAAATAGGATCTACGAAAATCTGATAAAGATCACAATATGACATTTATTCTTTTGTTCCGTTACGTAATTAATGAACGCTCCCTAACGGTATTCGAAATCAAACAATTCAAAACGTATAAAATGTAAGAATTTTATAAATATAATTACAATTTGTAAAATCGTCAAACTATACTATATACTACTATACTATACTATACGTCAAACTATATATAAATGGAAGTCTTCAAAATGCAACAAATTTCTAAATACAGCGTCTACTCGTACAACAAAATTCTGGCTATTCGTACCGAAATTTTGGGTACAAATAGCCTCCTTTTTCAGGATTTGTCTTTTTAAATTTTTTAAATTTAGAAATTTTTAAATTGATATGTTGCAAACCTAGGAATTTCAAATATGAACTGTTTGGAACTTTAAAGAAATATTTTAACTGGGAAACTTTGCAATTGAAACGTTTAAAATAAAAAGTTGTACACTGCATTTTGAAAATGGATAATTTTAAATCCCGAAAGTTTTAACAATTTTATTTAGGTTTAGATATCTTTGTAAAGAAATGACGTACTAGAAAAGGGACCATCCATAAATTGCGTAACAGCTTTTGGGGGAGGGGGTACGGAAAAATGTAACGATCTGTCACACGAGTGGGCAGGAGGGGGGCAGATACTGTTACGTAATATTTTTAACAAATCTATAGGAAATCCGTGTATCCAAAATTATAGTATAATCAGGGCTGTCACAGCCTAATTTATTCAAAAAAGGTGAAAAAAAGTGACTTAAACCGAAAAAGTGACCAAAAGTGACTAATTTCTCACCCAAAAAGAAAATTAAATTGACTGAAAATAAACTAATGTGCATTAATAATGTCAGCAATGTGATTTTGAATTAAAAAGAATTGAAAAGGATTCGATGAGATTTATAAGAATTCCAGGTGAATTTCAACGAATTCAGGATATATTCATAAGAATTCAAAACAATTCAAGTTAAATTCAGGAAAATTCACATGAATTTTTAAAAAAATCCAAAAACTAAAAAATTCCATTGATTTCTGTAAAATTGAAGCGAATTTAGGATAATTCAAAGGAATTCAGGGGACTTTAAAGGAATTCATAAGAATTTGGGTGAATTGAACAAAACTTAAAAAATAGAAAAATTAGTAGATAGAATAGAATAGAAGTAATACACACACAAATAGAAGTGGACAGAATTGAGGACGAATTCAACAGAATTTAAGTGAATTTAAAAAAACGCCGCAAAGTAGTTTGGTGAGCTCGCTCATGATATGGTGTATTTTTAATTGTGATCATTTCAAGAACACAGTGCTTCCTCATAGAGGATTGTTTTCATATAAAGATATAATTCTTTGATAAGAATCGGGGTGATATATTTTCTATGATCATGATAAAAGACTGCTATGATAAACTTCGTTCTTTATTGAGTAAGAACGCAATACCTAAAAATGATAATCCATTCAATACTCATTTACTTATAAAATTTGCATTAATAGTAAAAGTTATATTTTCTTAAGCGGCTTTTTTATTAGTGACTATAACAAATTTTAATTTTTTATTTTAGTATCTTCATTAATTTTCAAAATTTTTGCAATGGTTATTATATGACAGATACTTCTCGGATAAATATAATCCTTTGAAAGAATTATTGAGTCAGGGGGGTTGAGAACGGTTTTTTGGATTGTAAAAGAAGTCTGAGGGGATGGAAAAGGGGGATTTCCCCTGCATTCTTTATTATTAATTGTTTCTTATTTATTTCTTATTTCTTATTGCTGACTATCGCTTATTGTTTGTTATTTATTTTTCATAGGTCATAGAAGGTTTTTATATAGTTCAGTAGATTCATTTCATCAACACATATCATGATTTTATTTTGTCATACAGGATTGTTAAATGAATCAATTGATTTGTCTCATCGTAGCGAATAAATTTAGTAACAACAATATTGGTATATTCTCAAAATGAAGAAAGTTTTTCTCTTACAAACGTTAGAAAAATTTACAAATCTGTACATATCATATCTTCATTTTGTCATAGAGTACTTCCAAATACATCAATCGATTCATGTTGTCATTATGAACAAATTTTGTACTTATGATGTTCTTATATTCCTAATATTAAAAAAAAAATTTACATATAAATGAAAAATTAAAAACTTCAAAAATTCGTAGGGGCGAAAATTTTTGTATGGAGATAGTTATAAACATTCTATTAAAATATATCTGTGAAATACCAGTCCATGTTTAAAAAAATTCGGGTTACAGAGTCTGGTATTATTGCCAATAATGTAATAAAAATTCTTAAAATTTCGAATTTCTCAAATTCATTTCTTGTCATTCTTACGATATTTAATGAATGAACCTCAACCTTTTTTATTAAAAAAAGATGTATTTCATTAGTAGAATCTACATATAAATTTTTTCCCTGATACACGAAAAATTGCAAAAAAATTCACATCTAAAACAATTTTTGAGAAAAATATAAAATTGAAGAAAAAAAATTATTCGTCTCTGATCCGACTCTGAACTTAATAAATAATAGGTATTATTCAGGACTACAATCCCCCCAAATTTCATGACGCTAGCTCTACTTGTTTTCAAAATTATCATGAAAAGAGTATTGTTAACACACACACACACACAACACATACACACGCGCGCGAAATTTTTTTTAGAAACCTCATTTTCGGACACCTCAGATCGAATTATATCAAGATATGTCAATAATGAGGTTCGAAAATTTTCATCGTTACAAAGCTTTCTATATGAGGAAGAAAAAGTAAAATAAAACCAACGAATTCGATAAAATTCGAGTGGATTTAGAGGAATCTAAAAAAAATGAGAAGACTTCGATGAAATTCATAAAAATTCAAAGCGAGTTTTTAAAAAATACAAGTGGATTGAACACGATTCCAAAATATTTAAAAAATCATTGAATTCATTACATTTGGAGAAAGTTAACAAAAATTCAAAGGAATTCAAAAGAATTTGATGCAAATGCCTATGAATTGAAGGTGACGTTAAAATTTCAGGATAAATTTAAAAAAAAAACTAAAATAAAATTTAAAAAATCCATTAAATGGAGTGAATTTCAAGTAAGTTCAAAAGAATTTAGAGAGAATTTTTTAAAAATCAAGAGAATTGAAAAGAATTTGAAAGAAATTAGATTAATTAATAAGAATTCATGGTGAGTTCCAAATGAATTCAAATGAATTGAAAACATTCCAAAAATCCAAAATATTCCACTGATTTCAGTAAGACTGGAGTTGATTCAGAAAGATTGAAGGGAATTCAAAATAATTCAGGATAAATTCCAAATGAATTCAAATGAATTGAAAAAAAATTAAAAAATACAAAATATTCCATTTATTTCAGTGAAATCGCAGTGAATTTATAAGAATTGGATGAAATTTATACGAATTCAAGGTGAATTAAAATCAATTCAAGTGAATGGAACAACATTTTTTATATCCAAAAAATCCATGGAATCCAGATAAATGGGAAAAAATAGAATTAGTGAAGGCGAATCTGATAATATTTATAAGAATTCAAGGAGAATTCATAAGTCTTCGGGGCGAATTAAAAGAAATTGAAAATCCAAAAAAGATCCATTGAATTCAGTGGATTTTAAGAGAATTCCAAAGAATTTAGGGTAAATTCAAGAAAATTCAACAGAATTCAAGAAAATTCAGGACTAGGTATAGACCTGAATTCATTAGTGGTTAATCCTTGGGTTCTCTGTTTTAATTCATTAAAAGAAAGGTGACTATAGTGATTTCATTTTAAAAAAGTGACTAAAAACTTCTCTGATTTGAGAAAAAAAGTGACTAAAAGTGACTGTGTGGCAGCCCTGAATACAGCGTTAAACTTTAAACTAATTAGTAATTACAATAAAACATTGTAATAAGGTTATAAAATATTCATATCGGTATAATTAGATTAGTATTTGGATTTTTTTTCATCATTCTGTAGCAAAATATCGATAAAAACAAAGTTTTTTCGCAATTTTTGAAATTAGTACTAAATTGTTGTTAAAAATTTAACGTTAAGTAATTTGATAAAAGATTTCAGAAAATTTTATATTGTATAATTTATTTCATTTTATTACATTTTATTAGCGTTTATTATGATCCCAATCGTTCGTCGAATTGTTTAGTTTATTTTAGTTTACTTTTCAAGGAAAGTATAGTGTCTTTGTTGCAAGTTCCACATGTTTGAATTTTCTTTCTTCTCATATGAAAAACTTCTAATTATTCGGTAATTTAGGTGTCACTAAATTGTATTTAACAAGACATGGCTGAAAATATTCGTAAAATTACGTAACATGATGGTGGGGGGAGGGGAACAAAACCATTTTGTTACGATTAGTTACATAGGGGAGGGGTAAAAAATTGGCAAAAAAATGTATTACGTGATTTATGGATGGCCTCAAAATATAAAAGTGTTTGGAAGGCATCAGAAGTGTATAATTTTTTTTTAATCACCAAAAAGTAAGATTTTTGAAAATTAGGCTTACGGTTTACAGCTTCATAAAGATCCAGAAGAATCCGAGTGGATTGAGAATTAATCGGGGACACGCAAATCACGTCATCGACAGAACGGGTCGAAAAGAAGACCATAAAGAACATATCGTCGGGGATCCGGTAGCGGATTGGCAGTGAATTGGCTCTGCTGCGCCGGCCTATCATTACGAAGAGATGGGCCACTTAGCGTGTTGGAGCATAGCCATCGGTCTATACAAAATAAGATAAAACAATAGCTTCGTCAGCTCTTATAAAAGCCCGTTCGTCAGCCATAACATTTTTAAAGAAAAAAAAAATGAAATAAATAAAAATTCGACATCTTTCGAGTCCTATACTCAGTTGTCAACCGCGATACTAGTCCTCTGAAGTAGAATTTATTTTGCCGCAGATATAATAAAAACCAAAGTCCCTCTATCTTTTTGTCGAATATAAAGTAATTAACCAACCTTCACTTCAAATTCTTTACACTACGATACAAATTAAAACGGCTTCCAAGTCAATATAATTTTTCGAAAAAACAATAACAGAGATCACGGTGGTTCAACAGTTCAACTGTAGGAAAATAGGGTTAGAATTCGTGAAATCAGCATGAAAAAATGGCTATCCTCATTTTTAATAAAAATGTTTAAAAAACGGTTCTATTTGACCATAAAAATTACTCGACCAAATCGAAAATTTTTTTTTAGCAGAGTTATTTTTAAATGAAATTTTTGGTAACTTTTTGAACCAAACCTTGTTATTCTTGAACTGATAAATCGATTTTGATGAAACTTTGACATGTCGAATAGAATGAAATAGACTTCGAGATATTGTACTATAGTTTCTAAAAAATTCATTTTTCCATAATTTGTAATGAAATTATTTATAAACAATTGATTTTTTGTTGTGTTCTGGACCTTTTTAAAATCTAAAAAAATGTCACTTGACAACAAAACTCCAAGTAATCTGAATCCGTCGAGAAAAAATCCGAGCCACGATTACTTTTGGTAATTATGATCGAAATAATGCTGCGCTGCGTGGTAAGCCAGCGCGCTCACCATCTCACGGCTCACACTTTTTCCGAGAGCGCGTTTATTATGACCTTTTTTACTTAGTCCGAAGATGAGGAAATAGAAAAAATTTACTGTTTACTCTTTTAAAAGCATGATAAAGTTTATTACTTAAAATTTTTTACAACGGTTATGTATATCATGGTTAAAAAACAATTACAATAATTCATGGCCAACGAAATTTTCTGAATCCGACGTTTCTCTACATTCAATACTTTTACAATCAATAGGTTTGAAAAAATGATACAGTCGCGTTCCTTTTACCATTTTGGCCTTTTCAAAACGTTTTCGCAGTGCTATTGCTTGTTTTTCGTGTTCGGTTTTTGAACAAAATTCGAAAACGATATTATCGAAATATTGTTCTGCCCAATGAAATAATTGATACGGTGTGGTTATTTGATCATTGACAGGCCTTTGCAAATTCGCACGTGATTCCAATCTTATCACGGTTTCTCCTACTCCATCACAGGCACCTTTTCCGTGTGAGGTCGCAAAAAAATGCCATTCGGTTTCAACATTAAAATCTGCTTTGTAGTGTAATAAATTTGTAAAATTGAACTTGTCTTCATACTGAGCTGCACATCCGTCAGAAAAAAATTATTCTCTTCACATTTTCGCTTCCAAAAATAAGTTTCAAATGATTTATCATTTTTGTGTTAAATAAGTGACCCGCGACTGTATCATGCTTATTGACTTCTGACATTACAACAAAACATTCATTAACAATGGTCGTTTCATTTTTGTGATAGGTGACGTAGAGATGCAGTGTAACCTGATCATTTGACCAATGATAGTACGACTGAACTGCATCCTGTATCTTGAAACTATAGTTCTCGGCGAAGTCGAGGGTAACTATGAACTCTCCATCATCTAAATTTTTCTTTCAAAATAACAAATATTGGGCCCAAGACTCAGAGATAAAATCATGCTTCAGATATAACGGCAATTCCTTCTCTAAATTTTTCAAGAACACTCCAATTTTTTTGACTTTACCAACTAGTTCACCCCTAAAAATCTTTTATATTTATGTTGATGTGATTTTCATATTAGACATGTAACAAAAAATATAAGAATAGATATTTGAAAATTGTAACTGTCAGTACAAGTCGATTTCTTAAAATTTACTTCAGTAATACTTTCATCCTCGAAATAAGCGATGAGATTTTTTGACTGCGATGAAAATCCTGGACATTGATCACAAATAAGCAAATTGCAAAGGTGATGACTATCGTGGATGTGTCATACGAATCAAGGGAAAATACACCATTAGTCACTGAGATGTGTAATTATGCAAAATTTGTTATTTGAAGAAAGTGCCATTGCAGCAACTGGTAATACATTGAATTAAGTAAAAAAGGTCATAATAAACGCGCTCTCGGAAAAAGTGCGCGCCTTGAGATGGTGAGCGTGCTGGTTTATCACGCAGCGTATTATTATTTCGATCATAATTACCAAAGTAATCGCGGCTCGGATTTTTTCTCGACAGATTTAGATTCCTTGGAGTTTTATTGTCAAGTGACATTTTTCTCAGATTTAAAAAAGGTCCAGAACACAACAAAAAATCAATTATTTATAAATAATTTCATTAAAAATTATGGAAGAATGAATCTTTTGGAAATTCTAGTACAATTTTCCGAAGCCTATTTTATTCTATTTGATATGCCAAAGTTTAATCAAAATCGATTCATCAGTTCAAGAATAACAAGGTTTGGCTCAAAAAGTTACCGAAAATTCCATTTAACAATAGCTTTGTTAAAGAAAAAATTCCGATTTAGTCGAGTAATTTTTATGGTGAAATAGAACCTTTTTTTCGACATTTTGATAATAAATCAGGAAAGCCATTTTTTTCGTGCTGATTTCACGAATTCTGACCCCATATTTGGTGCAATCAGCGTGAGGTGGATCGATGATACATGGTAATGAGAGGATTGATCATGGTTTTTTGTTAATGTTGGAGGTGGTGCACTAGCGCATATATTTGCGCATTCAAAATTCTATCCGAAAATCTAATTATCGACTTTGATTTTGCAAATTAAAGTCTTTTGGTGCCTTAAGTGTGAAGTGGATCGATGATAAGTGGTAATGAAAGGGTTCATTATAGTTTCTTGTTAAATTTGAAGGTGGCGCAAAAGCGCATTAGAAATTCTATTCGAAAAGTCCGTCATCGTCGAAGATTAAACAAATTTTTTCAGTGGTCATCACTTTGCGATATGTTATGACCTTCATATCTTGGGCAATTTTTAAGATATGCACAAAATTTTCATGGCGCACATGAGCGCATTTGGAATCCTATACGAAAAGCCCGTCATCGCCGAAGATTATAAAATTTTTTTTTTTGGGTCATCACTTTGCAAAGTGGTACGACTTCCCTATCTTAAGCAATTTTTAAGATATGCAGTATGCACCAAATTTTTGTGGCGCACTTAAGCGCACTTGGAATCCTGTACGAAAAGTCCGTCATCGCCGCGGACTATACAATTTTTTTTATTGGTCATTACTTTGCAAAGTGGTATGATCTCCATATCTGCAACAATTTTTTAGATATGCAGAAAATTTTTGTGGCGCATGAGCACATTTGAGGTTGTGCCGGAAAGATTGCTGAAAATTTTGAGATTAACCAATTTTTTTTCTTTGGTCATCACTTCGCAAAGTGTTAAAATCTCCGTATTTCCTTAAGGTTATGTGTCGAGAATTTTTTTATTGATGGCGCATATGAGCGAATCGGATACATTCGGATTGAAAATTTGGTTCAGATTGGAAGTTTGGATTGAACCTTATTGAGTCTGATTAATTTTTACCTCATTTGAATCGAACGAAATAGAGAACTTTTCGGATTGGTTCGGATTGATTCGGATACAGATTTTGGAATAATTCGGAATGATTTCGTATCCGAAACTTTCGCCAGGGTGATTTTGTTTTCCAGTCTTCTTTATGATGTCCTAAATATTTATTCATCTTTTCACGACGCTTTCGCCTCTGCACCAATTATACATGGAGCATTCTCTGGAGAGTGGGACACCCTGAAAAAAAGGTTCTTCGTGCCCGGCTCGCTTAAAAAATAGGTAACTCCGATTAAAATAATTTTATTTTTAATTTCAGATGCGGATTTTCATAGTATATTCTTAAAGTTTTCGAGTAGAATAAATGAAATTTTTAGAGAAAAAATTTTAACTAAAAATTTGGGAAAAAACTTATATTTTCAGAATTTGAGGACTTATGCCTCCTTTGATTTTCAGAAAAAAAAATGTTAAAAATTCCGTTATTATGTCTACTGCTTACCCCTTAGAGGAAGTTATGGGCTTAGACTCAGTTTAAAAGTTATGCAATGAAGTTTGAGACAGTGTATGGTGACCTGCACTTTTGTCTCAAACTTCATTGCATAACTTTTAACCTAAGTCTAAACCCATAATTCCCTAGTACCCAGAACATATAATAATAAACAAAACTTTGACTTTAAATACCAAATAATTTTTTCTTTATTGAAATTTATAGGTTTCAATAGAGCGAAAATTTTTTTCTGAATATAAGGTCATTAGCACAGCATTAGTTGTTCTAGATCTTGATGAGAATATTTCTAGAGAAACGAACATTTCTGATGACCAAAGACAGAAGCTAACAGCTTTCCCTCAAAGGAGGGGTCGCCATCTAAGGAAGATTGGTATTTTTGCACTCAACTCAAGACACATTCGAGTCGTTCAAGATGCCTTGAACTTGATATCTGGGCTTTGCAGACATTCATTACTCATCATGTCACAAGACAAGATTCTCTCTACTATCTTTAAACCCACAGATTCTTTATATTATTAAAAGCCTTATAATTTATAACACATTCAATTTAATTTATGGCCAATACTTCTTTATCAAAATTTATAAATTAGAGTGCGGCAGACATACACAACATAGCAAGAGTATAAAATACTTGTTTCTGGATAAAATACTGGAGAAAATAAGGGATTTTGTGATTGAGAATCACTGATCTATTAGATAGGATCGCGTGGGACTAGTGGTGGACTGCTGATGAAGTTGATGAAATGATTGAGGAAATCTTTATGTGACTGATGTGCCCGTGCAAAATAGCGCAGAGACATTCCAATTCGTAGCTGCTTGAACTTGGGAGGGCTTCATCAGAACACAAAGCACGTACGATTCCTCGCAATTGGAACAACGGAGATTTAGAGTACGCTAATGATGAATTATTACACGAAAAGTTAGGGTAGTTAATTTGATTGTGCTTAAAAAAGCATAAATCCGTGTATTTAAATTAAATAATTTACCTGGTATTACATTAATTGCATGCAATTATGCGCAGTGCCTATTTACTATAGCTATTGTAAGAAAAATTTACTTTCATCCAGCCAAAATCAAAAAAGAGTTTTTACGAATACATTGGATGTATTCAAAACTAAAAAAATGTAACTTTTAAGCTTCAAAAATTCAACCATTTTTAACTGTTATTCACACTTCTTAAGTTTGAAATTTTTACCAATGAATCTCTTCACAGCAAAGAATGTTAAGCTGTCACAGTTTTAAGCTTTATTTTTTACTGTATTTGAACATTTTTAATTTGAAGGGTTTTAAGAATAAAATTTTCAAATAATTACTTTGAACTTTTCTATATTTAACAATCTGAGTTTCGGCAGAGATAACGTATCAACAAAAATTTGTTCTGCTGGAATCATTGATCAAACTGTGAGTATACTACATGGGCTGAAAAGTCTTCGGCCTGACACAGAGATGACGCCACAAACAAAAAATCTGTATGCTTGTCAT
>JAUMHM010000031.1:29502164-29518350 GCA_032362435.1 Melikaiella ostensackeni | reverse complement strand
ATCAGGCACTTGACTTTGTCCGTGGCTGATGATGACGCACCGGGTTTTCCGAGACAAAGTTAAATAAATAATAATAAAATCGCCGACTTTAAATGTATTATTCTGATAAATCGGTTTTTTGTTTTCTAATATAATAGTTTCCTCGACAACATTAACCCTTTTCATAGATATATAACAAAAATGTAACGCATGACCGTTTTCACTTCACACTCGTTGCTACTGTAAGTGTAGTGTATAGTAAATGAATGTAACATATTTTTTGAAATTCAGACGCTATTTACTGATAGTATTGTATTTATGCTTTTTTCTTTTTATTCAACTTAGTTTAATATAATATAATATAATATAGGAGAGGTCACGAAATTTTCACATTTTTCAATCTTTTTTTTATTATAGTTTGTGTACACTATAAATTTAAGTCAGTAAAAATTTAACTGATTGCTTCCAGTCTCTTTTTTTGTGTCTGTAAAAAACAAACTGTTCTTTCCTACAAGGAGCGCCTTAGGGTCTTCTTTTTTGATCTGATTCGATATCGCAACAACTTAGTTGTTTCTTTACTGTATCTGCAAAAAATTTTCCTAGGGATTTTTAGGCGAGGAGGATGTTATTAGCAGGAGTAATTGGTGAGCCGTAGATGGAGCTGAAGACGAGCCGAAGACGAAGCTGAAGGTGAGCCGCAGGTAAAGCGACTGCTCCTTCTGAAAACCTGACTCTTGTCGAAAAAAGTTCACACGCGCGCCTCATACATTATTTTTTCCGGCACTGATATGAAGAAAAATGAAAAAAAATGGAAATTTTGGAAATTCATGGTAATTTATGGTAATTTATGGTAATTTATGGTAATTCATCTCTAATTTATAATAATTTATTAGTAATTTATGGTATGTTATCACTTCGTGTTGTTTCAGTCACTAATCGCCATAATAAATTACTTCCTTAAACGTCAATGCGATAGTGATGTCAGGGCCGACTTAAGGAAGATTGGCGCCCTAGGCGAACGAAATTTTTGCCCCCCCCCCCTCCACCGTCCATTTTATGAATAGTTATTAAATTATCGCAAAAACTTTTGATAAGAAATATTGATAATGTGGATGTCAAACATTATTTACTCCTAAAGAGAGTGTTGCGCGCTGATTAGAAATGAAGTGCGTTCGTAAGAGCGTAGTACGTCATGCGTGAGGCATAGCAATACCGCATGCATTGCATTATATACACATACATTTTTTTTATCTCCTGTCACGTATTGGCGCCTCCTCCCAGGTTTGGCGCCCTAGGCGGTCGCTTAGTTCGCTTGTATGGTAGATTCGACCCTGAGTGAGGTTGCTATTCTTAAAAGCTGCCCTGAAGACTTTATACCGCAGTTTCGATGCGCACTACGAACCGCGCATCGATAATGCGGCTTTTTGAACACTTATTAATTTAATTTTAGAAAGTATCATGCTTTAATTATTTTACAATTTATCTTTAAGTTCTTACAAATCCGATTTAAACGAGAATATACATTACACAAAGTCGCAAAAATGATAAGGAAAATAACCTATTTTGAAAATCGTGCCTGATAATTATTTCCGACTGTTAATTAAACTAACTGTTTCAAGAACTAAAAAATATAAATAATGGAATTTAAATAAACTATTATTCAATCTTTATTTTATGTTTGTAAGCCGTTGAATGCTTTGATATTTCCAAGAATTTCAAAGATCATTATTTAAATTACCAAACATTGATATTATCTAAAATTTTATAAAAGTGTGTCATTGAGAGTTTATGCTTTGTCGCCACAGGTACAATCTTAGAACATTGTCGGAAATTTCAAGGAGAATAAACACAAAGTTATTATGTGTAAATACCTCAATCTTTTTCTCCACTCCATTCTCTATATACTATCGCAAGCAGTTCGTATATACGTTAGCAAGCGGATTTCTGTAAAATAATCAGTTGCCCTTTACGAATTTTTTTTTGCAGTTTTTACCTACCTGAAAAGAAAATGAGGTCCATTTTCGGCGTTCTCTTCGTTCTCTTTGTGCTTTTCTTCAATTATCTTGGTATGGACATGTATAATAATAATTATTATTATTATTAATTATTCTTTTACTACTTGGAAAATGTCGATCCTCCGTCAACATCTAGATTATTTGGATCAGATATCAAGTATACCAGCATATTTTTGTCGTAAAATTTAGTGTTTGCTTGTCAGCTTTCAGAATTCAGATATTTTATGCAAAATTTAATTTAAGAGAATTTCTATAAATGACCGATCACGAGTAATTCACTTAAGGTATTTTATTTATTATGCTTTTACTATTTTTACATAGTAAGTCTGAATAAGGTATCGTTTCTGCTGCAACGGTATTCATTTGATACGAAAGTCTGTATCAATATAAATGAACAAAAGACAGTCACATTCTTGGATCATTTTGTTGCACATCAAATTGATACCTTCAGATTTAGTGTGTAAATGTATTTCCAACACTGCGAATTCATAAATTTCGTTGGATTTTTGACAGAAATGTCATCAGGTATGAATTCCGAAGAGAAAAAGACAACAACTCTGCGACTTTTCGGGCAGAATCTTGAAGTTCCTGTTGAACAAACTGAATCATCAGGCACACCAAGAAGTCATAAACGACGTGTGGATCATCATGGTAGCCCTAGTTTTCAAGACAACGCACTAAGTTTCCAGAATAATTATGAACGTCCATTACATTCTGGGATTCCTATACATAGACCTATTGTTCAACAAAACAATCCAAATCTCAACAACAATCAGCCACTTCCCTACGTCCCTATGACTCCTATACATACGCCTATCTCTGAACATCCAAATTTCTATCATCCGTACTTTGATCCCGAGGATTCAGAAGCGCATGAAGCTTACCAATTGTATCAAAAATATTATCCTGCACCTCTACAATTAGAACAGAATCCAGCTTACCGCATGTATCTAGAACATTATAAAATACATTCTGAGTCTCCACATTCTGAGGGTCATCCTGGAGCTTCTGGATCTGGCAGTCGCCAACTTTAATGCGTTTTCCTGAAATGTCGTGTTTTCGTAGTTTTAACTTGAAAATTGCCATGACAACATGGACCTTTTTCATAGATATATAACAAGAATGTAACGCATAAGCGTTTTTAAATTATGTTTTTCATGTAACATATTTTTTCAAATACATAAACATTATTTCCTGACAATATTTTATTTATATTTTCTTTTCATTCAACTTTGTTTATTATAATATAGGAGAGGTCATGAACTATTCACTTTTTTCAATACTCTTTTCATCATAATTGGTGTAGGGGAAAGCTGCCTAAGAAGAGCCCCCTTCCTTAGACGGGTCCCCCCTGCATATTTTCATATGAACGTATTATATTCATCAAATACGTACGAGTAATCGTACTCAGTACCCTTCTAGTTAGTTACCAAATGCTTTTTTCAACATCGCAAGTAAACTAACAAAAACAGAAAGTTAAAATCATTTTAGTACTTCAGATTACGAATTCTTACCAATTTTAGAAGTCTTAATATAATAGTTTTTGGTGACTTAAAACTCTATGTACTTGTTATTTCATATAGATACTTTTCTAAGCTTTCAAACGATTATGTGCTTTTGATTAATTTTTATGTTGTTTAAAAAAATTGTATAAAAAAACATGGAAGATGCTTGATTCCTAAGACGGGCCCCATTTTTGTTAGGAATTGTAGGTGAAAGCGTAGCCTGCTTCACGTTTGGAGTAACAGCTTATACAGTCGGCAAAAGCAGAAATTCAAATTTTCCACCAATCAGAGACAACTTCTCCTGACCTCACCCTAACCTCTTTCTGCTTTTTGATCACCAACACGAAATTATTTGAATGTGTTACTTCTTCGCTACATATCAATTAATTCTTGTTCCAAGGTGTGATTTTACAACATTTTATAAATTTCTACTTCATTTTACTTTTTATAACATTCATTTCATAATTGGCTTTATTGAATGCTTATTTTACATTTTATTATGTATTTTGCATATATAATGCATCATCAAGGTACATTAATGTTTAAACAATATTCTGCGAATAAAATTGATCAATATAAAGTATTAAATCAAAACATTTTTATAATTTTTAAAACAGCCTCTTCTTAGGAAATCGGGTTCCTAAGACGGGTCATTTGATGTCTTTCTTTCAACATCAAGATTTATTGCCTTTTGAACATTTTTTTAACTTTCATGTATATGAACTTTATAAAACAAATGACAAACTGTAATGTTAGCAGTCATTTTTACTTCTGAAGGTACTTAAGATTGAAATTTTTTAGAAAATATGAAAGGGGGGCCCGTTTTAGACACCTTTCCTCTAATTGTATACCCATTAGTAACCATTAGGGTGGAGCGAAAAAATTTTTTTTTCTTTAAATTCGAAGGGGGTCAACAAATTGTTGCGTTAAATTAGTATAATAGTATAGTACTAATAGTATAGTACTAGCTAGTAATTAGTACGTTGCCGGTAACACACATACGATTATCTGGTTTAAACACTTTTTCTTGATTAATAATTTTCATGTCTACTTTTAGTTCTTCATAAAAGAAAACAAAATTTTTAAATGCGTATTTATTCAATGTTTGTCTAAATTTTGATTGATTTGAAATATAGAAACTGCAGTTTTGACTCTTTCCAGATTTGGAAAGTACCCTATTTTAATTTTTTACAATTTATTTGTAAATTCTTACAAATGCGATTCAAAGGAGAATGCACATTACACAGAGTCGCGAAAATTATAAGTAGAATAGCCCAATCTTAAAATCATGCCTGGTAATTATTTACGACTGTAAAGCAAACTTACTACTTCAAGGACTGAAATGTGGAAATCATGTGTCATCCGATTAGATATATTGTTTTCTTCTTAAATAATTTTATTTTGCTGAAATCTTGTAAATTTTTTATTTACATATTTATTTATATTTATTTGTTTTTCATTTTTATTCTTTCCATAAAAACTCTAACTTTGTTGTTGCATAATAATCATTTTTAGATTATTATAAGGGATCGTTCAAAAAATACATAACGCTTGAAGGGGGTGGGGAAGGTCAAAATTATCCAAAAAAAAAACGTAACCTATTTTTTGAACGTCCCCTAAAGGGTATTGTCTCTAAATTTCACTAAACGTTTCCAAAAATGGTCCCACTTGGGCACGGGTTGAAGACAAAAACAGAAAGGGAAAAAGATGCGGCATTTTAGTTTCTATATGGTTGTAACGGTAACGAAAAAGCAAAAGTTGGAGGTATGAGTTTTATTATATAGTATAGGATTAGTATCAGATTCGGATAAAAAGTTTGTTATATTTTTTATTGCTCAAAATTTGCAATTACTTATTTCTGAATGCTTCATGTTGGTATCTTTTAGAACTTGAACTCCAGTAGAAACCTTTCGAGTTCCTTTTCAGCAAAAAGGCTTCCTTTTTCTTGCAGCTCTCTTGGAATAAAAAATTGGTTCTAATAGAAACCCTAGTTTTTCTGTGTTCGTATAGATCCAAAGAAATACAGTTCTTTCATTTCTTTCTGGCAAGGAATATTTTATCTAATCTTCGATTCAGCAATTCTTTTCTTTTTCTCGGTAGATTGATAATTTTGTTGTTGTTGGGAATTAATTCAAATGAAAGCGTTTTGATTAGCATCAATTGAAATTCCATTCACGCTTAGGTATTTCCGTCACATTTCCGTTTGGGATTCGCGAAAGCATAGTATTTGACTGTTGTAAGGAAAAGAAAATCGCAGAGACAAGTACAAATCGACCTAGAATACCATAAAAGTTAAACAACTTGGCGTAACTTTGCCAGATTGTTACACGAAGAATTCCACACGAGGTCCCTCGAGGCTTGCCTACATACCAATTGAAATATCCTGCACTATCCCGCCCATTCCTACGCAGATTACAAAATTAATGGCATTATAATTTCCTCTTTTCACTGGACGGCCCTTGGGAACAGGTGCATGTGCGTAGGTGAATAAATATTACACGTACGCACGCAACTTGGTACATGGATTTCCTACACAAGGTGTTTTTTTATAACGGTCCTGCAGAGGAAAATGATAAGTAGCCGTGTAATACATTTTATAATGAAACTTTGCTTCTAAGTTCGTCTAAATGTGGTAGAAAGTCTGCGAAATGGCGTATAAAATAATATTAGAAGCGCATGACTCGTTAAGAAGCACAGCTGCTGGCAGAAGTCAGTTATACTGGTGCTTGAATTTGCAATTAATGTCATCCATTGGCTGTGTAGTTTATGTAAAAATTCCAGAGAAAATTCACAGATTATTTTATAAATTATTGGATGATATAGGTGAAAGGAATTCAAATTTGTGCGGAGTATCATCAATATTACTAATTGGGATATTGACATGATGCAATACCAACGATGAATATTCGAAATTAATTATGTAATATAATAATTATTATTATTAATTTAACAAAAGTAATCATACAGAAAATTTTAACATGTGTAGAATTAGGATATAAGAAAATATTATTCCACAAAACCCATAAGTCTTATGATAGAAAATTACGGATAACTCTTAACATTACATTTACAGGTATAAAGCTTATCATTAGCTAATCATGCAACCCACGATAGAAATACCGCTCTAAAATAAACTAGATAAATTGTTATCAAGAACTTCCTTCCTTTAGCAGCAGCTGAATAAGAGTGTACTTTTTTGCCTCGAATGATATGAATGTTTTGAAATTCCTTAGGTAATACAAATTATATTTAAAAAGTTTTGCATACAACAGAAAATTTTTATTCTAACAAATAGTTTTTGTCTATAAGTCTTAGAATCAGAATTTTTCAATCAAGAAACATATACTACTTTAGCTTTTTTTACTATCTGTGCAATTATAAATAATTATTTAGCACGAAGCATTAAAACTCACCAGGTGACTTTACTGATGTCCACCAATGCTGCAATTATGACTCTACGGACCATAGTAAAAAAAGATTGCAGGTAGCTCTTTCATGTAATTTAATGTAATTTTATGTCCTTAAGGAAATTATCCCGAAGTCATAAAGTTATTATGATACCTAGTTCCCGTAATTGTCAATATAATACTGGAAATGTGTCACCCTTGCAGGTGCAGCAAAAATTATGAGAGTAGATATTTCATTCAAGAAAGCATTATTATAAATAAGAACTTTGAGATATATTTTTTTTTATTTTCGTATATATTGTTTACCAGGAGAATGAGGGAATCATACGTCTTTAACAGTTGGTGCTCTATTGTACAAATATATTTAAAATTTAATCTTTTATTTCATTTCATGTAGAAAAGAATAAAATTTGAATTAAAAAATTGTCATTTTTAGGCTCAGATGTAGAAATTTCATGAAAAAACGACTTTTTAAATTTCAATTTGTCAAAATGTTGGTCTTACGAACAGATGATCATCTTTGCACTTGCAATGTGAAACTTTGATTTGAAACATGTTTTCAATTGATTAATTTTTTGTTTGAAAATTGGATGAAAAAAGTTTATCAATATAGGAGAAATAGGTCTAAAAGCTTTTTATGAAAAATTATATTCTTCAACTTCTTAAATCCGATGCTAAAAATTTCTCAAATGTTTTTTAGACGTTTCATGGGTATTCAAATATTGAATGTAAATATCCCCGAAACATACAGAAAGCATACCAGCAGGATATCGTATGGATATACCAGGGATACAGAAATTTCCATATATCCAGCAGATACCTCTAGGATATCCATAGGATATTTTAGACATAACATACAATATCCCTTGCTGTTTCTAAAATATCTTATTACGGTTACGCTTGGAAACGGCCGTTATTACCTCTTTGTGGAGAACTTCCCATATAAATAAAGCAAAAATATCAAGATCGCTATTTTTCATGAATCAGATTGCAGTTAGAATAACATTGATCTACAAATTCGTGGCCTGGGGAACTGAAATGATTCAGAATTTCATGGTCAATTTACTAGCATCTGGTATATTCCTATAAACAGAAATATTCCGATGATGATTTCATAGGATTCTAAGGTCGAATGGCTCACACGATTTCCTGATTTTCGTGCGATTCTCTGTAATTTTACACCCACCTCAATCCAAACGTGAAATACATGTAGGCTGTATAGTGTGTAGTGAGCTTATGCTAGTTCGGTGAAGCCAGTTCATTTAACCTACAAATCACAAAGTTTTTCCACGTGGGTGGAGAGCGCACGTGCGACGTATCGAAAATCAAATATGCCTAATAGAAATCGATCCCCGACTGCATAAATTTCGATTATGCGTCACTCCTTTCGACCACTTATCTCGCTTATATTCGATTTCAAGGTAGCGACGTTGTTATAATGTTAATGTTAATGTCGCACTGCATACGGTTATTCCTAGAACGTCCTATAGCGATAAATGCATGTCTCAATTCTTCACTTGATTTTGCGAGTAAACATCAAATAGTTATACTTTGCAAGACGCTAAACTGTAACTTTCACTTGTTCTCTTGCAATTTATTGTGCGGTAGACTAACGATATGGAGGGAAAATGTAGTAAAGAAATGGAGACGATGACAATGACTCGTGAACACTTATGGGACAGATAAATGTAGAAATCGATACTTTCGTTTGTGGAGTTTAGTATAGTTGCAATTTCTACGTTAATGATGAATAAAAAGATACTGGAAACCGTTATTTATAGCAGTAAGTGAATACATTCCTGTAATCAGAAGGTAAGAAAAGGATGAATACGATTTACTTGTTTTTTGTCCCAAAAAAATATCATATTAAAAATAATAAAAAGTTTATTTTTTCAAAATCTGGAATTAAATAGTTCACAGAGAAAAAAAGAGTTCTTTAAGTATTAAATTTATTCGTTTTGATGAAATGAATCTATTGAACTATATAAAAACACTGTATGACTTATGGACAATGAACAATACATAATAATCAATTATAAATAATAAATAAATAATAAACAATAAATAACAAAAAAGCGCAGGTGAAATCGCTTTTTCCGTTCCCTCAGACTCCTTTTAGGATTTAATAATCCAAGATCTTCTTTTCCATCCCCCAAAACTTCTTTTACAATCCAAAATCCCTTTTTCCGTCCCCTCAAACTTACAATCCGAAATCCCCTTTCCTACCCCCTTGACTCAATAATTTTTTTAAAGAATCAATTTTTCGTGAATTATCTGTAATATTATCATTATTATTGATCGGCTGGTTCATTTCAGTCTCGTAGCACTGCGATTTAGCGTATTGTACTATGCCTTTTTAACTGTAAAACCCCAGTAAAACAGAGACCATCTGTCTACGAGAGTTCACTGCTAAAGTATCACTTAAGTTTAAGTCTTTTAGCCTGAGTATCTTTATCGCCGGACGACTCCACTTCATCAGATGAGGGCCAGTCAAAATTTTTACTTTACTACAGTGAAATAAGAGTTCAATAGCAAAAATTTATTTTATATTGCTGAAAATCAATATTTAGCAAATGTAACCTTGCAGTGCGCATAATGAAGCTTCTTTCCTACATATTTTTCATATATACATCAGATACTTCTGAGCTTCTTCAGTTGAATACTTTTGGTCCCTTTACATTATTTGTTTGCAAATTGCAATTAGTGATCTAATTTTTGAACATTATTTCAATCTATTACATCTACGCAAAATTATTTTACATTTACTTGACAAAAAATAATTCTGGTTGTCACTTGGTTGGTCATTTGGTGTAGAATTAAAGGCCTGTCAGATCGCACCGTGCGCCCCACCCCCATAACATAACTCATATAAGTATACATTCCTTTAAATAATGTACATAGTCGTCGTAGCATACGACTAGATTAAGAGTATTTTAAGTTAGTTTAAGATACAAAATGATCTAATGGGATTTTTTTCATCGTTTTTACCCAAAAATGAAAATAGAAATGTGAATAATTTTTTTTCACCTACATATAATACCACATAATTAGAAATATTCTGTTGATTTCATCGTTAACTAGGTGCAGAATTTGTTATACAGAAATATTTGTAAGAATCTATGTAGCCTTGCAATAAAGTTATAAATAAAGATGGTTTAAAAATGAAAAATCGTGCGCACCCAAGAAACTTAAAGGGCCTCTCGTCTCAGCCAATCAGAATCGCCGTATGCATAGAAAATCAAATTATTTTCAACCGGGTATACGGTTAACTAATCGGGCATTAAAATTTGTTGAGAGAACCCGGTGGAACGCATTGCTAGTTAACGCCGGTAAAATGCTACAAATAAAATACCCATTATGTATAAAGAATTTTTAAAAACACTGCTAAATATTGAGAAATTTATGTTTTCAAAATACTAAAAATAAAATACTCATCGTAAATTATGTTGCCAATAGGAGAAATGCCAACTACACGTAAATAATATTTTAAAAAACTGCAAAATATTGCAAAATAAGCGCGTGGAAGAAACTGACAGAATTTTTAATGTATTTTCTAGAAAAGCGACCTAAATCTCGCCACGGTCCGTTCGTTACTGTTTTTACGAGAGAACTCTCGAGATGAAATTTGAGACTCTTACAGGGCTGATCAACGAAACTTTTTCATATTTTCTGCGAAAATTTGGAAAACCTGTTGTCTTTGAAAACGGAGGACTTTGGAAAATTTATGTTTTGCAGAAGATAAAGTACTACAAATAAAATACCCACTATACGTAGAGAATATTTAAAAACACTCACTAAATATTGGGGAATTTGTGTTTCTAAAATACTATAAATAATATACTAATCGTGAATTATGCTGTCAATAGGAGAAATGTCCACTACACGTAATTATATTTAAAAACACTGCAAAATATTGGGAAATTTATGTTTTTTAAACAATACAAATAAAACACTCATCGTGAATTGTGTTGTCAATAGGAGAAATGCCTACTACACTTAAAGAATATTTAAACACACTCCAAAATATTGGGATTTTTGTGTTTTCAAAATACTACAAATAAAATACTCATCGTGAATTATGCTGCCAATAGAGGAAATGCCTACTTCACGCAAAGACTTTTCAAGAACACTGCAAAATATTGGGAAATTCATGTTTTTAAAACACTACAATTAAAACACTCATCGTGAGTTGTGTTGTCAATAGGAGAAATGCCCACTACACGTAATAATATTTCAAAACACTGCAAAATATGGAGACATTTGTGTTTTAAAAATACTACAAATAAAATACTCATCGTGAATTGTGCTGTCAATAGGAGAAATGCCTGCTACACGCAAAGACTATTTAAGAACACTGCAAAATATTGAGATATTTATGTTTTGAAAACACTACAAATAAAATACTCTTCGTGAATTGTGTTGTCGATAGGAGAAATGCCTACTACACTTAAAAAGACTATTTGAAAATACTGCAAAATATTGGGAAATTTATGTTTTTAAAATACTACAAATAAAATACTCATGGTGAATAAAGTATTCCTAATTCCGTCTTTCGATGCTCGTGTACATATGGTCGGATCATTTTATCTAGCGATACATATGGTACGACAATCGAGATTGGCTTGAGATATTAAGGACAAATTGCCCGATGAAAATGGAACATGAGTGCGTCCAAGTGGAATTTGTCACGATCAATTTGTCGCCAGTCCAATTATTAACGAGACGCATTCCCATCTCTTCCGTCTTGTTGAAAATGAGAAGAGATTATGTAGAGTCTTGATTTTATTTATCTAAGTATCTAATGCGTCTATACAATATGTGTAGCCTGGAGCACAACTACAAGAGTGAGAATACGAACAGAAACAATTTTAACGGGCGTCTAACTCCGAGCACCGGGCTTTGAAAGTCGCGAAGAAGAGATACGTTATGATCACCCACCAGTAACTCACTGTCAGCCTGATACCGATCGGTAAGCTGGTGAAGCGTATAAAGATCTCTAAGTGCAAATCACCTGCCTTCATTTCACGGTCATCCAAGTTCAGCAGTGAAAAATAGAAAAAAAACCTTTGTTATCTTATAAAACAACAGCGGATAATGCGCATGCTTAATCTGAGAAAATTTTCAATTTGGATTTACTAATTTATAGACTGGAAAATTAGTTCCCGTATTTTAATATTTATAACTTTTAAAATATATTATAATGAGAGTTGTCGCTCCCTGATATTGGCTCGTTAACTGTATTTTAATTGACGTTCTTCAATCTTGTCTAAACTAATTTGAAAAACAAAAATTATTTATTATTATAACATTTTCCATTAAGCCAAATCCCTTTCGGGTAAGCGTAACTCGTTCGGCTCTAGCCTCGTTATACTACCTGGGATCAGGGAATTTACATGGTAAGGGTAAGTAAGGGATATGTAGGAGAAAGGATAGGTTTCAGATCAATTTAGAAGTCGCGTATTGCTCATTCAAACGACAGAATCTTTCCATAACACCGCTCCAACAGAGATCGCTGATCAATCTCTCTAGCAATCACATCAGGTAAAGAGCTTCACAGAGCTATCATACATCACGATTCACACGTAAGCGCTCAAGCTGACTAATAAACCCATAGGAAGATTCATTCTCTTAACCTCAACCACATCTGCTAAACACAACTCTTCACGAGGGCCCATGAGTACCCAAAATATTTTGTTTGAGGCGTCACCCTTCTTCTTGTAAACAATTGTTCTCCATACATCCCTATCCTTGCACACATATTTTGCTTCCTTTACTTCTGTTCATCTTTTCATGCAAGCTCTTGTGTTTCTACAACTCTTTATATCTCTTCGCTTTAGAGTCTCATTTATACATTCCAACCATGCTTTCTTCGGGCTACCTCTGAGTGCGCTACCATTCCTAAATGCCCTTGCTTCGTTAAACGTCCTTCATTTATTCTCTTAACATAATCCAACCATTTTAGCAAATTTCATTCACTCTTATTGTCAATTGATTTTTCTTCTATACCGCATTCTTTGAGAACACACTCCGCGTTTACTTTACTCCTATCCTTTTCCTGATAAGTACGTCCTGGTCTCGTTACCATACAGCACAGTGGGTACAAGCACAGAATTATAGTACAGGTATATAATACCATTTTAGCTTTATTCGTTACATTTTTACTTCCAGTAATGGCTCGTACACTGCCTATAACCTTTCTATCCTCGGTTATACGTCTGGATATTTCCGTCAGCAGTAAACAAGCTTCCAAAATATACGAAGTTATCAACTTGTTCTGTCCTCTCTTCGTTTAAGGCAATGTTGCATACTGTTCTCTCACCCCTTCTTTCAAGCACACGTTGATCTTAACACAGAAAAAAAGGGTAAAATATAAAAAGGGTAATATCAACATGCAAAAAAACGAAGATCGGTTGGGGCAAAATGTGAGATCGCTTATTTTTTATTTTACCCTTACCGATTTTCATTTTTTCGCATACCGAGATTACCCCCAGAATTGTTACCTGATTCACTTTTTACCCTTTGTTCTTACTGTGAAGACACATACTCTTCATGCTGCTATTCAGTCTGCCCATCATTTTCTGCAAATCATCGACTGATTCTGCCATAACAATCTCATTATCCGCAAAAGCCAGTCCACACACTTTCACTGTCCCGGGGTCAACATCTTCCTCGTCTAAAAGAGCCAATCTTAATCATTTGTCCATGTACACTGGAAAAAATGCTTTGATTCAAAAAAATGCATTTCTTCGATTCCATTTCCTTAAGCCAAGGAAATTGTTTGCTTAATTGTAATAAATATTGTTTAAAGGCAACAAATTCGTGTATTGATTCAAAGAAATCATTTCCTTAGGTGCCATTTCTTTGACGCAAATAAATATTTTTTGCCCTATGAGAATGTTAGATAATTAAGTCAAGGAATTGTTATCTTTAAAACTGAAAGCCTAGTTTACCTGAATGTCGGTTTCGCATCCAAAGAAATATTTTTTCAGTGCAACGATTTCGCGTCTTTGAATTGAAAAAAATCGTATTTGGAATAACTAATTCATCGATGCGTGGATCAAATATTTTCGTTCCTTCGAATCAAAGAAATATTGATACAACTAAAAGCGATCTTAATTAGATAAAAGAAATACTTCTTTTATGTACGGGAATTGGTATCGCTATTCCAATAGAACATGTCATTAGTTGAATGAAGTAATTTATTTACTTAAGTATTGATTTATTTATTTAGAAGAAGTGTTTCTTTTGGTAAATAAAATGAAGTAATTCATGTCAAATAAACATTTCCTTCAAGTGAAGAAATATATTTTCGAAATAAATTCATGCAAGATTCTTTCCAAAAAATATTTTTGTAAAATTCATAATTTGTACCGAGTAGTTCAGGACAAATACCGCCAGGTGCGCAGAGCATATGGTCTCACAATATCTAGTTAGTCACAAATTTTCACTACAGTTATAATGTGAAAATTGCTGTCCAACTGAAAAACATAGTGAGTGACAACCTAGTAGTGCCATAGTGACTATTTTCAGGCATACCATATCTGCATGGGAAAATGAACTCTATAGCGAATGTCACTTTACACTTACTAGATTTTTCCGTTGGACAGCAGAAAGGATGTGATGATTGGTGGTAATCGGTCTTCCTAAGCACTGGCCGTACTTAAAATTCTTTGTTTACTCCGTGAAAGCAAAAATATTATAAATTGTAATCATTATAATTGCATTAATTTTTTTCAACAAATGGAACATTTTAATTTTTGTACTTTAACTATTCAAACTTTTTAAACAATGGTGGCATTTTTACGTTCCCATCATTTATGATGATATATCTTAGATTCATGTGAATTTGGACATATACAGTTTACGTCAATTCTCGACATTTTGAGACCCCCCGAGTCAGAAAAATGGATACGATAAATAGACATGAGACCAAAATTATCAGTTTCTGAATATTCTACAAAATTGCCTTCCACCGTTTTTTGAATAGGGATGATAGTTTTCGTTTTGAGCGTGGAAAGTGTCATAAACAAATCAAACATTCAAATTTATAGCTGAACAACGCAAAATACAATGGAAGCTCTGATAGAAAAACTTCTAACCTCAAAAAGACCTGCAAAATTTCCTGTAACCATTTTTTATATCTATATTTCACTCCTAAACTGTCATTAATAGAATTAAAATATTCATAAAAAATATTTTTGCTACTTATGTCGGTTCTAAAACTTGCAAAGTTTTTTATTACCAATTCAAAACATATATTTTCAGCAATTTTGTATTAAATTAAAATTTTCTCATGGTTTCTTACATACTGCAAATTTGTGCTGAAAAGTATTCAATTTGGGTGCATTTTATTTATTTATTTCTCGCTTTGTTTTACAATTTCTCAACAATATTTATTTATTTTACCTCAGGGTACGCTTATTTTAATCAAGAAATCATATATTTGATTGAAAAAACTTTTACTCAGTTCGAGTTATATTTATTTGTAGATAATAATTATTTTTTCAAACTTACGCCATACTTCTTTTTGTCTTAACGATTTCGTGCCTTGGACACAAAAAAATATTTCTTTGAACTGAAAAAATTTTTTTTCAGCCACATCCTACTATACCATTTCTTTGAATCAAAGAAATTTTTTTATTCAATTACCTACATCCAGAAGAACGTAACGCAGCCTTGCCTAACGCCCTGCTTAATATCAAATCAATCGCTCAGTTGCCCATTTACTCTTACGTTCACGTTACTGCCATTATATATGGCTTTTATTGCTTCTAGAAGCCAACCATTCACTCTATACTCTTTCAGGACTTCCCAAAGCTTAGTTAGTAAATATTTTTCCAACGGTACTTGGTAGGCTAATCGCTCTATAATTAGTTCAGTCACCTTCATCCCCCTTTTCCTTGTAGAGTAGAACGCGATAATCGCCTTTCTCCAATCGTTTGGAACTTCACCATTCTTAACACACATATTTATGAATTCGCTCAGCCACACAAACAGATATCCGCCACCGCTCTTAAGCATTTCAGCACTGATGCCATCCACACCAGCAGCCTTAACATTCTTCAATTTCTTAATTGCGGATATAATGTCGCGGATGTCGATTCTTCTTTCGCCATCTAAAACGGTATTGTCTAACGTATCCTCTTCTGTGTCACAGTTGTTATACTCCATAGCTTGACCTTCGTATAATTTCTTGTAAAAATCACTTTCACAGTCTTTCACTTTGTCCGTATCCCATACGATTTCACCATCAGCATTCTTAATTCCGACTAACTCAGTG
>JAUMHM010000031.1:29446663-29465439 GCA_032362435.1 Melikaiella ostensackeni | reverse complement strand
GAAATTATACCCTCGTTGCCTACAAAAAATGGTATTCTGAGGAAGATGCCATACTAACAATATGTGCATATTATGTAGGTACCATTGAGTAATTTTTTGTTACATTTTCTCTAATCTTATGATTTTTTCAGATGTTTTTGTTTTCAAATAAATTTAATATACTTTCAGTCTACTATACGTTTGATTTGTCTAAGTATACTGTTAATATAATTAACTATGTCATCCTGGTACTTATTATAATAATATAATAAGGTTGCCAAAAGGATGTACCTAATTTAAAATATAGTTTTTGAATTCAATTAAAATTAAATTTCATATTTAAATGTTAAAAATTCTTTTACTATCTTATTATCGTCTCTTTGGATTAAATTCTGAATCTTGATATTTGAGGCTAAGACTTTCTGTATAGTTCCCTAAAATCTGTTGGCATTTTTCGAACAGATGATTTTTACGAGGGTTTGGGACTGGTTATTCTCTCTCTGAAAAAAATGGTTAAACTTTTTTTTGTCTAAGTAACTGGCTATATAGACGAGTTCAGTCGTAGAAATTCTGTCATTCAGTGCAGATCGTGTTTTTCTGAATTTTCTTCCCGGTGAAGAATTTTTTATCATAATTTAAAATATTTAAGTGTAATTGATAAAAATTTGGTGGAATGTGAAATTATGATAGATTTCACTGAAATTCCGGTATAGGAGTATTAAATGAATTTATTCAGTCAGTAAAAACTTAGATTGGATGTATTACAAGAGGAATTATTGATAGAATGCAAGTTTTATGGTTTTCCTAAAAAGATATTTCATATTAACAAGAAAATATTTTTTGACTTCAACAAAAAAAGATAACAGATGACCTTTAAATGAGAATATCAATAAATATTAAATTTAATAAATCTATTTAAATTTAGTTAAAAAAAGCTGCCAGTTTTGATTTGTGAACTTTTTGGGTGTTCCTTTTTCAGTACACCAAAAATTTTCATAAGAAAGTAGATTTCATTTCGATCTTTATGTAAATTTTTTAACTATTACATTAATTTCTTAGCACTGACTATCGTTACGGAATTTTCCGTAAAACTAACCCGGTCAAGTGTAGCGCTAAGACTAGAGTTACGGAAAATTCTGTAACTTTAGCCCTGAACGAGCTGGAAAGTGGTTGGTCTTACGGAAAATTCCGTAACGGTAGACAGTTTCTAATTTCTTTATAATCAAGCAATAAATTTGGACTCTTTTGATATTTGCGCCTACTTGAATGCCATCATTTTGCATTATCGACTTATCGAATCTTGTTCTCGACAGCTGATCTTACGCAAAGCTAGCAAAACCAATTTTACGGCGGACAATCTAACGGATCTAACGCAAATGATACTAAAAATAGAACAGATTCAAGATGGAGGTTGAGCGTTTTCTTATAGGATACAGATTTGTCTAACAGCATAAATGTATTATTTGTTGCATACAATTCAGTGAAAAATTTCACTGACAACCAGTGAAGCATCACTGATTACCAGTGAAATTCTCACTGATGATCAGTGATTTGATAAGAGCGAAATATATTTTCACCGACTGAGAAATTTCACTAACAGGCAGTGAGAATTTGACTGGTAATCAGTGATATTTCACTGGTTGTCAGTGAAATTTTTCACTGAAGTGATACCAGTGACACTCTTCTGGATGTTTCAACCAGTGAATCTCAGTGATACAGTTTAAGAAAGTATGCATAGTACTTTCTCTGTCATTACTTAATTGCAGAAAAATACATTAAATTTATTAGATTTAAGTCAAGTTGAAAACTAGATTGTTCAAAATTTATCGAGCTTGGAGTAGTTACTGCGGCGTAACGTGGTTTAATTATGTTTTCAATTACGAAATAATTCCATAGCCGGCTGGCAGTCGTTCGTTTAATTCAAGTGGAAATCGGCCGCTAGCAAACGAATATTTATGGCATAGATAGCCAACATTAATAATCTCCTTTTGAAGGGAGATGTAAAATTAAGCATTGCTGCCAATGGCGATGACTAATTTACGCGTACTGCTCATTAGTTGCAGTTTCTCTCTCTTAGCAATCGCCTCAACATTCATTGTTTACTGAATCTTCAACGTATTTTAAGAGCGCAGAAGTGATAATGGGAATGAATTCGAGCCGCGTTAAACAATGATTTACGATACCCCTATCCATCTGCCACTTCGATTGCCACATTCTCTGACAGCAAACAAAAGAGAGCAGACAAGTTAGTTATAAAATTTTAGTTTGTCGGAAATCCTACAAATTATCTTAAAAAGAATACAGCTCTCAAAGTCTGATTGATTATATTGACTCTAAAATACATGTTTCTAAACTAACAATATTATTCTTGAAAATAATTAGCAAGATTTTTATTTTAAATTGTAAATATGTTTTAATTTTAGAACATATATGTTATGGAAGATTTCAATAACTGATCAGATTAATTATTAACTATTTTAAGATGATATTAATCTCGAATAGGTATTATTTAGTTGAAGAAGATGAGGATTTTAGAAAGATGATCTCCCAGAGGGTTTGCAGTCTCCCTTTTCTCAACTGGTTTTAATTGCGGCGTAATTGAGATTAATGAAAAGGCATGCGGGCGCTCGTGATATCACCCTCGTCAAATTAAAATTAAACAGTACACTGAACCGCGATCTAACTCCTTGCCCTCAATGGCGATTTTCACTGAACTTTGCTGATAAATATTATAGTGACCTCAAAACACTCTTAAGATAGTCCTCAACTCTGAAATATAAGATTTGTCTTAAGTTCCGAGAAAAATGTATCGTTCGTCTACTTTTTTCACGATAAAAAGTGATTGAAAATAAGTTTGATAGCAACACACGGAAAAAATGAGTCTGCTAAAGTTACCGAATTTTCTGTTTAAATAGGGACAGCATAGCTTTTCTATAAATCTTACCGAATTTGCTGCAGAGTACAGAGAATTTTATAAATTTACGGATACTTTCTGTAAAATTTACATACTTTTTTGACAGAAACGTTCAGTAAATGTGACAGAAAATATCCGTAAATTTATAAAATTACTTTCAATTCTGTAAATCCTGCAGAAAATTCGGTAATCTTCACAGAAAAGCGAGCAGAAAAGCTATGCTGTGCCTTAGGGCTTAGGGTAACCCTTAAATAAGTAGTCAAATTTTGTTTTCAAAATTATTTTGCTCCCAGGAGCGGGTTTTGTTCCAATGGCAAAAAAAATGATGTGCTTCAAATTTCAGCCAAATCGGTTAACACATATCTAGCACCTAGCACACACCTCTTGAAGTTTTCCATATGTAACATGGGGAAAAATGTAGAAAAATGGAAAATCCACATAACTTTCTAAGTTTTTGTCAAATTCTTCTATAAACTCAGGACCGCTGTCACCTTTCAAACCCGAAAAAATTAGTGCAGTGTTGGAAAAATCCAAAATGGCGATTGTTCAGATTGCACAAAAATTATTAATTTCCCCATTTTTCAAGGAAAGCCTTTATAACTTGCCAAAATGAGCAAGTTTATTTGCAGAAACTATGCAATAGCCAGTGACAGCCGAAATTTTGAAAAAATCCAAGATGGCGGCTGGCGAAATTTGAAAAATGATTAATTTATCCATTTTTCAACGGAAGCCTCTCAAACATGTCAAGATAAGCAAATTTATTTTCAAAAACTGTGCAGTAGGTCATGACAGTCGAAGTTTTGAAAAATTTCAAGATGGGTACTGACCAGCGATGTATGTACTCATTTTTCCTATAAATGTATAATGTATTCATAGTGGTTAAAAACAGATACTGTTACTACATGTTCTTAATCACGGTAAAGTTGCTTGGAAATTGTAAACTATTTCATATCAGGAATAGATTTTCTTAGATTGTGAACCGCCATCTTGCATTTTTTTTTTTCAAAATTTCGATTCTCATGCACTACTTCACAGTTTCTGAAAATAAATTTGCTTTTCTTGCTAAGATTGAGAGGCTGCCGTTAAAAATGGACACAATGAAACATTTTTTCAAATTTGATCAGCCGCCATCTGGGATTTTTTCAAAATTTCATCGTTACTGATAAGAAATGTGCTGATCTTGTCAAGTTTGAGAGGCTTTCTTTGAAAAATGGGGAAATTAATAACTTTTTGTAATCTAATCAGCTGCCATTTTGGATTTTTTCGAAATTTTTAATTTTTATTGGCAGCACTTGCTTTCTAGCTATTAATAAGATTTTTTCAAGAAATATCGGTTCCTTTTGTTGAAAACTATAGAAAATACAGTTTTGGTCATTTTTCATGGGTGTGCCATTTTGAAAATCGCAAAAACTTTTATTTTTAATCTAAACCACATTTTTCGGGTTTGAAAGAACGTTGCGGTCTTCGTTTTATAGAAGAATTCGATAAAAACTGAGAAAGTTAAATCAGGCTTCGAAATTCCACACTTTTTTACTTTTTTGATACTTTTTTAGGCAAGGCTACTTTTTTGCTACTTTTTTCAATGTAAAGCTATTTTTTTGTTACTTTTTTCAGTAAAGTGATAAAAAAAAATTGATCGTACTAACTAATTTCAGTTTTTAAAAATAAAGCTTTAAGCGCGAATTCTGGATCATTCCTTTCTTCTTACAAGGAGATGATCAGAGTTGGGATTTTTTTTGAATCTCATAAAGTCCCTACTGAGATTTCACTGAATGACTATGAATTTTCGAATGACTACCAAATATCGAAAAAATCGTCTTTCTTTAAAATTTTGTTTATGGATTGAAATGTTTATTTATTGAATTTTTATGTATAATTATGCAAATAAAAATTTTCAACACTTGTTTTTAATACGAAATTCAGCTGTTGAAAATTGAAGCAAATTAAAAATTTAATTTTCAACAGTTGGATTTTTAACAGATGGATTCTCAAGAGTTGATTTTTCGACAGTTGAATATTCAACTATTGAAAATAGAAGAAAATTTAAAATTCAACTGTTGAAATATCAATTAAAATTTTTTTTAGTTTTCAACTGTTGAAAATTCAATTTTTTTAAATATTTAATAATTGAACTTTCAACAGTTGAAAATTCGAGAAAAATGCGAATTTTATATTAAATACAAGTGTTGTTGAAAATTCGTCTCTTTGGGTAGAAAATTCAACAATTTTGGTAGAAAATTGAAGTATTTGTTTGGGAATTAACTTTTTTGTGAAAAATTAATATTTTTGGTACAACATTAAAATATTTTGGTGAAAAATTCAACTATTTGGTTGAAAAATTATATTTTTGGGTTGGTAATTCAACCGTTACGTAGATAATTCGTCTTTTTGTAGTTCCATAGAGCACTTCGAAGCCTGTTATGTGGATTTTTGTTTTTTCATACTTTACCCCATGTTAATCACATGGAAAAATTGATGGGGTATTCGGAGCACATCATTTTTTGGCTATTAGAACGAAACCCACTCCAGGGAGCAAAAAAAATTTTGAGTTCGAAAAATAAGGGACACCCTACTGTCCCTATTTTAACTGAAAATCTTGTAAGTTTAGCAGAATTTTTTTTCTGTGTGCATAAATATTCTCAAAACAAGAGTTCTAATGATTGAAGGGTAAAGGTTAACTTCTTTCTATTAAATTAAAAATTTATAGACTGACATTTAACATTTACATTGAAATTGGTTTCATGCAGGAGTAATTTATCAAAAATGTCTTTTTTAACTTTCTAAACATTAATATTAAATCATATGCTGAAGTTGTCAAGGAAACTAAATTTTAATTTATAGTCTTTAATTATGCTTTTTCGAAAGTAGGGACTAACTTGCGTAAGTCGAAACACTAGGATTTAAAGTCTGCCACGGAAAAAGAATTAGCATTGAATCAAGAAAACGCGTTTTCTTGTTCATATTAAAATCGCCATTTACTTGATCCAAGAACATGTATACTTGAATCAAGTAAAATTTACTTGAAGATGTGCTTGAAATTGAAAGTTTTAATCATGTTTGATAAATATTAAAAATTGGCTAATTATAAAATTTGTTGACACTGTTAGAAAAAATCGTGAGTACGAAAAGTGATTTTTGAAAATAATAAATTTATATTTAAACGTTAAAGAAGATCAGTCTACTTTCGTAAAGCTAATTATTCACAGATGGCTCATAAAATTATGACTGCGACTACCGATATGTAAATGAGGTCTGCAAAGCAGGTCATCGTAAAAAAATTGAACAACGTAATTCACATGTGGAAAAACTCAGCCGTTTAATAATAATCGATAAATATCGAAGATGCTCGGTATTGAGAGCTATAGAGAGAACTTGTTGCGCAACGAAGACTGCATGCCTGCGAAATTGCCCCATTATTACTTCATCTAGATCAGGATGGTGTTAGGATATTCCTTGCCTCCAGTCAGCCTAGCGTGAGCTACTCAACCGGCCATAGGTTGTTCAACTCCGATGAGAATAGCAAAACAGATCTTGACATAGGATCCGCTATATGCCTCGCACACTTTCTGCTATTACAAGATTATAACTGGTTCCGTTTATTTGTAATTAATCCACTTTAAAGTTCTGCTTCAGGTTCACTGCCTCACTTATTTCATTGTCAGTCTCGCTTCTCCAAATTGTAATGAGTAATTAATTCAACTTCAATCCTCTCTGTAACAACAACCTTTAGCGAGCCAATCTGCCTTGACGTCTTGATTCTTAATGAGACGATATACGAAAACTTAATACAATTTCTTATCTTTTTTTATTTCTTTTTATTGTGGTATTCAACTACAAATCAAGAGTAATTAACTTAATTCTGATTCCGAAGACCTGATTTTCTAATCGATTTGGAATCTAGATTTAATGATATACATTAGACGAACATCGCCTCGTAATTTTACGCCCCAGAGACATTAAGAACCGATTTAACCGGTGTAACGTGTCAGTCATATTTGTTTAACATTTTGTTTACAGGCGGAAGCTTTAATTAATTCAGATCTATTTTTCGGAGCAACTCAAGGCCAATCTAAACTTGTTATTAGACTCCAGTCTCTTTTACGAAATCTTTTTCGACCCGTCAGTTTTCAATTGATGGGCATTCATAAATAACGCAAGATTTAGGGTATTCGAATTTAAATTTTTTAGTCACGTTTGACCTTAATGTTTGATCGCAAATTATGCGGTAAAACTGATCTTTTCTGCAAAGAATAAGGATCATTCATCAATCTGCGGCTTGTTCCTCGTATTTCACCAAAAGACAAAGAGATTTATTGGATATCTGTCTTGCTTGGAAGGTTATACGCGTTACTGTCCTTGTTAACATCCCAGAACACCAGTGGAGAACATACATAAAGCCTCAGACTGTCTTTTTTCAAGGAAAACGGTAGAGATACGATCATAGATATACACAAATTTTCCCGGGAGTTCATCTCCTGGGACTTGTCAAGGAACTGTTTACCATTGGAGATGGACCTCTGTCCTTTTGCATGTGGGTGGTTCTCGTTGATGGCGACAGCAGTGTCGTCCAGGTTTCCAGACGGATGCAGAAGCAGACTATAGAGCTGTCCAAGTGACGAGCGAAGTAACCGTCTGGCGATCTGCCTGCCGAGGGTCGTAAGTGCAGGCTAAGTTACTCGTAAGTGCATTGAAATCTGGCGAGTTTCATGACCATCATCTAGTGGCGCCAGGACCACCAAAGAACTCCCCAGAGAAAATCCATAATGCATGATTTATTATCATTATTATTATTATTATACCATTAAGCCAAATCCCTTTCGCGGTAAGCGTAACTCGTTCGGTTCTAGCCTCGTTATACTAACGGGGATCAAGGAATTTATATGGCAAGGGTATGTAAGGGATGTGTAGGAGAAGGGATGGGTTTTAGAATTCTAGATCAATCTGGAAGTCGCGTGTTGCTCATTCAAATGACACACCTGTCCCACAACACATATCCGACACAAGTCGCTGATCAATCTTCTTACCAATCACCCCAGGTGAAGAGTTTCACAGAGCTATCATACATAACGAATATTAGAATATTATATTGTGGTAAAATGAAGAAGTATACCAAGTTTCATAAAGAAAAACCGTTTGGTTTAGTAACTACAGGTTCGAGACACAAAATTGTCCTTACCATATATATGCCGCAAGAATTCCATGCCAACCGCGTTCACTTCATTCCTATCCTTTTATTGATACGCCTATGTCTCGCTACCATATAGCACGGTGGGTGCAAGCGCAGAATTATATATTGCAATTTTAGTTTTGTTCGTTACAATTTTACTTCTAGTAATAGCTCCCACACTGACGATAATCTTTCTACTCTCGTATATACGTTTGGATATCTCTGCATCTATCTTGCCGTCAGCAGTAAATAATCTTCAAAGGTACGCGAAATCATCGAATTGTTCTATCCTCTCTTCGTTTAAGGCAATGTTGCATACTGTTTTCTCACTCCTTCTTTGAAAAACGATAATTTTTGTTTTATTTGCGTTAATCTTGAAATCCCTACTCTTCATGCTGGTGTCCAAAATGTCCAGCCTGCTCAACATTATCTCCAAATCATCGACTGATTCTGCCGTAACAACCTTATCATCTGCAAACGCCAGTCCACGCACTTTCACTGTCTCGAGATCAACATCAGTCTTTGTCAACAATGCCTAATCAATGTCAACAGTGCCCACTGAAATAGATCATTGTCAACAATGACCGGTTATTGTCGGTAACGTGTATCCCGCAGAGACTAAAATTCTGAAATTTCCAACATTGACCGATTATTGTCGATAATTCTCGAAGACCAGCGGTCAATGTCACTTTGCTTTAATTCTTCAGAGTTGAGAGCAACAGCGAGAAACTACTCGTATTTACATGGCCAATGTCGGTTTTCTGAAAACTATTACTTTTCGGGATTGGCAATGTTTAGCTCATTGAACTCCATAGTTTTGTGTTAAATCTTAGAAAATTGAATATTCCATTACAACTGATTTAAAATAGATGCTATATGAAAATCTTGTAAACAATTTTAATTTTAAAAATTCAGAATTTGACTATTCTCCAATGTTTGACTCTTCTCCAGTCAATGCGCTTTATTATTCTTCACTGAACTAACCAAAAATGTCTTCCTGATGACAAATTAAAAACAGTTCTTCAGTTTTTAAACAAATTGTTTTAAAAAAATTCACCAATTGGATATTTTTTAATTAATGTGCTCAATTTTTATGGAATCAACTAAGAAAGTTTTTCCGATGAATCTTTGTTATGATAATTTGCGAACTGACAACTGTGAACTGTTTAAACAATTTTTGTTAACAAATGTACAGTTTTACTATTTTTCAATGTATGGGCGCAAGTTTTGATTCTTCTTCTTCTTCATCAGAACAGCTAAACTTCACTTCAGAAGGTATGAACGTACAATACTGGTCACTAGATGAATTTTTGACATCACAACAGGTTATCTTTACGTACCTGACCAATAATGAATCATAGTTTCTCGCCGCCAATCAGGCTCTTGCCTGCCCTAATCAAGGATTGCCCTAATTTTGTAGAATTGATGCAAAGTTACATTGACCGCTGGTATTTGGGCATTGTCGACAATGACCAGACAATGTTGGAAATTTCAACATTTTAGTTTCTGGGATAGACATTGAATAGACATTGCCCACAATGACTGATTTTCGACATTGACTGCAACATATATATGGAAAGAAAATTTTAATTCTTTATTCGCATCCTTTAAACGTTACGCTTGGACTTACCAACATTTTTGTTGCGTCATATTTCTCCTTCAAAATTTCTGTCAACATAATAAATGATAATGACAATGTGGTAATATCAACTGCCTATCTAAGATATTTCCAGTACAAAAATTCTTGGTTTAATCAAAAATCTCAGCGAACAAATATTCTTTTATCATTGAAAATAAAATGGGACTGACGTTTCATTAGATTGTTGATTAAGATACGGAATACGTGGAATGAAAGAAGTTCGATATTATCGGGAATCAGATAAACTTTCTATATGAGTTGTGAAATCTAATAGGTGATGTCAGCGTTAGTTCGATTAACCCTAGTGTCTCTATCAGTTTCCCGCGAGAAATGTCGATCACTCCAATTATTTTCACTAGGCAGGCTCGTTAACGATAACAGCAGGCAATGTTAATCGGTGCAGCAGAGCGGCAGACATTCGACGGCAATTTATTCCCCACGAGCTACAGTCATAGGTCAAGATTTCGAAATCAAACTTTTTTCACCGAGTCAGCAACTCAGCGTTTTAGAAACATCAAGTCTCCTGCATTCTATTTACTTTCTTCTTTATAATTTTTTGCCTTTGGTTTCATTATTGATTGAGCTATCAGCCTTATAACTTTGTATATTTGGTTTTCAGTGGTTGGTAAATGGTCGTCTATAAACTATATTACCAATTTTTGGATTACTTTTACCCCTGACCCTCCGTCCCACCTCGTTGATGACCGTAGTCCCCCCCCCCTAAATTCACGTAGCCGTTGGCTTAACACGGATTTCACATTCATTCTGCGTTTTTTCGCTTTTCTATTGAGTTTAGTTGCCAATTTGCCTACGTTTGAACTATAAGCTTCGGTAATGAATTAAGAACAATTAAAAATATTAAAACATCAGACTTTACAGCCCCAAATACTCCCAAAACAGAGGAAATAGGGTGATTTTTCATGAAAATAGGGGAATAAATTCTTTGAAATAAAATTATTGTAGACACCATGTTGAATTCAATAAGAAACGCTTTGAATTCCTAAAAGTCGAGATATATTACATTTTCAACAAAATAGTTGAATTTTCAACCATAAAAAAAGATTAATTTTCTGCCAAAACAGATAAACTTTCAATCCAAAAAGATGAGTTTTCAACAACAAAAATTAATTTTTTACCAGACAGTTTCATTAACAACCAAATAGTCGAATTTTCAAACAAAAACGATTAGAATTTATCTGTAGTTGAAATTGAATTTGTTTTTTATAAAAACAGCCAAAAAAGATGTCTTTTCTACCATAAACGATGAAATTTCAATTCAGAAGGACAAATTTTCAATAAAACAATTGAATTTTCTGCCAAAACGATGACCAACAAAATAGCTTAATTTTCAACAAAATAATTAAACTTTCAACAAAATACATAATTGAATTTACAACCAAATAGCTGAATTTTTATCCTACAAAGATGAATTTTCAACTAGAAAGATCCATTTTTTTCCAAAAGACTAATTTCCAACAAAGTACATGAATTTACAACCAAAAAGTTGAATTTTTAACCAAAAAACATAAGCTTTCAGACAAAAATGGAATAGTTGAATTTTCAGTTTCAAAAATTACTTTTCAACAAATTAAAAGAAAGAGAATTTTCAACCAGCTGAATTCAACGAAAATAAACGAGTTTCAAACAAAATAGTTCAATCCTCAAACAAATAGATGAATTTTCAACCATATAGTTGGATTTTCAGTTGAATTCAACCAAAAAAACGAATTTTTAACAAAATAGTTGAATCTTCAACCAAAACAGATTAATTTTCAACCAAGCATTTACATTCTTAATCGAAAAAGATGGATTTTCAACCAAATAGATTCAATTTTACAAGAAAAGATCAATTTTCAATTAAAAATATCAATTTCCAACCAAAACTGGAATACTTACATTTTCAGTTAAAAAAATTAATTCTCAACCAAAAAAAAAAAACGATTTTCCAACAGAATAATTACATTTTCAACCAAAAAGAGATGAAGTTTCAACTAAAATGATGAATATTTTTTAAAAAGTTTTCAACAAAAGAGTTCAACGTTCAACTAAATAGTAGAATTTTCAACCAAAAAGATGATTTTTTAAGAAGGAAAATTAATTTTCCTCTAAAAAAGATGAATTATCAACAAAATACATGCATTTTCAATCAAATAGTGGAATTTTCCGCTAAAAAAGATAAATTTTCAATCAGATAGTTGAATTTTTAAGTAAAAAAGATAATGTTTCAACCAAAAATGGAACAGTTAAAGTTTCGATTGAAAAAATTAATTTTCAACAAAAGAGATGAATCTTCAACCAAAAAAATTAATTGTTAATAAAATAGTTCAATTTTAAACCAAGCAATTGAATTTTGGACTAAAAACCACTACTAATGCGAGGCCGGCGACAATGCTCTCTCTCGGCGTCTCCGACCCCTCACCACCGAACGCGAACCGGCAGACATTCTAGGAAGACAATAAATCGAGGGCAAATAAAGGGAGGTTCCAGTGCATTAATTCAGTTCGCACTTAAGCGAAAAAACGAGAAAACGGGGAAAAAGGAGAAGTTTCTTGAAAACAGAGGAAAAAAGAAGAATTCTTTTAGAAGGAGTAAAGAGGGGAATAGGAGGAAGAGTGTGAAGTTTGAAATATGAAAATGATTTTCAAACTTATTAACTCGCTTATTTAGCTATTATCTAAGTTCGTAAAGTTACTTCCACTGACCCCCTCCCCCCACACCATGTTGTCGACCATAGTTTTTGGGGTGTCCCCCTCCACCCTCAAATTGGTAACGTAGTCTCGTAGTGAATGGATGCCCCCTAATCTATCGTGATTTAATTTTTAGGGTTTCGTAGCCCCGAACAGAAACCCTTATAGTTTCGGGCAGCTGTCCGTCCGTCCGTCGTACTTTTCTCTCGGGAGAGGAATGGTGGGGGTCGTGGTGCAGGAAGTGTTGAAAGGGGAAGTGGTGGGGTGGTGATAGAATCGGATAGGATCGGATAGAAATGGATTTGTTCGGATAAGATCGGATAGATTTGGACAGAAACTAAATATAAGAAATTCCCCATCACTTTCTTTCTCAACTATTTCTTTTTTAATTTTAGAAAAACAATGGTGTCAATGTCCACGCTACGAAATTCTTTTTTGTAGGCGCATATCACCTTCTTTCACTAATTTTTAGTATTTCAGGTTGCTTGGGAATCCCCTTACTTCTTCCACCATGTCTCTCAACTCCCACGGAATTCTAACCTCGAAACTCGGTACATATTTGTTAGCTCGTAAACTGGGTATACTGATAAGACAGGAATCCATTCGGGCAGTGGGCCGTATGTGGTGACACGGTGGCACGACGTGCTTGGTCTTTTCACCTATGCAACACGTTTATTCTACAATCTATCGGCATGCATAGACGCACATATCGGCCTGCTGATGTGTATGCAAAGAAACAGCTGAGAGGATGCAGGATGGAAAAGGAGAAGAATAGAGAAACTCAAGTGCAGAAGAAAGAAAGAAAACCCCATTGCATTGACGAGTTCGGTCGTCGGTTGGTGAGCATCGTTGGCTGGAGTCGTTCGGCTCTTACCGCTCTAAAGTCTGGCTTAGCACTCAGTATTGGTACGACTGTCGAGCCGGTCGGACCTCATCGCTCGATTGTCACACACGCTTCGCGAATGCCTTTTTTTCAACTTCAATCTATGAATGAGATAAGCCAATCAGCCTCTAAAAACTGTTGACGCATCAACAAACAATCTCGAATAAGTTCAAACTAGTCTCTCGTCGAAGAAAATTCCCCTGGAATTACTGGAATATCTTGAACGAGAGTGCAGTGTTAGTTTAAAGTGGAGTCAGTAGAGAGTAGAGATATTGTCAATTATCTCTAAAAACTATTGACGCATCAACAAACAATCGCGAACAAGTTCAAACTAGTCCCTCGTTGAAGAAAATTCCCCTGGAATTACTGGAATATCTTCAATGAGAGTGCAGTGTTAGTTTAAAGTGGAGTCAGTAGAGAGTAGAGATTTGTCAATTATCTCGAAAAACTGTTAAGGTATCAAGAAACAGTCTCGAACAAGTCCGAACCAGTTGATGAAAATTTCCCTGGGATTACTGGAATTTCTTCATCAGAGTTCAGTGCTGCTTTAAAGTGGACTTGGAGATCACAGATATTGTCAACAGTGTTTGTTGTCAGTTGTCATCAACGATTGACAGTGATTCGAATAAGTTTTTAATCGTCAGAACCTAACCTCAAATTACAAATTACAAATGCAAGTGAATGAACTCGCGATGAGTGGTTTTAGAGCAAAGGTCATTGGTTGTGTAGTGAAGTTGAATGCACACCAGGATGGTGTTTACCAAGCTCATCGACTGGATCACTCGTGTGCTGTTTCGTGAGGAATTTAATTTAAATTTACTCGCGCGTGATTCACTGTCGATCCTGCACGTGCGCGGCAGCTTTGTTGACGAAAACAAACGAGAGCGTTTTGGAATACAAAAGTGTTACGGAATCGAAGAATTTCGGAATCCAGTTTGAATTGGTAAAGAGTGCAAGGTTTTTTTTTCTTTAAAATTGTGGTTCCTTGTGGGGTTTAAGTTGACAATCCCTGCTGACAGCAACGTGGTGAGGTTATTTCTTGCCGGCTCGATACTGTTGACGCAAGTGGATACTTTCTGTTGAGCACGTGGATACGCCACTGATGAAACTTGCCGCGCAAGGAATGCGATCTTATCTCGATCAGAGGTAAATCCTTATACTTTTTTAATCCGATTATGAACCGGGTATTTATTTATATTCGTAGCGTTGTGTGTGAGAGTAGTCAGTCGACAAACTGACGGCCGTCAGTTTTGTAATCAACAGTGGGCTGAAATATTAACAAGATCTTTCTTAAAGATCGAAATGAAATCTACTTTCTTATGAAAATTTTTTGTGTACTGAAAAAGAAACAACCAAAAAGTTCACAAATCAAAAATAGACTTCGAAACCACCCGTTTTTGCGGCTCATTAGAGACAAATACAATAAATGTACAACAAAAAGAAAAAAGAGAGAGAAAAAGAAAGAGTCAAGTATCCCAACCTCTCACTCTTTCTTTTCTCCGTCCTTTTTATACTAGTGTGGAACAACATGTTTCGAAGTCAATTTTTACTTCCTCATCATGGGTAATTTATAGGAAAACTACAGTTATAAATAATAAAACCTATATTAATAAAATTCAAATATAACTGAAAATAAAAATAAAGAATTTAATATCAAATGTTGTTTGGTCAATTGTTCTGTCTTCTTATTAAAATCAAAAGACTTTAAGATAAAAGTGAAATTTACTTGCGTATGAAAATTTTTTATGTACTAAAAAAGAAACACCCAAAAAGTTCACAAATCAAAAATAGACTTCCAAACTACCCACTTTGGAGGCTCATTAAAGACAAATACAATAAATGTACAACAAAAAAGAAAAAAGAGGGAGAAAAAGAGTCAACCTTACCAACCTCTCACTCTTTCTCTTCTCCGTCTTTTTTATACTACTGTAGACCCACATGTTTGGAAGTCAATTTAGAAACCCTCATCAGGGGTAATTTATATTTTAAAGGGAAAACTACAGTTGTAAATAATAATACTTATATTAATAAAATTCAAATATTTCCTGAAAATAAAAATAAAGAATTTCAATTTTCCTATTTTCTTATTAAAATCAAAAGACTTTAAGATCAAAATAAAATCTCCTTTCGAATGAAAATTTCTTATGTGCTGAGAAGGAAACACCCAAAAAATTCACAAATCAAAAAAAGACTTCGAAACTACCTGTTTCTACGACTCATTAGAGACAAACGTACATTAAATATACAACAAAAGGAAAAAAAGAGGGAGAAAAAGAAAGAGTCAATCATACCAACCTATTACTCTTTCTTTTTTTCGTCCATTTTATACTACATACTGGGGAACAACATGTTTCGAAGTCAATTTGGACATCCTAATCAGGGGTAATTTATAGAAAAATTACACTTATAAAAAATGAAACTTATATTAATTAAATTAAAATATTTTCTGAAAATAATAATAAAGAATTTAATATCAAATGTCGTTTGGTCAATTATTCTATTTTCTTATTAAAATCAAAAGACTTTAAGAACAAAGTGAAATTTACTTTCGTATGAAACTTTTTGTGTACTGAGAAAGAAACACCCAAAAAGTTCACAAATAGAAAAAGGATTGGAAACTACCCGCTTTTACGGCTCATTGGAAGAAATGTACAATAAATGCACAACAAAAAGAAAAAATAAGGGAGAAAAAGAAAAAATCATCAATACCTACCTCTCACCTTTTCTTTTCCCTGTCTTTTTTATACTACTGGGGCCAACATGTTTCGAAGTCAAATTAGACATCCTAATCAGGGGTAATTTATAGGAAAAATATACAGTTATGAATAATAAAACCTATATTAATTAAATTCAAATATTACCTGAAAATAATAATAAAAAATTAATTATCAAATGTTGTTTGGCTAATTTTGCTATTTTCTTGGTAAAATCAGAAGTCTTTAAGATCGAAATGAAATCTACTTTCTTATGAAAATTTTTTGTGTACTAAGAAAGAAACACCCAAAAAGTTCGCGATTCAAAAATAGACTTCGAAACTACCCGTTTTTACGGCTCATTAGAAAAAAATGTACAATAAATGTACAACAAGAAGAAAAAAAAAGGGAGAAAAAGAAAGAGTCAACCATAGCAACTTCTCACTCTTTCTTTTCTCCGTCTTTTTTATACTAGATACTGAGGACCAACATGTTTCGAAGTCAATTTTGATTTCCTCGTTAGGGGTAATTTATGGGAAAACTACAGTTATAAATAATGAAACCTATGTTAAGTAAATTCAAATATGACCTGAAAATAATATGTAAGAATGTAATATCAAATGTTGTTTAGTCATTTTTCTATTTTCTTGTTAAAATAAAAAACCTTTCAAATCGAAATGAAATCTATTTTTTTCAGAAAAGTTTTATTGCACTAAAATACAAAGCACCAGAAAGTTCACTGTATCTGTGCATGGCAAACTTTTTAAAAACAAATTCAATATAGATTTCTTCAATTTATTGATAGTCTCATTAAAATTTTCTTTGTATCTTTTTTTGTTAAAGTCATAACATACTTTCTTGTTAATGTCAAATATCTTTTTTTTTTGGAAAAACCATCATTTCATCAATTTGGGTGTTTCCTTTTTAGTACACAAAAAGTTTTCATAAGAAAGTAGATTTCATTTCGATCTTTAAGAAATTTTAAAAGAGAAACATCAAGCAAAGATTTGTTCCAATCCGCAGAGTTGCCTATGAATACTATTAAGATTTTTTAAAATATTGAGGTATTAATAATTAACTCAATTTACGAAAAGATATCTATTTTTATTCATGTATCTGAAGTTAAGAACGTTCAAATGAACGAAACAGTTTTCCTCACTTCTATTTTATCCACAATATTGTTCCAGTTATAATTTAAAATAATGCATTATAAGTTTTTTTGGTAATCTATTATTCCCAATATGAATGAACAAACGTTTTAGCACTGCTTCTATCTTACAAAGCCTTCAGTAAAAATTTTCGTTCATTTGAACTTTCAGAACTTCAAGCGCAATTTTTATTCAAATATAGGATACAAATTTGAGAAAGTTAGTAATGTTTAGAAATGTATTATTTTTTTGGATTTTCACCTTTTTCTTTTTTGAAAAATTCAATTCTCTGAATGGACTGGTTCTAAATCAACCCATACAGTTAAGAAGATGCAAGTTTTATTTTCATCGTTTTTTTTTTTGGCAAAAAATGTTTGTAAACATAAACTCAAACAGTCATTTTATGCAACTGAAATTGCACATGAAGCCCTTAACGAGAAAAGTATGTTCGCAAAGAATAGTGTGATAGGCTCATTAGAGGCAATTAAATAACAAAGGAAAAAAGAGGGAGAAAAAGAGTCATCTCTTTTACTTATTCTTCCTCCGTCTTCTTCGTTCGTACTACTAGGATCCAACATGTTTCAAACCTCCAGGTCATTTAGATAGCATCAGGGTAATTTTATAGGAAACTGCGTTAAAAAATTTTGGTCTTATGCTTTATATTAATCAGAAAATGTAGATTTGAAATGCGGCAATCCTCTCACTCGGCCCCTTGGACTCCTCATCAACGAATGCGAGTCGGCGGCAATTCTATGAAGGTGATATACCGAGGCCCGTTAAATGGAGAGTTGATTTTTGAGTTGAGTACTTATCTTTTTGTTTTTTTATGTTTCGTCGCTGGTTCGTAAAAATGCGGGGTGTTATTAGGCTTGAAATCTTTCACTTGGTTACGAGATTGTAATTTTCTCCTTTATATGTATCTTGAAACTTAAAACATGCAACAGTTTTGGTTTTGATATGTTCCAAAAAGTACCGAGTGGAATTTGGTTTGGTTTCCGGTAACGATATTCAGGGTTGATACAGGTTAGGGAATTCCAGAAAGTCAGGAAAAGTCAGGTAATTTAAAACTGCTCAGGAAAAACCTGAAAGGGTCAGGGAATTTTTGAAAAACGGTAGTTGAAGTTAATAAAGTTCTGTATGAATGTTGTCACTACAAATGTTTAAGATAAATTTAAAAACAAACATTTTTTTGCATTAACATTATTAATCTCGGCGGGCTTCGAAGTTCCACACATTTTTACTTTTTTAATACTGTTTTAGGTAAAGCTACTTTTTTGCTACTTTTTTCAGTGGAATGATATAAAAATTTTCGACTAACAAGTTTGAGTTTTTTAAAAACAAAAAAATTAAAAATGAAAGAAAGTACCGCCCCAAAAAAAAGAAATCAATCAAAATAGAACAGTCGATGGGTTTCTACACAAATCTCAAAATAAGGAGACGTAGTATATTATACATTTATCACTCATTTATCAGCTTCTTCCTATTTTTTGTATGGGTGGAAATGTTTATTTATTATATTCTCATGTAAAATTATGTATATTTGACATTTTTGTTCTATATTTAAATAAAAATTGATATCTTTTCATAAATTGAGTTAATCATTAATGCTTCAATTAAAAGAAATCTGAATGGTATTTATAGGCAACCCTACAGATTGGAACAAACC
>JAUMHM010000031.1:29435486-29446563 GCA_032362435.1 Melikaiella ostensackeni | reverse complement strand
AAAGTAATTATATTCATATAAATTTACATGAGAATTGAATAAATGAACATTTCAATCCTTAAAATGAAAATTAAAAAAAAGAGTTTTTCAAAAACTAGTCGCCCTTTTTGTATTTAACAATTCTTTTTTTTATTTATTAAACATTTCAGCTGAATTTCGTCTTCCTGGTTGAAATTTCAACTGTTTTGTTGAAAACTTGTCTTTTTGGATTTATAGTTCAACCGTTTTGTTGAAAATTCGTCTTTTTGGGGTTGAAAATTCAACTATTTTGGTTAAAAATTTAACTGCTTTGTAGAAAATTCATCGTTTTGGCTTGATACTCTAACAATTTTGTTAAAATTGTTTTTCTTTCTTCACTGAAATATCTTTCTTGATTTTGTAGAGTCGAGTAAGAACTGAACCTTAGCGGAACGGAAACTTTGTCTATTGTAAGTTGATTTAGAAGCAATCTATTCAGATTATTCCATTTTTTATCATAGAAAAATGTAATAATCCAAACAATAATACATTTCTAAAAATTGCTAACTTCATCAAATTTTTGTTCTATATTTAAATAAAAATTGATATCTTTTGGATAATTAAGTTAATCATTAATGCTTCAATTAAAAGAAATCTGAATGGTATTTATAGGCAACCCTACAGATTGGAACAAACCTTTGCTTAATGTCTCTCTTTTAAAATTCCTTAAAGATCGAAATAAAATATACTTTCTTATGAAAGTTTTTATGTACTAAAATAGAACCCAAAAAAATCAAAAAATCAAAAAAAGACTTCGTATTGATGAAAAATTTTCTCCATTAAAATAAAGCTTTACCGTGAAGTCGTGATTGTAATTTTTTTCTCACAAATTGAAATATTGAAAAAGTGGATTATTTTATCAATGTTTTATTTTTCAAAAATTCTTTTTTTTTTCAAATTAAATCTAGATGGAAATAAAACTTTCGTAATTTAACTTCGGGTATGAATTCCTGAGTATCTATTTCGTGTTTTGACAAAATTGAAATTTATGTCTCAATTAATGTTGTGGTGAATTGTGAAAAATAATGGATTATAATTTTTTAATTTTCTACGCAGTAAGTCAATTTTTTTGTACTCTGATTTTTCCTCTTTGGTATTATGAAATTCAGCAAAATTGATATAAATTTGGGTAAGGAGATGGATGTGATTGGGGGACCGGTTAAAAAAGGAAAAATAAGATTCATGGGTTGTTCCAAATAAAAATTTTTTATATTAATAAGAAAATAGAAAAATTGACCGTACAACATTTGATATTAAATTTTTTATTTTTCAGGTAATATTTGAATTTAATTAATATAGGTTTCCTTATTTATAACTGTAGTTTTCTATAAATTACTCCTAATGAGGATGTCTAAACTGGCTTCGTAACATGTTGGGTCCCCAGTAGTATAAAAAAGACGGAGAGAAAAAAGAGTGAGCGGTTGTTTCGGTTGACTCTTTCTTTTTTTCCTTTCTTTTCATTTTGTTTTACATTTATTGTACATTTTTTTCTAATGAGCCGTACAGTCGGTAGTTTCGAAGTCTATTTTTGACTTGTGGATTTTTTTGTGTTCTATTTTATTGCACAAAAATTTTCATAAGAAAGTAGACTTCATTTCAATCTTCAAGAAAGTCTATTACTTTATGTTTCTGTTCCTGATATTTGAAAGAAAAACTTTCAAAAAGAGAAACTCTAATATGTTTTGAAAATTCAACTCTTTTGATGAATTTAGTCTTTTTGGTTTGAAACTTGATCTCTTTTCGTAGAAATTTCTTCTAATCGCTTTTTTTTTATTAAAAATTCAACTGTTTGGTTGAAAATTAATCTGTTTCGGTTGATCATTCAACTATTTTGTCAAAAATCGTCTCTGGCAGTGAAGAATTTAACAATTTGGTTGAAAATCACATTTTCTGTTGAAAATTAACTTTTATGTTGAAAATTCATATTTTCGGATTGAAAATCACGTCTGTTTTTACTTGTATTGTCTTTTATTATCCTGTCAACTCTGCAATAAAAAAAATCCTAGTAATGAAAATTGAAAAAAAAACGGCAAATTTTTAGGGGCGGCACGGCATGCAGTCTGTCTTTTATTATTACAGAATACGTCTGCTTTCACTCCTATTGTATATTTTTTTGTTTGTCAACACTCTGCAATCGCAAACACTAGTAATGAAAATTGAAAAAGGGCGGTGAATTTTAGGGTAGCCTAGGGTGGCCTGAGACCTAAATCCGACTCTGCTTATCAAAAAGACGATGATTTGAATTTTATAACTTGCAGCCATCATCATTTCATTCTTTTTGGCAGATAATTGTGATTTATTTTTTTTACTTCTCGGTTTTCTTAATAATGATACCTTACACCCTTTTGCTCAGCGACCCTTCAGTTGTTTTTCTATTTTTGCCTCTCTTCCACTTATTGTCAATCAGCAAAAGTGAGCAAGAGTGGATTTCAATTTCTTACAAAATTTTTATTTTCTTATAAAACCTACATGGGCCATGAAAACATCTTGCATCTTGCAGACTGGTACATTCCCTGCAGCTGAAAGAAAACACTTGAACTTGAGAGGATACAGATTTTCTGAGAAGGTAATATGATTCTGAAACGCAGTGGAAAATATTCTTCTTTAAGTATGTAAAAATTTAAGATCTGAAAATTTTACTTAAGAATTCGATCAAAGAATCCCTCAAATCCTGAAATCATCAATTTTTTTAATTGCACTATACATTTCTCTGAGATTGCGAGAAAAATATTCTGCATAGTGGAGGGATCTATCATTATAATTATCATGATTTCACGATCTAAGATCATTGGAGGAATCATAAAATGGGAATAAAGTCTGATTCTAGTTTTGTTTTTAACATCTTTGGTATTTCTGATATGTTCATTTATCAGGAACAAATAAAATTGTATAGTAATGTTTATCTTTTTCAAGTCTACGCGAGATAATTCTCATTCATTGATTGACAATAAGAAAATATTGAATTACTTTTTAAGTCTGCCTATAGAATTTTAGATTTTGAAAGAAGAGATTAAATTCGAGATCAAATTTAATTCGATCGTTTTTTAAATGTTTTTTAAACTCATCTTTTTGTTCTCTTAATTTTCGAATTTAAAATTTGATGTAAAAAAAGAGGAAATATATAATAAGAGTGACATCACACAGGCCATCTCATCATCTTGGAATTCTTGGTCGATTACATCTCCTGCGTCTGACGTGCTACATCAATTACTCGTACTTGAAACAAAGTCCAGCCTGTTGTTTTTGCGTTTTTCCATGTTTTCACGTTGAAATTGAAGCTTAATCGGAACCTTCAACATTACTCACTGCAATCTTGTGATATTTTCTCAAGCATGTTTCACGTGGCCATGAGAACTGAGATTTCGCTGCGAGAAGCAATTTATTCATTACTTCTATTGTCTTACATCATTTTTTTTATTTGAGTTTTTATCATTTTTGACTTTAAAATTCTGAAAAGATTGTACAAAACCTTCTTGAACGCATCCAAATTCTTATCAAGAAGATATGTCATTTCAGATGTTATCTTTTCTTTCGAAAGACTTCTTTAATTTTATTTCTCGTTTTCTTCTTTTTGTGAAATTTTTTTACGTGAATGGTTTAGTAAATTCATTCACTTATCTGTCTGCATGTAACAGTTACCTTTGTCAAGGTCTTTTTTTCACAAAGAAACAAGAAGTTTAACGACGATTTGTCACATCTTCCTCTTATGAAATAAGTCACGATTGCGATAGCGAATGTTCTCACAGGGCATTTTCGAGTAAACGACCGTCGCGAAAAAACTTATCTTGCAAAATTTTACGTTGCAGTTTAAATCCATGTAACTTTGTAAAAGATAAGCTTATCTGATAACCTCAACAGAGAATGGAAAAAGTTTGAAGTATTCTGCAAAAAGAGCTAAATAAAAGAGCGACGTTATTAAAAAATTATTGTCCTTTTCAATTCCACTTTCATATGAATTATTTCATTCGATGAATGGATTTAGAGAATTAATGCGAAATTATAAGTCGCCACAACAATAGGACGTTTCATAATCTCAGCTACTTCTAAATCGAATTGTTCGTGACGCGAATGATAACCTGAACGTAAGCAGAATACGCGATCTGATCAATCCTTTCTCTCATGGATAATACTCGAATTAGTCAGCGTCTACAACTAATAGTAGAATTATTTAAAAAAAGTGTATTTATAAAATATATAATTAACAATTACACTGGAACCTCGATTTATAGACGATTTCGGGTATGGCCTCCGATGGCCGTGACGCTCTTCCAAGAATTTCTATGACATAAACAGTCAGGGCCGTATGAAAATTTTTAGTAGGAATACGTAATGTTAATTAACTGTATTTTGTACAAGTGTAGATTCTTGTTATAAAGGATGGACCTTTTTCAATAATAAAGCCTAATTAGTGAAAAGAGAATTTTCCACGTGTATTTAAATATGAATTCGAAATATGTTCACAAGTGTTCGACCTGCCCGCTTTGTGGCTAAGGGGCTGCTCAACTCATCAACGACCGAAATTCTAGGAACAGCTTAAACGGAGGGACTTTATATGGAGGTTCCAGTGTATTTTAGAGACTACATTTAGAAGTTAAGCCTATCGACAAAGCAATTTTTCACTATAGGATCTTCTTTTGACCATGTTTTTAGATTGAGAAGAAGTAGTTGACAGATCGGAAATTGAAATGTATTATGTTTTATTCGAGAAATTTTGCAAGTTTCTTTTTTAATAATTGACGCGTGACTGAACTCACAATTAGGAGTCAAGTATCGTGATATGCAAATTCCAAATTGTCAATGAATAACAAGTTTGTATTATAGATCAGTCTGGTAATTCACATCCACGTGGCATTAGAGCCCAAATGATTGAGCATGCATGCATTATCTTACTACTTGATAGTACTGAGTCACGCATTTCTGCATGAAGTAATGAAGTTTGTAACATGAAATTACGCCTTGCTTTATCATTAAAAAACCCTCATTTGAGTTTTGTTTTATTTTACGAGTATGAAGCTATAAATCCAGCCACAAAAAATATAGTTTCAGTTGGAAATACTCACAATTTTTTGCTCGTAGTTTGCATTAACTTATTCTTGAAACTCTGGAGTAATTTATAAAAAGTAGTAAAATTAATAATTCATTTATGGTTATTAACTGTAATTTTTCGAATACAGATGTCCATAGTCATGCAGTTCTTTTAAGTACATAGTACAGTATAGAAAATAAGTTGATAAAACTTGTTGCTATTATTGATTGTCATATACGTGAATTCCACTATCGCATTCGATAAGACTAGCTAAAGAAATTTTTTTCTTAAATTTTTAGTTTTCCAGATTTTTATAAAAATCCATTAACACGGGAGAATTTTTGCAGAATTCTGAAAAGAATGAAAATAAAGTACTTTGGATTTGTAATACATGTAATTGCAAAACATCATTAACTATCCATTACTTTGAATATTTTTATAATTACTATATTCTTTGATTATTTTTGTGTATCTGTTTCTATCATGAAATCCTCATACTCAGTGAAAGTAGAAAAATCTACACCGTATAGTTTAAGCTTTAAATTTGAAAAAGATGGAAATCTTTAAAGATATTCCCACAGGAAATGAACGATACTGTTTTTCCAAGAATGTGGCTGCAGTGATCAGTTTTACGAGACTAAATATTCGAGAGGGTGTTCTTGGAATTGAGAAAAAATCTCCTGTTTGAGGTTCATAGTGTCAACAGTGGCTGCTTTTCACGATAAGGCGTTACTGCTTTTCGAAGCGAGTAGTTGGCGGGAAAGGAAATCCGTAAAGATAACAAAACCCACAATAGTTTATCGCCAATTGTAAACTAGAATTATTGTTGCATTTCATGATAACATATCATTACAAACTGTATGTAACTATAAACACGAATTTTGTGTCTTGTTCACTGCTTTACAACACATTACGCGTTGGAAAATTGTTCTCAAACATTAATTCTCACCATTTTATCTCACATTTTATCTAATCTAAAATATCAGCTAAAAAGAGCTAAAAACATTTCTCCAGAAAGAAGAATTACAATTTTTAAATGTTTACACTCGTTGGAATGAGTTTGTGTAATTTTATGTAGAGAAGCGAGGAGCGCATTAATTATTATGGAAATGAATCAACATATCTCTTGATTGACTTGTTTTTCAGTGGGCGTAGCATCAGTCATTGTTATCTAAATATTTTTCAGTTGTACTGAGTTGAAGCTTATGAGTGCACATCACTATCATTTTGCTTGAAGCACTAAATGTCCATATGGAAGGCGAGGGAAGTTGAATTCGATGGGTTTCGGTATTCGAGCATGACTAAAGGGTCAAACGGCTTCCTCGATTCGCCTTGTAGCTTGAAGTATCACGTGACGAGCATGTGCGTTCTAAAAACCTTCCTCCCTCGTAATTCACGCCAGACGTTCGTTGCCTTTTCTGGCTTTAGGGGCAATAACTGACAGCTTTGGAAAACTATTCAAACTACAATTTTTTGTGAACCCAACTCTTTTTAATTCCAGTTATTATAGAATTTTTCCGGTATCTAGCATATCAATTTTCTTTATACATAGATATTTTAGAAAGGAAGAAGGAAAGCTTTACTAATTTTCCGTTGTGGAAATCAAAGCATGTGCGAGAATAGAAAGTTTCTGGCTTCCTGCATCTGGGAAATCCTATAATTGTCTTTGAAACTATCTGCTGTACCTGAAAATCTTCAAATCTCAGATACTCATTAAAGCCGGATGTCTGTTTCCCTTATTTTGTTTCTGTCGACTATATACTTTTCTCGAATTTTGTCACCCATTTCCCCTTTTTTGTGTAAAAGAGGAAAAAACGCAAAGTCGTAAAGCATCATCGTTTGAAGCAAAGCAAGTTCATCAAAAATAGTTCGAAACAAATATCTATGTTCTATGTTTTTACATATTCACAGTTTCCGATCTTGGATGCTTATGAATAAAATTCAAAAATACTTTTTAATTTTGTTTTGAAGAAGAAAACAAGTAAAAAAATAAAATTGTTTTCGAAAAGTGAAATCTTTGCGAATGGCGTATTTTTGGATTTGAGAATAGGTTTATGTATTTTAACTGTTTCCTTGGTTCTATAAATACGGGGCAATTCCGTAACGAAGAAGTCATCAGGGCCGTCTGCTTTGAGCTCATTTCCTATCATTTCCGGTTGAAGGTCTCATTTTCATCATTGACTACTATTGTTGTTTATTTTATACCCTTTCTTCAGTCTTCCCCCAATTTCAGGCACGACTGCCGCAGAAGATTCTTGTTCTTATCTATTGGTGAATGGTGAAAACAATAGCCTTTTACTTTTTAATTGTCTTTAATTGCTGTTAATTTCCTCGACCCATCCCCTTAGCCTAACTACTTTAGGATACGACCTACTTTCAAAGACCCAATGACTTTCGTACATCTGGCGTTCTTTTCATTGTGACACATTCAGTGAGTTTACTTCTGCGCCGAATCCATAGATAAGAGTTTTATGATTACGGGAAGCGTGCTCATCAGGGATGGGTACGTATATTACCCAACGTAATATACATAGTTTTCTACGTATAATTTACCGCATGTATTAACGTAAAAAGCTCTGAATTTGGGAGTTTTCTACGTTTCTACGTATAATGCATGGTTTTCTACACGACGTAAAATACGTATTATACACTACGTGAAAACCTTGAGTGACGCGTCACAACCCATCCCTGTTGCTCATACATTCATGGTTCAGAAAATTAATCGCTGTTTCTTTCTAAAAATATTTATATCAATAAATAGTGGAGAAACGATAAATTAGAACCGGAAGTCTTCACAACAATGCCAAGTTATAAATTGAGGGAACTAAATATCGGTCCTGAAATAGGTAGAGTGGAAATAAGTTCCATAGAAACCTTGCTTTCAAAATTTCGTAATTAAATGAACCTTCAAAAATAAAAGAAAGAATTTAATTAATTGCTGCAGACCCTTCTGTTTTTTTTCTTCCTCTCGTAAGAGATTATAATATCCTTCGGTGCACAAAAGCGTTTCGCAAGAGCACAAAGCCAACCGGGTCCTTCGAGATCTCACTTAATTAGGCGAATCACATACGGGAAGAATAGAACGAGGCCTGTACATTATGCGCACACAATCTTTTGTTACATATTTACACGCATTCTTACAAAAGTGTTTGTATGCCTAAACTTACATACTTACACATTTGCCTAGATTTTTCCTCATAAACATAATTTTTCTGCATGTAGAACATACATGTGTATTGACTATTGCGTACATATGTACAGGCATGGGTACTTATTTACGCATAGAATTATATACCATATACTCAAATATTCATACACAGTGTGAGTTTCCATATATAAGTGCATTTTTGCACTTGCAGGTGGATGTTTTTCTGTATACACAGGCATTTTCATATGTAGCGTATATATATTTAATGGCGTAGGTGCATGTGTTTAAAACCAGTTTACAGCAAGTCACTAGTCAGGATCGCGAGGATAAAGTCAAAGTAACGCCACCACTGAGATGTTTCGCGCCGGAAAGCTGCTCGTCATGCTTTATTATACTTTTGTAGGAGTGAAAGTGTTCTATTTAATGTCCATATACACCGCAAACACATTTCCATACATCGCGAGCGTGTCATACTGCGTCGCGGGTCGTTCGCGTGGCATTATAACGAAAATGGCGGTTGTGTTCATCTTTTGTTTACTTTATGCAAGGCCACAGGGAGCTGAGAGACACCGAACACTGGCCAAAAACAATCTTCAAAGTTTTTGGTGAGAAACTTATTTTTCATAATGTAGATGAGTTGAAGCAACTTTTTTCTGAATTTCATATTATGTTAACAAGTTCCCTTTATTCTAGAGCTCTATGAATGAAATAAATGTGTTTTTTTATTTCAGTTTTTTAAGCAACCGGTTCAAAAAACTTTTTCATGAGATTATCTATTCAAATGTTATATTTTTTTTACTTGAGTAATCATAAATTAATACGATGTAAATAAGAAATACAATTACTAGCTTGGTTTTGAATTTCCTCACTTTACATTCATGCATTTTAAAAATTGACGGTATAGACATTTTTTGAATCGAAAGTTTCCCGAGGTTCCATCTCTTATCTAAAGTTTCAAGGTTCTGAGAGGTTCATTATGATGTTAACAACCAGATTCTTTGCCACCTCTTGCCACTTTTAATATTTGACGAAGATATTTTCACTCTTCTTCCATTCGTATATGTGTAAGAATTTAATGTTGAAAACGTCTTGTGTAAAACTTACATCAGTTATTTATAATAAGTCTGATCATTTTATTTCATATTTTGTATATATTTGTTTAATGTAAATCATGAATATCGCATCGTATAATATGTCGGGTGTATTGTTGAAAAGAGGAGAAATCATAGAATGTTTTTCTAATAAGCATGGAGTGGATTAGCAATGAAAATGAGAATGATCCTCAGCGAATCTTGATGGCATGTCGCCATGCTGCAAGACGCTCTGGAGAAAATAATTTAGCAGCGATCCTCAAAAAGATTGAAAGTGGTCCCAAAAGAGAAAATAAAATAAGAAAATTACTTAACGGAACCAAAGCCAATTCAGTTAACGCCAGATATAGCATTATCATTCTTACTTGACCATTCCTTATCCAAAGAGGATTACGTCAGCATGTGCTTATTAGTTAAAAAACAAGGTGCCGACGTTTTTTCACCGTATGATAGCATTCGAATGGCTAAAGCTTCATGCTGAACCCCAAAATCAACAATATTAATCACGGAAGGTGAAGCTAAGGTTACAGTTCAGACATTACTAGATCATACTGCGACTACAATTTTTGAAATACAAAAGGACGATTTGCTGCGATACGTGCAGCAGTTAGGAAACACTACGGAATTAGAAGCGGTATTGAAATAGATGCTGAAATTAATGATTTGAGAGCTTTTGAAGTGATATTAAATGATATCCACATTCGCATACTCTTTAGTTTACGTTTGATCTTCATTGGTGGAAAAGTCTTGAGCATCATTAGAAACACGAAATCCATGCAGAGGTGTCCAATCTGCCATTCGACCCAAAAGCAGTTTAATAATGTCTCAGACTTGACCGAGGGTACTTTACTCTAAATCCAAAGTCACTTATACGAGTATATGGATTAAGTCCACTGCATGCATGGGTCCGATTGTTCGAGATGTTTTTGTTAATCTCATACAGGCTCGACTTTAAAGGATGGCAGGTACGAAGGAAGAGTCGGAAGGCTGCATTCGCATAAAGGAAACAGTTTGTACAAAGAATTCTTCGCGAAAAATTGGGGCTTATTGTTGATAAACCAAAATCAGGAGGTAGTGGTACTACAAATGATGTTAATACGGCCCGTAGAACTTTTCAGAAACCGGACCTGCTAGCTGAATGTTTAGGACTTGATAAGAAACTTCTTCAAAGCGTCAAGTCAATCCTTATCGCTATGTCTATTTAGGTACCAGTGAATTCTACTCTGTTTGGCGATCTTTGCTCTTCCTCCGCCGAAATGTACGTAAAGTACTACTCTTCGTGGCACATGTCATCGACTTTAACTAATCTCTTCTATACTGCCCTACAACAGAAAAACATGGGGAAGCGACATTGTGGTTGAAGGTCATTCTTTCATGCCTGGCAATGGAACAGTCGACCTCAGCGACAATGTCGCTTGCATATCTTTTTAATTTGGACGGCAGCAGAAGGTTATGGATTCCTCCAATCCGGAAATTTCAACTGCCAGCTTGAATTCGCGACTTAAACAAAAGAAACACTTACCACTCCCTGAGGGAGTGACAAAGTTGTTACTTCCAACGCCTTCAGAAGAAACAGTATCATTGACGTCGTCGGAGACTTCAGATGAGCAAAATATGGAAGACATGGAAAACGAAGCCGAGCAAGAGTTGACTGGTCTTCCCGAAACGTATGAACTCTTAGACGAACTCCTATTGACCGACGAAGATGAGTTTGTCGAGGACTCAGATTATTAATGAGAAGCGAGGAGACTCATTTAAAAAATCATCTCGAATTATGTACGAGAGGCTAGGGAA
>JAUMHM010000031.1:29424389-29435386 GCA_032362435.1 Melikaiella ostensackeni | reverse complement strand
CACAACTTCACTGCAGAGTTTTACCAATCATTATAACACTTAATAAACCATACGGTCGACACAATCCTAATTTTAACCAACAAAAAACTTTTTCTTTTTTATTTAACCTAAACAGAATAGACCCGCTCGATGCGAAACCGTTGAGAGAACTGGCAAAATGCAAGGAGTCTCGAGACTCTAGACTCTAGAGGGTTTAACTTTTTTCTTTTGGTAATACGAAGCCACGAAAATTTTTCTAGAAAGAAGCGACTAACGGAACAGTTTCTATTGTCGGTGCTGCAACATGTGTTTACAAATTCCCCCCGTTTGCGGAAATATTTAAAAATGCCGGAATATCTTTCATTTGTTTAAAACATTGAAATAAAGGGCAAAACGCTGTTTGAGGTCTCATAAATCTTTTCCAATTTCTTGATATATTTATTATTTTTGCTACTTTTTTCAATGTAACGCTATTTTTTGCAACTTTTTTCAGTAAAATGATATAAAAAATCGATCGTACTAATAAATTTTATTTTTTTGAAATAAAAAATGAAAGAAAGGTATGCTTAAGAAAACTAATATACCTAAAAAAAACAATGAGATCGATCAAAATAGAGCATTCGATGGATTTCTTAAAAAACTTTAAGCGCAAATTCTAGATCATCCCTTTCCCCTTATAAGGTGATGATTAGAGCTGGGATTTTTTTTATAATCTCATAAATTCCCAATTGAGATATCATTGGTTGACTATTGATTTGCCAAAACATTATTTGCCAATGGCTACCCGTTAACGAAAAAATCGGCCTTTTTCCAATGTTTGTCTATGGATTGAAATGTTTATTTATTAAATTCTCATGTATAATTATATAAATATAATATTTTTAACACTTGTTTTTAATAAAAAAATTCGATTATTGAAAAAGGAATAAAATTGAAAATTTAATTTTGAACAGTTGAATCTTTAACAGTTGAATCTTCAACCGTGGAAGATAGAAAAAAAAACTCGAAATTCAATTTCAAATTTATTTTTAATTTTAAACAATTGAAAATTCAACTGCTTGAAATTCAATTTTCAATTTTCTTTAATTTCTAAATTTTCATTAATTGAACATTTAAGAAAGAATAGAATTTTATATTAAAATCAAGTGGTTAAAATATTATATTTACATAATTTTAGATGCGAATTAAATAAATATTCCAGTCCTTAAATTTTTTATTTAAAAAGTCTATTTTTTCGAAAAGGTGTCGCCGTTTTTTTTTCTTGAATTTTCATTAGTTAACATATCATTTTTTTGGTTAAAGGTTCATCATTTTAGTTGAATTTCGTCTTTGTAATTTGAAAATTCATCTCTTTTGGTAAAAAGTCTTATTACTTGGTTGAGAATTTAATTATTTTGTTGAAAATTTAACGATTTTGTTGAAAAGTCATCCTGTTTAGTTCAAAATTCATCTTTTTGGTTGAGAGTTCAACCGTTTTATTAAAAATTCTTTTTTTTTTGTGCTGAAAATTAAACGGCTTTATAGAGAATTGAAACTTCAACAATTTGGTTGAAATTATTTTTCTTTCTTGACTGAAAAATCTTTCTTAGTTGAAAATTCAACTCTTGTTTATTTTTGTCTTTTTGGATTAAAACTTCATTTCTCTTGGGTGAAATTTCTTTTGATGATCTTTTCTAGTTAAAAATTTAACTTTTTGAAAATTAATCTGATTTGGCTGAGGATTTTACTATTTTGTTGAAAATTCATCTTTTTGAATTGAATTGAACTATTTTTTATTTGAAATTAAATCTTTTTTGGTAAAAAATTCAACTACTTGGTTGAAAGTAGAACCGCTTTGTTAAAAAGTGCATTTTTTGTAAAAAATTTATCTTTTTTAGTTAAAATAAGAATTTAATAAATAAACATTTCAATCCATACATTTTTTATTGAAAAATTTCGATTTTTTCAAAAACGGTTTCGATTGACAGATAATGGTTCGGCAAATAAATAGTCACTTAATGGACTCTCAATAGGGAATTTACGCGATTTAAGAAAAAAATCACAACTTTGATCATCTCCTCAGTTATACACATACGGAAAAGTATAAAAGAGATTTCCCTTTCAAATACATTCTTTTTTTTTAGTTTCAAGTATTTTTTACACTACTTTTTTTTTAAGTAAGCTAATTTTTGACTGACTTAAAAAGGCTACTTTCTCATTACTTTTTTTATTTTTGAGGATACTTTTTTCTTCAGAAAGATACTTTTTTGATACTTTCTTTTGTTACATAGAGCACTTAGAAGCATGGAAAATACACTTTCTCGTTCATGTTATAAAACAACATCTATTGATGCCAAAGGCTACCAATAGCTTATTGAAAATAAAATAGGTACTAGTCTACGTCGGAGAGATTTGTAGGATTTTTTACTGATTTTAAAACATTTTAAATGATTTGACGGGAATTCAAAGAATTTCAAGAGATTTCAAGGAATTCTAAATGATTTCATGAGATTTTATGCAATTTCTATTTCAAACATTTCAAGTGAAGTCAAAAGAAAACAAAAGATTTTAAAATACTAATAGGATTCCAAATAATCCAGTGAAATGCCTTAAAACTTTTTGAAGTCCTTGGAAATCTTGTGAAATCCATCAAAATATCGAAAATATCGAAATGTTTTGAAATATCCTGAAATATATATTTGTATTTTAAGATTCTTATCACTTCTTTTAAATTTTTTTACAAATTTACAGAAAACATTATTGAATCCTCTGAACCTCTTTGAAACCTTTGAAATACTATGAAATCTTTTGAAAAGCTCTTGAATTCAAAGAAAATTTTTAAAAAGACAGTGAAGTCCTATAGAATCCTTTTTAATATTTTGAAATCCCATAATTTTTTTTAAATCCCCCAAAAAATATCTTTAAGTGCGATATTGCATAAAATCATTAAAACCTTGGGATTTCTCAAAATCCTCTAAAATTCCTTTAATCCATTAAAATTATTCAAATCATTGAAATTCCTTGAAATTCCTGAAATTTCTATGAAAAGCTTTTTGAAAACCCCCTTGAAAGACTGTGAAGTCCTATAGAATCCGGTACAATCTTTCAAATCCCTTGGAATGTTCGAAATTCTGTGAAATTTTTTGAAAACTTAAAATATCGTTCAATATTTTAAAATTTCACGAATTGATGTGGAAATCCCTTAAAATCTTAAATCCAATGAAAACCTTGAAAACTTTGAAATCCGCCACTTATTTTGTGATGGTGTGAAATCTTTTGAAATCCCATACATTCTTATTCAATTCTGAGAAATGTCTTTAAATGTCCTAAAATCGCATAAAATCTTTTAAATCCCTTGGAAATCCTTAAAATCCTACAAAATTTTTTGAAACATTTTAAATACAGTAAAATCTAGATCCCCATGAAATCCCGCGAAAACATTTTAAAGTATGTGAAGTCTCGTAAAATCCTTTGAAATGTTTAAATTTTGTGTGGGGGAGAGTCTGTCACGGTGGCGGTGCGTTGCGCGGTGGATATTAGAAATAACGCCCGTATTTATCGATTTTTATAATAACTTTTTACATGAAATGGCTTTTTTTAAAATTATGTAATTATGAAAAAACAGGCTTGGCGGAAATAGATAGAAAAGTTTTAGTTTTATAAACGTTCTTAATATATTAAAATTGAGGCACTGACTAGCGTTACGGAATTTTCTGTAAAACTAACCCGTTCAAGTGTAGCTCTAAGACTAGAGTTACGGAAAATTCCGTAACTTTAGCCCTGAACGAGCTGGAAAGGGGTTGGTCTTACGGAAAATTCCGTAACGGTAGACAGTTCGTAAAATTAATTAAATCTTGTAAAATCACATACGGGGCACGATGGCGCCCTATGTATTTCATGAAGTAAATGTACCTGAAGTTCTGAACGTTCAAATGAATGAAATATTTTTCCCCACTTCTATTTTATCCATAAATATTGTTCCAACTACAAATTAAAATAATGCGTTATAAGTTTCTTTTGCTTATTTATTCCCACTATAAACAAACAAGCATTTTAGCACTGTTTCTAGTTTACAAAGCCAACAGTGAAGAACTTCAAGCACATTCTAAAATAGCACTATAAGCTCCACGCAGTAGATCCTGGATGCTACAATGTTTGTAGGCTAACTGCAGACGTTCAAATCGAAAACTATGCTTGAAAAATCTAAGCTTGTTTAACAATCCTCACCGAGATTCATTCAAATAATTAAAAATTTTGCAATTTCATCTCCCATATTAGATTCGAAATTTTGAAATAAATACTTCTGACGTCAAATGATGAATCAGCGACCTCAAGAATCCCTTTATCCCAAGTTTTAGGCAAGTCTGTAAAAATTTAAAAATTTCATATGCCATATTGGATCCGCCATTTTCAGTTTGTAGTTTTTGACATAAAAATCGAAATCAGTGACCTCAAAAACCCCCTTGCACCAAGTTTTAGGTAAATCTGTAAACATAATTTTTTCCCGCCATATTGGATCCACCATTACGAATTTGTAACTTTTGATGTCAAAATCGAAATCAGCCACCTCAAAAACCCTCTGTTACCAAGTTTCATACAAATCCGACGAAATCTTGAATTTTGGCCAGTTTTCGGTGTCCCTCAGCACTGAGTGGAGGTGCAATATTATTTTTCAATTTGGCGAATTGCCAAAGTTAAATAAGATATATAGTGAATTTAATTTCATAGAGAAAATTTTTTGGGTAAGTTTTACGATATTATGCTGGGATATATGACAGTTCGAATGTGTTGGACGCAATTTGTGTAAAACTAATATTTCTTATTTTATGTAGAGTTTAATTTCGAAGTTGTTTTTATTGTATTTACCTTCATATTGACATTGCTGAAACTATGCTAAAGTTTAGAACATATTTTTATATTCAGACGTGACTGTATTGGCGGTACGCTTAAAGATAAGACAGAAATAGGTTAAGACAGGAAAAGAGACTTCCTGAGCTAGGAGACCCTTTGGCCCAGGTCAAGGGTCGATCAGTGCCATTTGAGACAGAGGCTAGCATAATGACGTCAAAGGCAGACTGGTGGTTAAACCTGGAAGTACCACTACCAAACAATATATTCCCTATGCTAAAATTGAGGACTCTTTAGGGCTCATTCAGTACCCAAAAGCCAAATTTTAGGCTCTGCATTTTAAAAAATGCATGGTACTACCAGCTTTACATAAAGCTATACCAGTGCCATGGTAGAAATGTTTGTTGCATCAATTTTTTTCTTTGACAGGAACTGAGGGCTCATTTAGGGCTCTTGCATTGCATGGATCCAGGCACAATTTGTCAAAAATAACCTCTGTCACTGAAAAACTACCCTAAAAAATAAATATGCTCTGAACATAATAGTGAATATATCAGAATTAAGGGCTCTTTTTAGGTTCTCCAACACCCCCAAAATCAATTTTTCAATACCATCCCTTAACATTGGAAAACTACCTCGAAACCAAAAGTACTGATAAGGAGCAAGAAGAAGTATTGCATCAGTTTGAAATGTTTTCTAGCTGTCCGAAAATATCAAGCACTTTTCCAAAAACCACCCCTAACACTAGAAAACCACCCTGTAAAAGAATTTGACATCAAACTTAAAATAAAGTATTTCAACAGTTTTTCATTTTTTCGGACCTTTCCCAAACGATATATGCCCTATGCTAAACTTAAGGGCTCATTTAGGGCTCAATTGTTACCCAAAAGCACTTATGTTTACAAAATATGTGTGACATGAGATTAATGGTGACAGCGGTGGGAATTGGGATAGAGTAATAGTTACGCCTTTATCTAAAATTCTTTTTGTGTACCAAATATTTTTTCTTCTAAATTTCGTAGCCTGGTTTCGTATCTTTTGCTGTGTACGCAGACGATTTCATTATGAAATCTAAGTTATAATGAATGCATATCATTAGTATTCGTTCTCCTTTCCTGTTGCAGAATTGGCAAAGACTTTTAGACAAAAAAATGTAATATGTTTGATCCAAAGAGTATAATCACGATAGTAGCTGTGGGATCATATTACAACAAGATCTACAACGGGTGTCAAGATCCACTAACACTGAGGTGGAAAACGGAGTATTACATTTCATACAGGAATCAATATATCACTACAAGGTCATTTGTCCAGCCACAGAATCTTTGATATCTATAAATGGCGCATCATAAGTAACTAATTCACAAAAACAAAAGAACGATTGAACGATTCTTTGTTGAAAAATTGCTTTTATTTCTGTACATTTTATTGGGTTTTTTTATTCATGAAATGTTTTCGTAAAGTTCGATAAGGCTTCATAGTCGAATATATGACTTCCAATATGATTTTAAGCTGAAACTCTTTGAAAACAAAAAATAATTCTGAATTCAAGATGTTGAAAATTTTCAAATTAATTTTATTAGTTGCATGATTTCAAATTGGAACTTTCGATATTGGCCAATTTTAAATTGTGTTTGGTTCGGTTATACTTGGCTGGGGACCGTCGAATTAGATACGGTGCATTTGCCAGCTTTTAAGTTGCATTCAATATCGAACTAATGATAAAAATGCTAAAAATACTGAAAACGAGTGATAAGACAAAGAGGCTTGGAACAAAACATTCGTGAAAATTGAAAACCTTATAGTTACTTATAAATTTAGTTATACATTTTTTCTGATGTAAGAAATTTTTCTCGTCATAAACTAAAATCTTTCATATGATTTAAAATTTGGCCTTGAATTTTACGTATAAATATTTTTGAATTAGGTGTTTATTATATTTTAATAAAATGATATGGACAAATGGAAAGTATTTGAAATTTTTTGATTTTAAACTTCCAAAATTATCAATTTCACTTATGCAGTTTTCAAAAATTTCAATAACTTCTTAAATGGAAATAATACAACACGTTGAATTAAAATCGTTTGAAGTTGTAAAATTTTATATTTAAGGTATTCAGTAAAATTGATTTTAAAAAATTAGAAGAAACAGAATCAAAACTAGTTTATCTAAATGCTAAATTAATGAATTAGCTCCTTTAGTTAATTCTGTTCCTGAATGAATTAGTAAATTATCACTTCGATTTTAATAATCTTTGACTAAAAATTAGTCTAATCAATTGGTATTCGACTTTCCTCTGTTGAAACTATTTAAATTTGGCTAATTCAAAAGAAAACACAGAAGTGTGAACAATATTGTAGTTTTTTAGTCATAGTTTGAATAAAAATTGCAATTTTGCTTTGATTTTTGATTGGGTCCAAGCAAGGTTCGTTTCTATCGCTGGAAACAGGTAACCTTGCAAGGCCTTGTTACCTCGCTCTGCGAGGAAGCCGCTATGAGGTTCAATGAAAAGAGTCAAGCTGGTAGGTTGGCCGAGACTAGGTTGGAGTTGGATGCCTACGGTGTTTAGCGGGCGTTAAACGATTCTAAATGAACTCCGCCTCCACTAAATAATAAATGGTTCAACGTTTCAAAGATTCACCGAATGTATCCAATTAGCACCTTTTCACCCACGATTCTTCAGTGCAAACATTAATTTTCGCTCATCATTTAGATTAATGAAAACCTGTGAACAACCATCAAGAATTTTCTTCTCTTAATTTGGCCAAAATATCATTCTTAGGTTCAGAACACAAAATAATAGTAATGCATGTCAGAGAAGAGTCAGTATGGAGTTCAGTGCGATAGTCCTATACCCTGATAAGTTTTCTACATTTAAAAAAAATTCAACTGATTGAAAAATTGAATTGAATTAGTCTTTCCTATCTCAATCAAGGATATTTTTTTGAGATGACTAAATATAATTCCAAGTTATAAGTCTTCTCATCGAAAACAAAACATGTTGCATCCTAGTGCATAAATTTTCTGCTGTAGGATGCAACATCAAGTTTCTGTTATGAACAGAACCTTGATTCTAAATTTCATTGATCGTGCATCCAAAATTTTTCAGCCAAATATTTAGTCAACAGTTGATTCTCAATCAATCCTGTTTTCTTTCAGTATGTTCAGCATAACATCTGTAACTGAATTCATCCAATGTCAGTCAAGTACATTTGTAAATGGACCCAAAAATATTGTGATACTTCAAACATTTCAACCTTCATTTACTTGTCGATCAGGGGTTTCGAGTTTCATATGACAGCGTTAATTGGCGTGGTAAAGCAGCGCCGTTCGTGACAGCTATAACGTTTTGTAATTGTCGGTCGTCATTATCGTGCCGCTCGACTCGACGCGATGATTATACAGCTCTATACGCTCAGCAATGCGTATGCCTTTTGAGACATGAAACTCGAACTTTTTGACGGACGTTGCAAGACATTGCCTATCAGCAACGCTAATTCAATTTCCCCTTTAATTAACGGGCCTTTAATTAGCACACATTGTAATCGGAAGTGATTATGAAGTCGCCACTTTCCCTGCCTCCACAAATCCTACCACTTCACGCTAACAATTTTGCATTCCCGATTTTATATTCACTATTTTACATTGAATATTTTAGATTCACTCAATACACTTCATTGGATACGATTTTAGTGGGCAAGACTCAATGGTGACGTACCCTGTAATCATCTGGATTATACCGTTTGAACGCTTAACGCGTGAACTCAGCTGACTGCTGATATTGATACCCAAAGAAAGAGATTTTATGTTACAGCTTCGGCTTTCGTTTAAGGTTCCAGTAATGACCACTCTTATCGCGAAAGGCTATGCATGTTTTCGAAATAATCACGGAAGAAAGTGCTTTATTGGCTCGGGTGAACGTTTACTACGAAATGGACGTACCGTGTACTTCTAATTACTTGATATCACGGCATTTGTCATTCAAACGCTTACAAAGGCGGCTGCATTTAATTACAATTAGTCGCCCATATTCGAAACGCACCGCACTCAGAGTGGAAACCTGTTTCTAAAACCACAGACAATTTTATTCAAGACGTTTTTCCTTCCTTCTCCATCAAGGCTTCGTCCTCAAAGCTGGAAATAGTTTTAGCCTATGACAAACCTCATAATAGCTGTAGGTTTTCTAAATCCCACAATAATTCTTCCAATCTCTCGCAATAATTATAATCTAATGGCTTTTCGTGAATCATCTTCCGTTCTCGGCTTTCTCTAATTAAAATTTAAAAATCGAGAATGTTTCTCTTTAATATGGAAGAATTCTTTAACAAGGCTTGAGAGTCTTGTGCGATAGTTTAATTCTCAACGCCCCTTCGTATTAGTTTATCGGAAAAGTCATAACAGTGATAACTTGCAACGCAATTAAAAATGTCGCCGATACTATTGGCGCCGCAACCGATCGACCCAGTCGACAGCAGCCAAGAATTAAAGCTTGAACAAATAATTGTCACTAGCGTGCTCAGAGGTAAAGATAAGGCAATTCTTCATGTTTACTCATTAATTAATCTTGATTTCGTGAATTTTATCTCATTTGTAGATGATTATATAATTTTGTCATGTTCTCCAAAAGTAAAAATATTCATTGCAATTATAGAAAACTGAGTTCTTTTTAAAACATACACTTTTTAGATTTCATACGTGGAAATATTATCAGTTCTTCCTAATTTGAATAATACAATGATGATAGAAAGTGCGCTGATATGGTACCAGATAGAGTCAAAACTACACAGAAAGGCCTTATTGTGCGAAACAGAAGGCAATGACCTGCTAATCATGACTATTCACTTCTCGACTCTGCAGAAAAATTCTTGCCTATAAAAATTCCTTAGTGCCAAAGTCGAGGTCGAAATTTTACTACCATTATTTAATTTTTCACTCTCCCTGTATATTTTTTCTTACAATTTTAGTGTCGTATGAGTATTCATGGTTTCATGAATACATTCTAGATTTTAATATGCATGAGGGTCACATATTGAATTATCATGTCAACGACCTCTATAACCAAAGAACTATATTCTTACAGAAAAGAACGTTCGTGTTAGCAGGGGACTTTCCGACTGGAATAAATAGGCTCATTCCGAGGACAATGTACTCTGCAATTCGTGTTTCGAAACATCCGGCCCAACCCTTCATGAACAGCATTCTGTTGAATTGCTAATCTTGGAAATTGGAGAGGTGTTTATAATACTTAAATTTAGAAGTGGTTAGAATAAGATTTTGGTATGACATCGTAAAGACTTGATGAGAAACTCGACTAGAGAGTAGAATTTCAGCCTTTTTTAATTCAAACATCCGTTAGTTGCGGACGATTACGTTTCACTTGTCTTCAAGAATTCCCGTCCGATTCCGATGCCTCGTTTGCAATTAGTTTCCCTTGACAAAGCATGACCATTTATCTAAGTTCCTTTCAGTGAGGGACTCACCTTGACATGAATATCTAACTATCATTGACAGAAGTCCTTACTCCACTGAAAATTATTTAGAGGAAATTGCACAAATGCATTGCTTGTTGCATTGCTTGCATTCACTTGCATTGTCGTACTTTGTAGTTATAATTTGTTTTGATTCCTGCTCTCTACCAAAGATTCTCTTACTCAAGTCTACTAAATAGTAGTCAATTTATAGATGTTAGTTGTTCACAACATTTTGTTCCGACTTCGGAGTAGGAATGATACTTTTGGATTTAGTATCTTAAAATGATAGCAATTCCCTCGGCAATCTCTGAATAGATAATAGCGAATTTGATAAACCAAGATCATTTTCCTTCTCGTAGTGAAAATAGACAGGAAGATAAAGAAAATCTAAAGATAGTCGGAAATCTATTTCGGGCTGCATGGATGTAATAGGTGTGGGTTATGATGTGAAGGAATTCGTGTGGAAGACATCGGTGAACTATCAGCGTGAGATCAAGGTCCGCTGATAACGATCTCACTCGATACTGCACCCGCAGAAGCTACGGCAACCTGAACGACCGCAATTAACCTTACGTAACACGGCCTTTCCTGGTGCACGGCTTGTTTACCGCAAGATAAACTACAATGCCTTCACGAGCAGTGCATACGAGTCAGAGCCGTGCAAACTATAAAATAGCTTCGGGCCACTTTACGCTCTGGCTTTCAGAGCCTTTAACCAG
>JAUMHM010000031.1:29412685-29424289 GCA_032362435.1 Melikaiella ostensackeni | reverse complement strand
TTTAACCAGTCTGAACGCGTACTCCCGCCCCGGGGAAGTACGAAGTATCTGCACATGTGAGTCCCAAGTCCTGACTTCTAAGATCCATTTTACGCGAATGACGATAATTGCTATACAGCTCCGTCGGCACCAGGAAGTTAAACGTCGGTTTCGCGCTAATCGAACTCTTAAATCTAATATGTATCTGAATGCGGCGACGGCATTTGGCGCTGACTATCCGTGACACAAATTGCTTCTTTTATGGGTTCTTATAGTGATGGAGGATAACTTGCAGTTTGCAAAATGCTCCTTTAGGATTTTGCTTTTAGCTCATTGAATACTCACGAGTTCACCAACCAATGATCAGGGATTTCACACTCTTTATGATCATGGGAAGTCTCTGCTTTACATAACCGATCAGCGCTTATGCACCTTTATTATCTTGAGATCTCAGAAACTACATGTTGTTTTCGTAGAAATTGTTTTGATTCCTAGAAATTATTAGTGTAAAGAATATTTTCGAAACAAATGATCTCAACATTACATCATTTTTGTGAAATAGGAAAGGAGCACTTAGCACTGGGTACTGGAATATTATTATCGTTTGGGTGACATAATTAGTTTTATAAAGTGGTTTATAATCCGACTCATCTTTATCTATTCTGGCCCAGATTTGGCACCAGTACGTGCCGTTTTGGACAGCAAGGCTTTTGTTCAACCCGGTGTGAAAATGTGACATTGTCACATTACTAATTCAGACGATATCTTCCTCGCCTCGAGCCCACAAAGCTATTCTGTCCCATGTTGGTATTCCGCAGATGGCAAGAGTTATCTGCGAAAATATAATTAGCCCTTGTGACTAACGCATGGTGCTTCTAAATATAACGAGACGAGATCATAACAGCGCAGGTGGCTGTTTTACTTCTTTTAAAGTGCTTGAAAAAAGGAATATACGCGAGTGTCGGACTCAAGGTTTAAGAAAAAGCGCGCTGTTGTTAATTACACCGTAAACCCGACTGCGATGACATGGTGTTCTGTTTTAACTTCTTAACGAAATTTCACTTTACTCGTGTTTCACAGTGCATTTCAAGGGTGATTTATCATTCCAACACGTGTCGTGGAACAAAGATCAAAGCTGTAAAAAGTTAGAAAAATTGGTAGAGACACATTGGTATTTTTTCGCTGAAATTACAAAAATTATATTCCGAGCAGAATATTACTTCAATTACTGCAGTCTTAGACTTTCAAATGATAGTAGAGTTATTGCTTGTAAAATTACATTCTTGTACATAAAAATCGAAGTTTCATTCTTCCCCATAATCCAAGTCATTAGGTGACTTTCTACTTTTACATTTTTGATTTGCAAACCGCATCTTAAATGATTTAGCATATGTGTACACTATTCATCTTCATTAAGGTAATGAACTACCTGTACCTTTTTATCAAAAAAATCTTTTCTTGTTGCAGGCGAGAGTGGAAATGTGTTTCATAAGGTGACCAAAAAATGGAGACGGTGCGCGAGAATGGAGTCCATCGGGTGAATGAATCGACAGGAAGTGAAGTGTCGGGTTCGCCCTCGAAGAGTGCAAATCGTTTGAAAATCGTGGAAAGTGGTGTTGACAGTGACAAGGTTCCTGATGAATCTTCAAAAGAAGAGATGGATCCTTACAAGGAACTGGAATTATACCTCGCAAAAGTAAATGTAAGTCTCTTCTCTTTCTTTATATTCTGTATTTGCATAAGATACCTTCCATGAGTAAGAAAATGATGACTAAGAAAGACGCTAGTTAACTGTTGCAGCGCAATACTCTGAATTAATTTTTATATACTTTCTCTGAATTTTAAATCATATTTATTTTTTGTCGCTGTTAAAATCATGTTTCGTTTTTAATCTTTTTTTCCCGAGTTTTGTCACGTTTCGACAGTGTCTACCATTCCTTTGTATACCTTTACTAAATTCCTGTCTATTGGTTTTTTATTCATTAACAGATGTCAGAAAGGCCCTGCGAAAGTAGTTTAGCTGTTTACTTGCAGCTGTCTCGCGATTATCTGATTTCGGAAAGACTCATTACACGGGGCCTCATCCCCGCTTCCCAGTACTCGATTTTCTTTCCACGCCTACGCTTCCTACTATGCACTTCCTCAACCAATCTTGACCTCAACGTCATCAATTCTCCCTCTTCTAAATTTTCCAATTTTCGCACCCTTCCTTTCGCCTCGTCGTCGTCAATCTCTCATATTATATTTCGTCCGTTGTACTAAACATGTCTTAAAACTCTCTTGTAATTCTCTTCGTACCATTGACTTATACAGTCCACTTTCAATTCCGCTTTTTGTATGTCTTATTCTTACAAAATACATTTATTTTAAACATACAATGTTGTCGTACATGTTTTCTGTTTATTAAATTAGCACGAGTGTCAATTCGCAACAAACTAATTATGACTCAAACCATTAACCTTGTTCGTCATTAATGTGACCAGCGTGATTAATTATTGGAATCAGTTTATTTAGTCAGGACAGCATTTATTTTGTTATTTTAGTCAAGCAAAGAGAGGTCTAATTAAAAAGGTAGTTGGAACAGGTATAAAGGTTAGGAATATCAATTGTTCAACGCCAAATGTTTGTGATATAAATTGTATAGTTCATAAATTACCTTAAAAATTCACGAAATTGCATTGCCAGAGAAAGGAAAAGTCATGTCGAGGAGCTGGAGGGCACTTCTCATTACTGTTTGGATTCGAAGGAAACGTTGTTACGAGGCAAGCTCTGTGGGCTATAGATGATTCATAGTTTCTTGCAAGGGTCATGAGGCTCGATCGGGTCGAGTCTTCGTATCACGTGCAGATCGTTTGACGGTTGCCATAACGGTTTTCCTTCTCCAACCGCTCATTTTTCCCTTCCCCATTAGATCCTCGCTATTTGTTTTATCCCGGGAAGAGCTTCTAACCAGCACCCATATTTGCAATCTTTAATTTCAATATGTAAACGTCTCAGGTGGCTTATCGAAACCTCATCTCTAGTAACGATCCTAAATGAAGATAGAACATGTCTTTATCATGAAGGAAGATGCCGCAAATTTATCTTATGCGGTAAAACATCTTCATTAGGAGATTAAGATTGAGTGAATTGAGATAATCATGGGAATTCATCATCATGGGAGTTCATCATCGAAGTAATTGTAATCGGTCGAACATTTTTGTAGGGATGTTCTCTTGAATGATCTTTAATGAAGATAGAACAAACGAAGAACAAATCTTATGCGGTCAAACGTCTTCAATAAGAGATTAAGATTAATTGAATTGAGATGATGGGAATTTATCATCAGTGGTTGAAATCAGAATCCCACATTTTTTCGAGGATGTTCTATTGGATGCGACAAGCCTCGGTGTTATGTATTTTGATGTGGTAGAATCTTATTATTATTCCTCGCCTCCATCTCGAGAGGATCGATCATCGAGCCATCGATCTGTTTCTTGGGCATCTCTGGTGGGAAACTGAGCGTGTGTACAACAAATTGAACTTGACACACGATCCTGGTATATGCAACTCTGAAACATGTTTTGCCATGGGGTATTCCTCTTTCTTCTTTTCTGTCACTTCATCATTCTTGGGTTTCCTTTTCTCCTTTTATATTTCGACCAGGTCTTCCTTTTCCGCTGTGTGGGCGCATCCGTTTTAGCAAAGCCCTTTGGCTAATTTCAAGAATGACACCAAGAAACCGGTTCTGATTTGTTAGTCTGTAATAGAAATTTTAGGGTACTTTATATACATCATTGTATGATTTGTATTCGTTTTATGTGTGCTAAAAAGAGGAAATTTTTGAACATTTTGTGAGGAGAAATTAATTTTGAATGATAAATTCAAATGTAGTTCGGACTGGGAGCATCGAGGGCAGGATGTATGCAGAGCACGTGTTCATACTTATGCGTCATGCTTTTGTGACGTCACCACAAGCTGTTCTTCCAAAGCCTATCTAACTGCAAAGAGCATCTGTGTATCTGTGTTTCTGTATCATTAGTCGCTACCTCTTTACGAGTCATAGATAGTCTTCTCTTCTTCATTTCTGCTCAAAGGCTGTTCTGTGAACTAGGACTGTGTAAATTCTGTACTCTAACACAAGATACACAAAGCTAGAAAACACTTTGTTTGGCTGAAGGTACACGTCTGTACATCTCGCGCGTAAATTACATATGTACGGAAAATGTATTCATTTGCCAAACACATTTGCGGTTTGCTACTTTACTCGAAAGACTCATTCGGCTTAAGAAGATTATACGATTAATGCTAAGGTTGAGGAGCTGGGCTTTAAAACAAAAGACACGACACAAAGGAAAACTGCGTAATTTTTCATGTTGGAAGATATCTCCAATGTTGATCACTTTTTATGTTTTAATTATGTAGATATTGAGAAAGGCAGATCATAAATGAATCAAGATTGAAGTTCCCATAAAGATTTAAATTTTATTAGTCCAGGAAAGAGTTTGCATAATGCACTCAGTGCGCCAGTGGGTTGGCCATGGTATCTAAGTAAAATCGCCATCGGCTGATTTCTTCACTCAGTTTATCCTTCCGATGAGCCCTAAATTTTTGTATCATGACGTAAAGCCAGAGGCGATGAAAATACGGTTCTTAATTTCTACTTACTGCACGCGAGGATGAAGGAAGAGTCACTTAATAAGCAGGAGAAAGACGGACAATTCGTTTATGTCACCGGCTTTTTATGCCTTGCGCTTAAAGTACTTTCCCTCTCATATTCTCACTCCCAAGCAAGGAGTAAAAACAGAAAGGGCTTCTGAGGGTCCAAATTGAGTTCCCCTTTTTAAAAAATATAAAACAAGCATATCCGAATCTTTCGAGTTTCGAGTAAAGGAAACATTGTAGATATCTTCTTCGTGGAAAGGTAGTTAAAACCCCGCGAGGGAAGGACGCAATAATAAAAACTTGTTTTACGCCAGGAGTGGCTTGTTTACATCATCTACCAAAGTAGTATCCTTTGCGCGTTTCAAATTATGGGAAAAATAAAGAAGCGATCAAGATTTCCGCTTCGAGGCAGCCTTATCGAAATCTCGTTAACGCAAAAGTATGGATGATTTATTTTTGATAAAAAATCGTACTATAGGGCATCCCAGGATGCGGGACGGGCTTCTGAGACTCGGGAATTTTCATATTTTATAGGAGTTGGGAAGAGAATTATGAAGGTGGGGACTACAGAGTGTGATAATCCTTTGTATAAACTCAATATATCATGGGATCAGTACTTTCGCTTACTGTAAGATATGGGGTGTTTGGCTCAAATGTTCTCTCTACTCGCCTCGTCCTTTTAGATTATTTTCCGTGATGAAAGCAGCTAGGAAGAGGATTTTATTGATTTTTTCATTCACAGTGAGATCCTAATCATTCCACCTGGTCTCTAGATTGTATTCCTTGACAGAAAGTGTGGTTTATTCCTTACGATTCAGATCTTGGCTTTGCGGAATAAAAATTTAAATTTCTCAGAAGAAAAATGGAGTTTCTTAGTTCTCTTTGCACTTCTACTTAACAAAAATTTATTTATGCTAATTTTTGAGTGGATACTGGCCAATAAGATCCAAATGAATCAGTTTATTTTCATCGATGAATACTTGACCAAATTTACGAAGATTCTAGTAAATTTGAGTAAATTATTGGAATAAAAAGTATGGAAAAACCACACAATTTGAGTTTGCAATAAAGTAGAGAATGAGACTCTACTGTTTAATCTTTATTCAGGTTATCAAACTCTCGTTGGTATCGATAGCAATCGAAGCTCTATCTTGGCACACAGAGAGAATTCATATTGAATTGTCGACTATATACATTCCACTTGTTGCTCTGTGAATAAGCGTTTCTTCTGGACTATAATTTGCTTACGCTGCGAAAAGTATAGGTTCCGTGTTCAGTTCAGTTTCGGTATAAGAATTACACGCGAACACGTGATCCTATCACATAGTTTAATGACTATGTATTACTTCCTTAAAGAAAACAAGCGTGATAATCCATTGTTCGATTTGGTCCTTATTAAATATCTAAAATTTTGCTTCCGTCTTAAGAATTCCTAATAACAAGCTTAAGCAATATATTTTAAATTCAAAATAATAATTTTGCAAGATATAATTTGCATGGATGCATGAGATATATCACCTCAAAGATATATAAAGTTCCCCCGATTTCTCGATTATACCTGTATGCCCATTTCCAATGTAATATTATCTGCAAAATCGCTTCTCAAGACGCTGAACCTGCTTGAACTCGACAAATGTTCGTATTTCCTAATCGTATTCCCAATCGCTATGAAATTCTCATCTCTCGCGTGAAATCATCGAGACTTAAAAATCGGGATATTCATTTATGAAAATGTGAATGTAATAAGTTTCTACTTGGAATTTCGCGGAATCTGGCGAATTATTCAACGTTTCAACGAGCATAGTTCGTGCGCGGGCTGACTGGTCTCGTCGTCGCATAGAAATCAGTTCGCGTATATGTGGCCATTCCATGGCCGATAAAATCTGCAAATGCAAAATACATAAGAGAGGAAAAGAGAGGCCTGTAGTTGGAAATGTGCGCGGCGCCTGCCATGCGAGGGATGCGAGGAACGTTGGCAATTGGCATACGGAATGACATCCGGCTGCTCTCTCGTTCGAGAGTTCCTGGCGTTTTGAGTTACAACTCTGGGATCCATGTTGCCGAGGCATTCAACCTATTGTTGCGGAATCTTCCTCGCCGTATTTTTTGCATCATGGAGTTTCCGCTTCGTGGAATAACCCTGCACGAAATGAGGTGATTTACGACTAATGCCACATCCCAGAAAAAAAAACATTTGAAGCTTCAGATTTTGACTTCTGCACTCCTTCCTATTCGTTTTTGAGAATGCTGACAGGTTTACTGTCAACCCATTTCTGACCAAATTATAGGGATGCTAAGGAGATTCTCGTAAAAGTGACAGCAGAGGTCAAGAAGAGATATTAAATAAATTAAGAAGGTTACTGAAGAATTAAAATAAAAAGCATGGTTTTAGTATTCTGAAAGGTTTATTAATGTTTTATTGTCTAATTCATTTGGTAACCAAGCGAGATAGTTAAAAACTTAAGTCCATTGTTAAATCTCTATGTCTATACTAAAATGGGAGAGTGAATTTTCATTGATTCTAAGTTTCTTCGTGCGAACTAATTCGAACATAATCTGAACTAATCTAGTATTTTATTCAAGCATTTTTGTTTTGTAAACATGGTAATATAGTAGAGATTTCATAAGCTTGGGTTTAGATTTCAAATAGAATATCACGTTCGCGTTATGTTCAAGGTTAGAATGATTAATCAGAACGGAGCGTACGTAATTTATGATATGCCATATCAAATTTCACTTACTTTAAGTATAAAAAGTTTATTAAAATTTTAAAAAGCAAAGTTTCGTTATAAATATGTGCTGGTATAATCTGAGTATAACAGATCAGTAAAATTCGAGTCACACTTGAGAAAATATTGAATAATCGTTGTATGAATATATGGTACACAGTCAGGCACTGAATGAACTAATTTATGATTTCAAGAACAAATCGAATTCTGGAAACTATGTACAATTAGGGTGGACCCATAAAGAAAATTTCTTGAATTTCAAAAATCCACGTGGCCTAAAAGTTTGTGCATGCTACAAGTAGTTTATCCTGAAAATTTGAGTACGATAAAAAAATAATGATCCAGCTACCGCAAGCTTATTCAAGTTTTAAATAGCTAAGAGCGCAAATTTGGTTTTATACCTGATAGATTTACAAATTTTTATGATTCTTGCCTACTAGAATTTGTAATCTATATTGATGCTAACATATCCTGAATGATAAAGATAAATTTATTTCAAAAGACTACATAATTCCGTTAAAGATGAACCAAAAATGTCTAAAATTTACGTTTTTGTTCATTTTAAAAACCTTAAAAATTCACGGGTAGTCTCAAAGTCTATTTTTGAATTGGGAACTTTTTGGGAGTTGTTTTTCAGTACACAAAAAATTTTCACAAAGAGAATAGGTTTTATTTCGATCTTTAAAAAATTTCATAAAAATAGTTTTAAAAATGTGATAAAATCACATGTTCTTCAAGATACAACCTTTATAATGAGACCAACAAACTAAAAAAGCTTCATTTTTACAGGTTTTGCCCGAAAGTATGTACACATGTTTTTTTAGAAAAATGAAAAGTGGAAGATTTAATAGTTTTTTTCTCTTTTCTTTTTTGTTTTTTACTTATCTGGCAACAAAAACAATACGACGAAGACCTCAAAACATTCAATCCTGACTTGTAAATAATAAAATCATGTGCATTACGGCCTTGTACTAAATTCACCATTTAAATTAATTAAAATGTACTAAAATATAGTGTTACTATTGCATAGTACACACCATTGTGGAAGAACGATGTCAGAGAAGTAAGGAACAGAAAAGAATGAGAAAAAGCTATTAAATCTTTCATTTTTTATTTTTCTAAAAAACATATGTTCATATTTTCGGCTATGAGCTGGTGAAAAATGAAAGTTTTTTAGTTTGTTGATCTCATTTTTAAGGTAATATTTTGCTGAAGAACATCTGATTTTATCAGGTTTTAAATATCATTTTCTTGGATTTTAAGTGTGTTTGAAACAAGGAAAAGCGTATAAATTTGAGACATTTTTGGTCAATTTTAGTGGAATCATGTAGTCTTTTGCAATAAATTCTTTATTTCTATCATTCAGGGTATGTTGGCATTAATATAGACTACAAATTCCAGTAGACAAGAATGATAAAAATTTATAAATGTATCAGATATAAAACTAATTTTGCACTCTTCTCTGTATAAAACTTCAATAAGCTTGGGATAGCTAGATTATTTTTTTATCGGACTCAAATTTTTAAGATAAACTACTTGTAGCATACACAAACTCTCAGACACCGCGGATTTTTTAAAATCAAAAAATGTATTTTTTCGACCAACCCTAAATGAAATGTTACTTTTAAAATACATTAGTTCTCATATGTGAAATCCAGTAGAATTCATGGAAATTTACGAAATTTACAAAATTTTACTAAAATAAACTACAATTAATTTTTATTCAAAAGAATTAAATGTAAATGAAGTGAATTTACTTGAATTTACTATAGTGCACTATATTGACTTGGATCGAATTGTCTCTCAAATTCACTTTTTATTGGAAGAAATTTTTGTGATTTTTACTAGAATTCTCAGGAATTTACTAGAATTTCCGGCAAAATTTGACGCGAATTATTTGCTAGAATTTAAACATATTTTCCTGCATTTAATAAGATGCTCGTACATTTGCACGGTGCTCGGAGAAAAATGGAGGGTCAAAGTTAGAGAGTCAAAATTCAAAGAGTCAGTCTGATCTCCTAGATCAGGCCTGTCCAGGCAGGAGAAATTCTAGAAATTTTCCTCGAAACTGTTTAAATCAGGTCTGTCCAGAGAGAAGAAATTTCAGGAATTTCCCTCGAAACTGCTCAAATCGCAGATGTGAGTTTTCTTCCTCCACTCTCCACTTCTCATTCTACTTTACGAGGGTAACCACCACCCGAGCTCTCTCAAGTGAGCAGAGAGAAGTGGTGGTGGAAGTGTAACATGCGGCTTTTAAGCAAATTTCTCCTCTCTGGACAGGCCTGGATTAAATCGCTTATGTGAGTTTTCCACCTCCATTCTCCACTTCCCATGAGTAACCACCACCGGAGCTCTTTCGAGGCAGCAGAGAGAAGTGGTGGTGGAAGTGTACCATGTGGCTTTTGAGCAAATTTCTCCTCTCTAACCAAGCCCGTTCTAGATAATCTAGATGGTCGAAAGGGCCTTCCATAATTTTTTCGACATACACTGAAATTCCAATATAGGTCCGACTTTGGTTCTTGCCTACAATGGCCTTGGACATATATCCAACCGACTCCAATGTCGACAGTCAGGGCCGTTTGAACCATTGCTACGTGATTTTCGTTCGCAGTAAAAAATATTTATTAAATTTCTTTAAATGTTTGTTTTGAAGGGTAAACGCTGCCTCTTGTTTTCCTGTGACATTTTTGTAACACATAACGTAAACACTGAAAGTGAATGAAGCGAAGTGCGGACCGTGCGAACTGACGAATTGATGCGTTTGTGATACAGCCCCCTTTGTTGTCCCCTGGTCATCGAACGAACTTATCGGAATAACATATTGTAGACTGACTTATTAGAGACTTTCAGTGTAGTTAGAGAGACTCTCATTTTATGTTCAGCCTGACTGTAGCAGAGGTACAGACTGACTATCACGATAATTAAGTTATCCTTCCGGGATGCTCAATACGATCATCTTGTTTTTACTCATTTCGACCAACCGTGGAGGTTCAGATGAACCGTCGCGGATAGTCAATCTTTGTGCGTCAATCATTGAAAATTAAAAGGTCACGTGACTCGAACCGAGACCATTTCGACTGTCCCGAAGAATAAGTCACTAACAATGTTTTTGGAAAACAGAGCGCGTCAACTATAACTATATTATGCTTCGCTAGAGTGTCGTAACTCTATGTATTTGTAAATAGAGATACGGCACTCTAGCGAAGCATAATACAGTTGATACGCTCTGTTTTCGGAAAAATTTGTTAGTGACTTATTCTTCGGGACAGACAATTTTCGGAGTAGGCGAATGTCGTTCAGACGTTCAGCGTCATGTTTGCTGTGTATTAAATTTAAACAGATTTTTAATCAGTTTAATCTGCTTGTCGATATTTCGAACATGAGTGGAGAGTGAAGTGCATAAGAGACAACATGGTGGAAAATGGATTACGTTTTTTTCTTTTGGATTTTCAACGTCAAATTTGATGCTCAGGCCAACTTAGGCGTCACTCCACGCTCAGCAATCAATGTATTATCAATTTACTCTCAATGTATTGTGTCGTTTTTGACTGAAAACGTGCTAGAATTTCAACATTCATTGCTGATGCAGAAATAAGAGTAACGAGATGCGTGATACACTTTTATATCGGTTTATGAATTTACTCCAGTGTTGGAAATGTTACAATTCAGTGCAGTGACGGCGTGTGCTTAGTCTCTCGTGCTCCAAACAATATACTCGTATTGTCAAAGTGCATTGCTATTGTGCATTTCAAATCATGTCTCATGCACCTCTTTCTCCACAAATAATCAAAAATGCTTTTAGATTTGGTGAATTTTACATAAATTTTCAGGTTTTGCAAGTTTCACTTAACTTTATAATTTCCAGTCTCTTGTAAGAGAGAGACTGGAATCTCGCATATATGTATAATGTAGGTAGAAGAAGGACAATAAATATGGAAGATATAGTACAATGAAATCGACCTTCCAAGATATGATCAAATGTATCCTCTGCGAAATGATCAAGTCGACCAACTGCAATGATCAAATCGACCCTCTACGATGAACAGGTCGACTCTTTGAGATGATCGAGTCAACTCTTTGAGATGATCGATTTGAACCTCTCGTTTTGACTGTCCACAGATGGTCACTTTGACCACCTAGATTCTGGAAGGCTGTCTTATAGTTGACCTTCAATTATCCCGTGTAAAAATATTTCGTCTTGGATTTCGTCTTGATGATGGGCAATTAAGACATATCCAAGACTTGTTCAAGA
>JAUMHM010000031.1:29388095-29412585 GCA_032362435.1 Melikaiella ostensackeni | reverse complement strand
ACCAGACTTCAATGTCTTGAAGACAAAATGGAACGTCTTGGAGACAAAACCAAGACGAAATATTTTTACACGGGATAGTCAATCTGAACATCTAGGTGTTCATCTAGGTGTTCCATTTTTCTCCGTCTAGCGAGCGATCGGAAAAAGGCAGGGAATTTAAAAAATCTACAAAAGTGAGGGAATTTCGGTAGAAGTCAGGGAATATGAAAAAGTAAACGACGGATGTCTAAGCCGGGACGAAATTCGTGAAACAAAGTAATTTTTTATGCTTCGAGTTCATATCTTCATTATTATTGGGTTTATGCCTATGTATTTAACTGACCATGAACCTACCAATAACGAAGATATGAATTCGATGCGAAAAAAATTACTTAGTTTCACGAATTTCATTCCATTGACATAAGGTATTCTCGAAACCGCTATTTTTTGCATTTACTTATCTATATTGTTACTAATTTTCATAACTACCAAAAACTGGCATTTTGCCAGTGATGGGTAAGTTACTGTTTGAAAGGAACCAGTTATAGTTACCGTTACATCGCGAAATAAGTAACTAGTTATTGTTATCGTTACCGATTCAAAATTTAACTTTTTTTTTAGTTTCATTTCCCTAAAAAGTAACTATCGTTACTTTTTTAGTTACTTTTGCATTTTAGAAATATATATCCAAATTTAATTTTTACAAAACTTTATTCACAACTTTCGAGTGGTAGTTGTTACACTTTTTAATGAAAGCCGGTTAGTCATGACGCGCATAATATTTCTAAAACAAGGAATGTTTTAGAAAATTTTGAGTTTCAGTGTGGACGAAAAATTTCAGCTTTCCTATTTGGGCTATAAATCTCTTTGGCGCTGAAAATTTATTATATCTTTCTATAAGTGTTTCTTTAGATTTACCTAGTTACGACTTCCATTTCCAGAGGATTTACAATATTCTGAGACCAACAGGTAATTTTTTAGAAGACGTTGAATTTTTAACAAAATACATGAATTTTCAACTAAAAAGGGTAAGTTTTCAACCAAAACAGTCATATCTTCAAGAAAATACGTGAATTTTCAAATAAAAAAGAGAAATATTCAACCAAACAGTTGAATCTTTAACTAAACAATATAAATTTTAAACCAACAATGGAATGTTTAAATTTTCTCTGAAAAAATGAATGTTTAACAAAAAAAGCGTTAACCAAATAGTTAATTTTTTAACGAAAGAGATGAATTTTCAACTAAAATGATGAATCTTCAACAAAAAGCAAAAACATTTTCAACAGAGTAATTCGACTTTCAACCAAAAAAAATGAATTCTCAATGAAGAAGGTATTAGTTGAAATTTCAACCAAAAAATATTTTCATTTTGAATCAAATACAGTTGAACTCAACCAAAAAAGACAAATTTTCAACAAAATAGTTAAATTTGAAACCAAAGAAATGAATTTTCAACGAAGAAGATAATTTTTTTACCAAAAAAGACGAATTTTTAACAAAATACATGAATTTTTTCAGTTGAAAGAAATAATTTTGAGCGAAGAAAGATGACTTCTTAACAAAAAATGTAACAGTCGATATTTCAACCAAAAAATATTTTTATTTCAAATTAAAAACAGTTACATTCAACCAAAAAACAATTCTTCAACCAGATTGTTGAAGTTTCAAGCCAAAAAGGCGAATTTTTAACAAAAAGGTTAATTTTCAACCAAATAATAAAATTTCTATACAAAAAAGTTTAATTCTCAACAAAAAAGGTAATATTTCAAATTTCAACCAAAAAAGACGAATTTTCAACAAAATAGTTGAATTTCAAACCAAAGAGATAAATTTTCAACCAGGAGCGTAATTTTTTACCAAAAAAAGACGAATTTTGAGCAAAATACATACATACATGAATTTTCAACTTAAAAAGATCGATTTTCAACCGAAAATGTTATAGTTGAATTTTTAATTGAAAAAATTAATTTTTAACGGAATAAGATGAATCCTCAACGAAAAATGTAATAGTTGATATTTCAACCAAAAAACAGTTTAATTTCAAATCAAAAACCAAAGAGATGAATTTTCAACAAAAAAATTAATTTTTACCAAAAAAAAGATGAATTTTAAACAAAATATATGAATTTTCAACTAAAAAAGATCAATTTTCAACCAAAAATGTCATGGTTGAATTTTCAACTGAAAAAATTAATTCTCAACGAAAAATGATGAATCCTCGACTAAAAGTGTAATAGTTCATATATTTCAACCAAAAATAAAAAATTAATTTCAAATCAAGAACAGTTTAATTCAACCAAAAAGCAAATTTTCGACAAGACGGTTGAATCTTAAACTGAATGAAATGATTTTCTTTCAAAATCGTTCAATTTCGAACAGAATAATTAAATTTTCAACCAAATAATAAAATTTTTAACAAAAAAAGATCAATTTTGAACTGAAACAATAAATAAAATAACTGAAATAGTTAAGTTTCGGTAAAAAAATTCATTATCAACCAAAGAGAAATGAATATTTAATTCTAAAATTATTTTTTTATTTCTTCCTAAGTGTTTTTACAGATTTCAGATGATTTTGAATCCTAGAGTGGGAGAAGAATTTAAATTTTCCTATATTGGGCTATAAATCTCTGTGTCTATCTGCCGCCACAATTTAAATAGTGAAAATGAAAAAATAGTTGGAAAAGCAATAAAATTGATTGATTGTTGTAAAAAAGACTTGTGAACTACATTTCGAAATAACTAAAAAAGTAACGATTTTTATAGTAATTGTTGCTGAAAAAAATGTAACTAGTTACCAATTCGTTACCTACTTACAAAAGTAATTTCGTTACCACCATCGTTAACAAAAAAAAACTAGTTACAAGGAACTAGTTACTTCCCATCACTGCTTTTTACCAGTTTTTCCTAAGGTTCGTAATTTGATCATACTTGGAGTAAAAACTTTTGCAAGTCTGGAATAAATCTCTATGAGATATTTTACCTTCAAATTTAATGATAAAAACCTTTTAATTGTAATGTTTCACAATTGAGAGAAAATAAAATCATGAAGGTTACTTTTGCACTTTACTTGTAATACCTGTATAGATAAAATTAGAAAGAATGTTGAATAGGAAGATGGATTTTTAGTGATTGGTGTCAAAAATGTCAGAGCTCGTTGCACGCATAATTGTCGTCTTGACAGGATCAGCAAATTGTCAGATGGTCGCGGTCGGTTTGGCGTGGGGAATATTACTTTCACTCTTAATCACGAGCAGTGCCGTCTTTGAGCGAGTACAAAGACCGTATGGAGTGTGGAGATGCAAGTTAGTTATTACATATAGATCGCTACGGGTACACACATATATATAGGACATATGTTGCTTAGGCTCTTGACACTTGTGTGAGAGTGTAGTGCAAATTCGAGCCAGAGTCACGTTCATCCGTGAGTTCCTTTTACTCGTATGTGACTGCGTGTGCGGATGCACACACGTGTGGGTGGTGGTGTAGGACTGCCGCACATCCGGTTGGGTGTGTCCGATGGGTTTCGTTCACCGCCAGATACTATGACTGTAGCTATACCTACTCTGGTGATTCTTGTCAACCCCACGTGGGCCCCTCTTAATTCTTCAGTCTGCAATCCGACAATTGCAATGTAAACATATTGAATTTCTGAAGGTGAGGAGTCGGAAACTTTATTTAATGAAACCAAATGAAGGGAAAAGTACATCTTGAATTCTTTATTTGATTCAAAATATCTCTATCCATCTCCAATTAATGAGTACCAAGTAAAGTAAAGTAGGGAGGTTATAAATAAATATTTCATTTTTAATTTTATGGCAAGCGATATCATACTGATCAGCATTCACAAACATTCTCACTGGTTCACCCATCCGAGTACTAACAATTCTCGGGAGTGCTTAACTTCTAAGATCGCCTAAGCGACCTCTTCTTGTTAGTTTGAATTATCTCTTTAGTATAAACATCCAGTTTTAAATATCTTATTTGAAATCGAATTAATAAACGTATTTTTTTTAATGGGGTTTTCTGACATTGTAATTTATCTTTAATGTGGGTTACGCTTTTTTTATTCTATTTATAAATTTTTGCTTCAATTTCTGAACTCCTTAGAAATATGTGAAAATAAATCAACATTATCTATTCGACAACCTTAAAATTTACCCCAGATCTAAAATGATTTCAATGTCAGAAAAATGCATGAGATAAAAATAAGAATTACCCAATTAAGTTTCAAAGATATTTGAAAACAATCGTTAAGCGGTCTCGATCGCGGTGAATACCCGAATGGGTGAACCAGTGAGATTTGTTTTCAAATTTTAATAAACATCACATCCGGCTACAGCAGAGTGCTCCCGTGTTTAGAGCTGGAAAGGGGTCGCATTGTTGCCTATTTTGTATTCTTGTCGCATTTTTTACTATTTTAACACTTCCGATCGATTCCGAGCAGTGACTGTCAGTCTGGCGGAGGTTAAGAACCAGTATTGCCAGAATCTCTTATAGCCGGACGAAATTCCTTGGAGGTATTTTATCCGCCTAGCCGGACGTATAGACGAAATTTAGCGTCCGTCTAGACGGACGTTTAGACAGTTCGTTGGATTTGTCACTGTAAAAACTAGATTTCTTTTTATATTAAGGACTATTTTTAGAGCGTCCTATTCTGAAGCCAATATGCGTACTATTTTAATTTGCTAACTTCAAAGTTTACGACATTCATGTCCAGAAGAAACAAAAACCCATCATGACATTTGATTCTCACTTCGATCTTGTTCTAAGTCCGAAAAGTAATTATTATATTGTATTATGTTATTCATCGTTCATCAAATTGAAGTGGGACTATTTTTTTGGATACTGTTTTAATGACGAATATCAGCCTTATATTAATAATTGTAGCGCTCGGAATTCAATTTACAAAATAATATTTTTATGTGAGTGCAAGATCTCTTCCTGGATCTTCCGCATTGTCAGAACAGAGGCAGGTGATAGGCAGTTGGGCGTTCAGCTGCCCTCAGCTGGTTAACAAAAAGGTAATTTTGAAATAGGAGACATGTACAGGTATCCTAAACATCTCATTCAGTATATTTTTCCATCCGCTCTTTATTTATTCTAGGGGCATAAGCCATAGCGGAAGGATTACTTCCCACAATTAAAATTATTTCTGCCCCCTTTGAAAAGTCTACCCTTACAACTTCAAACCTTTTATTCACATTGATAGCATAGCGGTCTAAACTCGCTTTGAGGGATCGAAAATTTCTTAAAAAAGAACAAAAAAAGTATTGTTTTCTTAGAAGAAGGAGATTATAGTCGCAAGAGAGCGATTACACTCTCGAGCGACTTGAAAATTCTCTTATGCATTTCCATTGCATCAGCATTGCAAATTAAAAAACATGCATGAGGGCGCATTCGAAGTAGGGAAAATTTATTCGACCTCTGCAACCTCGCTTGTATATTAGATGAAAACATTGACTTCAAAACATTCAGAATGATAAGGCAAAATTATAATTAAAATGGGACCGATATTAATGATTGTTATTTGAAAACAATAAACTAGAACAGTGCTTTCGTTTATTTTTATTAGTTCCATTAAAAAGACTGCTTTTATGTTCGTTGTATGAAATCTGAACCTATTCACCTTAACGGAAAGTTTCTTTACGACAGGATTGAGTTTCGTAGCATAATTAGTAATTTAGGAGAAAGGGTTCTTTCTTTTCTTTGCGGAACCTTTTGCCATTTTGATACGGTACAAACGATGTCGTTCACATTGACGGTAACGGAAATGAATTTGCAATTAGTCGACCGAATCGAGAGGTCAAAGGAGCCATATTCTTGATCTCCAACACAGCTGCCGGTGAACGCGAAGAAATTGATGGAAACTGTAGAGTAACATAACAGGCTGTCCAACGCACCAATTCCCGGCATTAGTCCCCTTAATTTACACTCATCATTTCCGCTTAAAATCGTCAACAAAATGTTTCATAACAACTTGTTTAGCGCAAATTGTACGAATGCGTAATGTCCCTCATCAGGTTACGTCATCCTTTTGTAAAATCACCATCTAAACGTCGATTTTACAAAAAAAAACTATCAGCGGATCCATGAAAATGAACAATACTTTTTAAATCTGTATCAGCCAGAAATTCGCTGTTTCTGACAGTGAATGAAACTGTCATTGCGAATTAGCGAGTTCCGCTGAATACTCAGCGAAATATTAACATGTGCATGCGCAAAGAGATAGAGATTACTGTTGAAATCCGCGAGACTTTCGCTGTTTGAATCAGCGTATTTACTTTTTCGCTGATTAAAACAGTGAATATTCGCTGATTCGCAGTGATATACTTATAGCTGTTCAAATCAGCCTAAATCAGTTTAAATCATTCAGAGAGTATGTTCTCCACAAAATTTCTGCATCAAAATTTGGATATTTTTAATCGAACTGGCAGAATTTAATCTTCAAATGTTTCCAACTGTAAATTTAAATCAAAATTTCTGCGCTTAGCACGTCAAAAGATTAAATTGCAATATAAATTTCTAAAAGACGAAACAAATCATGAGTTAGTTTTCTAATCCGATGGTTTTCACGCGTGCTTATCAGCACGCTTAGCACTTATGATATATTAGTGCAAATAACGTTTCCGGCACTACTGCATAGAGTCGCAGTTGGAATAACCGTATAAAAATTATTTTAACGCGTCGTTGAACACATCATGCCCTACTGTAACGTAACTTAATAGAAGCTGGAGGAATGCTAAGTAAATCGTAAAACTTGCCACAAATAATTTCACTGGAAGCACCCGCAGAAACTTGGTTTTCCACACTAAACTGGGAGCAACAATAATAAAAATAATAAGAAATGAGTGTATTGAAGCGAGTATTTAATTCAAATTACGAATGAAACAAAATGAATAAGAAATATTGTGGTTCATGTATTAAATGGAGAAATTGAAATACTAAATGCTAAAAGAAAATGATAGCACAAAAAAATAGATTGCTAGAGTAAATGAATGTTATCTTACTTATGAAGAAGAGTGCGTTACTCGGAAGGAAATTATTCATTTTTTATCATCTTTGATGTGTACCTACACTTGTGTTTGGAATTTGTAATAAACATCTTGTATAAAAGTCTTATAAGTATATTTTTCCGTGAATAAAAATTTAAAATATGTGAGCAGAAGCTATCTAGGTTAGATGTTCGCTTTTACTGAAGTGGCGTATAAACAAACGTTACCGTTTTCGTGGGATATTGCACCACATGATGGAAACTCACTCGTTAGCGTCTATGAAATGGTTTGGAAACTAAACAAATAATTGAGTAATCACCATGTCAACTGATATCTATTTCGTGGGGTGGGGGGGGGGGGAGAATCCAGTTCACATGTGCCTTCTAATCATATTTTTCTGAAATGACTATTTCAAATTCTTAAAAAGTTATGTTTACTTGACCCAAATACTTTTTATTCTGAATAAATCTTCAGAGACACGTAATCTTAATTTTCCTTTTTCCCGTTTCCGTTTGACTTTTTCCGCTCTTTGTAATCGATGACAGTTAATGATGTGTGAATTTACAAGTAGGGAAGGAATTGTGTTGCGGATTTGTGGCTTAGATACAATGGCATCTCGTTAGGCTTTTTCTGGGCTATTGAGTCTCCCTCCTTGACCCTAACACGAGCCAAAATTGTGTGGACACTGATCTTTATCTGGAGGTACAATAGCTACTATTAGGAGTCTCTTGTACCTTTTCGATGGTCAGGGTTGACGAATGGATATTTACTCCCGACACTTATTCGTAAATGTGTCTATATAGGAAAATCATAAAAAAGTGCGTGAAGAAGTTAAAGGATCATAAAGGAGATAGTAGATCTCGACAATACAATACAAATGATGATTAAATGATTCACAACAAAAAAGTATTCTACACTGTTAAAAGTTTCTGGTGTAATTTTACAATACATGTTTTGTACACTGAATTATGAGAAAAATTAAAGTTTCCTGCATATATTGTTTGCATTATGTTTTTATTAAAAATGAAAGATTGCTGGCCTTATCGTTTGATCATACACAAATCAAGAATTAAGCATGACGTTTAGGTAAACAATACCCAGAAATGCATTCTAAAGGTGGAAATTTTGTACGTGAGAAATCGTGAGAAATTGTTTTTAGGTTAGGCGTGTAATTTATTTCATTTCCTAATGATTTGTCCACTAATGAAGATTCTTGTTACAATCAGCATATTAAGCAAATGGTATTTTACGATTTTTTCATTCATGTTTCTTCAGTAGCAATTCACAAAATGTTCAAACTATATTCAAGGAAAAATATATCTGGGAAGTACAATACTTGTACTGTAATTTTACAGTAATTTATTACAATTTTACTTTACAATACGGTGCTTGCAACTGTACATTACAAATTATATTGTAAACTATTGTAAGATCACAAACATTTTTAACAGTGCACGAACTATCAAATTCTTACGGAATTTTATTCATTTGAAAAGTCTTTCTTATGGAATAGAATAGTTTCGAAAATGATTGCATTTTTACTTAATAACAAAAAAGTTAGTAAAATATTTTCTTGCAATATACATTATTTTATTGCAGAATTTGATAAATTATTATTATTACTTTTATTAGCAATAACATCCAATCTGTATAGGTCCTGTACTGTTTGCTATCTGGTTTAAAATCGTAACTATTTTTAGGGTTGCTTTTAAAGTTCAAAGAGAGTAATGAGGTAGTGAAAGCTAGCGATGAAGTTACAAAGCATCACCTACCTATTTGGAATCCACACGTATGGTGTCTATAAATTACATCCTCCATGAAACCATCTGGCACAGTAGGGTGTCAATATGGCTGCAACCTAAAATATGTAGGCGCTCATGCTGGCGGTAATGTTATGTCATCGACATGGGCATGACCGCCTGTCAAGTTTTCTTTCTACTAAAGACCAATTTCGTGCCATATACCTGTAATGCTCCATTTTACTCTAAACTGAATTGTTTTTCCTCATTTTTTTTCTTAGGGAAAAAACTATCTTGCCAAGTATGATAGAGATCTAAAATATTGATTATAATCAGAATCGAGCAACCGAAAGTGGCGATATAACACGCCGTGTTTCTCCCTCGGTAAATATTTCTTAGCGTCTTGTAAAAGGAATAATTAAAATGCAATGTGAGATAGTATTCAGTGTTTCTCGTGAAATGTAACATTATCGTTTAACTAATCGGGAGTGAGTTGAGATAAACTGTTAGTCTCGGACAAAGTTATTTGCGATATTACGGCACGGTTTCTCTTCGCCAATTCGTTGTCACTTATGTATCGCATAAATCTTGTAGTCCGCGAGGTTCCTTAATTTACCTCGGACCGAAGCAATTGTATCGCTCATGTTGTACACATGAAAGTAATGACTGACATAAACGCTACTCGCACAATTAATCTGCGATTAAATCCAGTCGAATATTTTTATCAGCCCCGTGGATCTTCGAACTATAAATTATTACTCGGGGGCGCTGAAAAAAAGTGAGATATTAGAGTTATCGAATACTGATTATTATTGCTTCATTTATGAACCAGATTAAGTGGAATTGAAAAATAACACCAATCACCTTGATAATATGAATATAATTCATTGTAATAAGTTAGTTCTTTGGGGGATATTTGACCTTCCTTGAAGGAAGTATGGTGAGGAAAGTCACTTGATTTACCTAACAAATATATCTTCCCTTTGGGCGTTGCACTTTCCGCGACGACGTCAATTCCAATTTGCGAAGACAATAAAGTGTGGGAAAGAAGGAGGAATGCTGGAGAAGACGAGGCATAGTGTGGAGGAATCCCAAGGGTTTTATCGCTGATTTATTGAGGCGATAATTCTATTATTTTCAATCGCCCTTTTGCTGTTGGCAATCAAGCGTTGGTGCGACATTGCTGCTGCCACTATTGTAGCTGCCCACCTGTTTGCATATCGGACACCCACTGTTCCACTTTCGTAGTTCGACGTTCGCTCATTCCTTCCTTCCTTTACCTTCCTCTACAAAATTGTTTTACTCGAACACGGAAAGACTTTTAGTAACGTTATTTCAGGGACAGATAACTTCCTCTCTGAGAAATGTAAATAAATAATTCCAGTTCCTTCTGAATCATTGACTTCCAATCTGAAAGCGAGTATTTCATTCAGATGTTCAATTTCAGACGGTTACAAAATTAAAAGATGTAACATCTCAATGTCTTAGAAATTAAAATAATTCTTCGGCCCTTTGAAGTTTAAAAGCTCTGGAATTGGAGAGCTCGTTTGAAAGATAAGATTTTCACTCATGTTTACTGAGGCTGATATTAATGTGAAATGAACCTTTTCTATAAATTATTATAATGATAATTTGACACAGTACATCCTACTTTCCTTGTTGCTTTAATTTTTTAAATTGAAAGAACATGCATATCGCTTGATGAGAGTCGCATTCCGGAAACTACATGAAATCTTACTTCATCGACATAGACTAATGAGTCTTGACTATTATGTTAATCACGAGCATGGGAGAACAAGTGGACCAAGACTACATAAGAAGGGATTAAGAAGGATGAATGTTCTTAACCCTGTCATGTCAGTTCCACTAGTTTCGTCATAGCATAGGTGTAAAGAGATCAACATATTTTTATATACGAGTACTTTATACTTTAAATGTAAGCTACACACTAGCAAATATAGCCAATGGACAAAGAAGTGAACGTCATCGACATGGCATCCTCGACTACATTCTTATTCTAGAGCTGAACATTCTGGAGCTAAACTTTCCTGCATAAATTTGCATGGACTTTTTTATTTATGTGTTATCTTCACATTCTTCTTCTTATTTTGTACGTTATGCGACATATTACCTGGAGGAAGGAAAAAACTGCGCCGAATATTGTGTCGTGATTGGATCAGGCATATTGTTCCCATTTTCGGAAATATATTAAGCAATAATTTCATTCAGGAAAACGCATGTTCCAACTAGAAAGTAAATTTCAATGGAGGAAATTTTAACATGGAAATAATCTTACGTGGCAATTTCCAAGCTGATAAAAATCTATATCTCAAATTTAAATAAACTGAATTATGTAACAATTCCATTAACATTACCGATAAGTTTCCTGAATAGAAAAAGTTTGATGGACATGTTCTCTTGAAAGTTAAACTGCTTCTATTTCATCAAATGGATTATTGACAATTCGGAGCATAAATTGGCCTTTATTTCTACCCCCAGATTAAATTGTGCATTTGGCTTAATTTAGCAAGAGCTAAGGTCGGATTAGGCCTTGTCGAATTGTGATTCATGAGTTCGTATCGTGCTTTACAAAACTATATGTTACATAATCTTTCTGAGTGACCCGCATAATTATTTGTAAAGCCCATGCTAGAGGCCAACATAAATTCGCTCGGGGTTAAAAGCGTGTCCGTGAGCTATAATCTGATCACGTCGTCAGAACTAGCTTTGGGCCTTTTGCTCAGCTCAGAACGCAGTGTCTTCGAAAATAGCTGAGAAGAGAGAAATGCCGAAAAAATTTCTCAGCTTCTCCCATTTTCTCAGGTTTATTCGAGAAATTTTCTCAGCTTCGAGAAATTTTTCTTTTTTCCAGAAATTTTGTCTCCGAAAAGTTTCATATCTTGAAAAATTGTACATCTTGAAAAGGGAGACCCCATCACAAAAGTTCGGGTCCATTATGGCCTCACAGCGGATGCGACTATTGTGATTGCCTCACGCGATCTTCTTATTGTTAGAGGATTAGAACCAGTTGCGAAAAAGTAGAATTTTGTAAAGTATTATCGAATCGAATTTTAATGGGCTGTATTAATTTCATTAGATTATGACGAGAAGATTGAAAAAATATAGTTAATATCTTCAATCCCATTTGAGTGTTATTGTACATTTGTACATACACTTGAAGATTTCCTGTATTACTTAAAATATTAACCGATTTTCATCAATATTTTTTCACTCTTTTCTAGTGATATAAGTAAATTGATTCAGCTAATTACAATTGTTTGTCGTAACTAGGAAGGAAACTCGCAATCGGTCAGCTAGTTTACACATTCTCAATGAAATTTCAATTGATAACTTTGACTCGTCATTAAATTGTATATTTTGAAAGTTTAATTACTTTTATTAGTACGTACAAAAATTAAATTTTAACATTGACTAATGACCAACTTAAAAATGTAAATACGAATAGCTGTCATGCGAAGTACAAGAATGTTTCACAGTCATACAATTGTAAGAATAGGTTCATTAAAATACTGTACTGTTACCTTTCAAATTACAATTTTTCATAGCAACAACGTCTTCTAACTTCAGTAAAAGAACATACAACAAAACGAATTTACAGTTTCTAATTTCTATACTGCTTTGAGCTTTCAACTTTATGCAATTAATTACCGGTTTTTGTACAGTAATGTTAGTAAGGTAACATTCTGCGTGGACAATCGGCTTCTTTTGTCTGAAACAATGTGTCCAGATGTTGAAAAAACTCTCTCCGATAAAATCATTAAGTACATGTACAAAAGCACAATAATAACACTCAAATGGGATTGATGATATTAACCGATTTTTAACTATCGTTTTTTAATCTTCTCGTCATAATCTAATGAAGCTAATGCAGCCCAGTAAAATCCGATTTATTAATATTTTACGAGATTTCACATTTTCGCAACCGTTTCTAATCCTCTAACAATGGGAAGGTCGGGCGAGGCAATCATAATAGGCGCATCCGTTGTGAGGCCACGATGGACCCGAACCTTTGCGCTGGGGTCTCCATTCTCACTCAAGATGTACAATTTCTCAAGACATGGAATTTTTGGAAGAAAAAATTTCTCGAAGAAGAAAAATTTCTCGAAAAAAATCTGAGAAAACAGGAGAAGCTGAGAAAATTTTTCGATGTTTCTGCGTTCTTAGCCTTTCTTAAAGACACTGCGTTCTGAGCTGAGCGAAAGGCCCAAAGCTAGTCATAGCTCATAGGTTCAACCTTAAGCTAGCTAGCAACGTGAAATTATTTATCGTGGAACAAGGAAGGAAAGTTAGGAGGAATTACGACGAGCTGGGAGACATTCTTTGTCAAGGCATTTTTAAATGAAAAACCATTTTCAATTTCATCATCATTCCATTCAAAATCATTCCATGAAAGCCTATTGTAGATGATAGAGCATTCCTAGAATTGTGGTTTTCTCCAAAATTAAAGAAAGGAACTTAAACTAAGTTTTATTTCAACCGGGAATGACTTTTTGTTATTTGTAATGTGTGTTACGAAGTCTAAATTATTTAGAGCTCGTGTGGTAAAAATAAGGAATGTGCTGGTTGAGCATTTTCCATGTTTCATCCTCATATCGGATCACATTGAAGTTATTTATTTATGCCACTGTAATCAAAACATAAATCAGAAATGTTCAGGAAATAGACCAGAAGAAGGAAATGAAATAAGCAAAATGTCGGGAAAACTTGAGATCAAAAGCTTAGGTTAGGAACGTGGAACTAAAAGGATGGAACTTATATCAGACTAGATAAACAATCATAATTTCAAACAGAAGATAGAAGAAAACTTAACAAAAAATAAACCATGATATAAGAATTATGAAGCTTTACAAATTTTAAATCGTTCAAAAGCTTAAAAGTAAAAACATTGCAAAGTTTCCGAATCTAAAAAAAAAATGTAAAGAATTCGAAATTAGTGGCCTTAGAACCACAGAGGAATTTTAATTTTTCAAAATACAATTTAAAAGAAATTGTAGAAGTTAGATTCCATCTAAATTGGATTTAGTACTCATAACTCTATTAAGTCCCAAAAAAACTGTAAGTGGATTTTTTAATTAAGAGGCAGGATAGATTTCATTCAAGAAGTTTGGGTTTCTGTCGACTAAGAAGAATATCCTCTTCAGTCAGCGTTTGTTGAGTCAATCGATGCTATTTTTGTATTCATGAATGAACCCCACTCAACGGAAATGAAGTAAGGAGTACGTGCATTAATTTATTTCTAATCGGTTTCAATATCCAATTACATTATTAAAATTATTAAATTGAGTAATATTGTTAAATAACAAGTTCTATTTGATTTCTCACATTCTTCAGGTTTACTTTCGATTTTGAAAGTGTGAAAGGCAGAGTGAAAAAGGTGTAGCTATGCTCTCTCAATAAATCTTTACGGAAAGTCGTAACCAGCAAAGAGGTACGATCTTTATCCTGAGAATTCTAATAATCTAATGGCATCCCTTGATTGTAGGGCTCAGTGCCCTACGTATCGTGCGAAAATGATGCTTGGCTCTACTTTTTTCTTTCCACTTTACAATTTACGTTCACTCTTTCTTCCCTTGACTCATTACTCGCGTTTCATAACGTCTACTTGCGCACTGATTACGCCTCAAATTGAACGATTGAAACTGGAGTAACGACTAACAAGCAATCGCTCTACTGGAACCTTTCATTCTTTGGCTTCTTACAATTCCTGATGAGTGCTAATTTGAGATTCTAAAACCCACACATTCCTCTGGAGCGATATCAACATTACATGAAGTGCTTTACGTTCACTCGGAAAAGTAATTGAATCTACTACACTTTCGTTTAATTAAATTCTTTTGTAAGTATAGGCAATTTCATTAAAGTATAAATTTTAGTCTAGAATTCAATAAAGGAATTTAATGAAGGTTGTATTGTATTTGTTTTGGATTATGTAATAAAATTTTTTGTAGATGAAAAACAGCAATATTTCGCTAGGAATTGGAACGATGGACAGTATGATTGGAGCGTTATATCCGGGAACCGTTATGCCATAAATAATTGGTCACGATCGCGAAGTACCGAAACTGCGATTCGTCGAATAACGATTCTCGTACGAGGTCGCATAGACGACAAAATCGGAGAAAGGTCGAGGGAAATTTCAGGGCAAAGTATTTTCAAACTATCCCTCCGAGACCTCTCGGCCCCTGATTATAATCATTATTAGCGGAAAGTGCGCAACGGTACAATCAATTCAGAGTTTAATGACCACCAAGTGATTCATTAAGCGATTAATTATTCTGCTTGCAACATTTTTTTAAATTTTCCAACCTTTATTCTGAATATATGAATACATAGCTTCCAAATTTTGGAAGCCTTAATATCAATCTCCTTTCCATTTTTGCGCATTTCAACTTGAAAGCATTTAAATTTCGATTGGTTTGAACATTTATTGAGGGCTTTCATACTCATAAGTGGTATGTCAAATTTGAAAAAGTATAGGAAATTTCTTCATTTGAACCTTATGGAATGAGTTATAGGTTTTTCATAAAAGTATTTTGCTGAATTCTTTTTTCTTATGAATTTCCCAAGCAGTATAGAAAAGTGTCAAGTTTAGCATGTTGATTCACACTTCGTTTGACATGGTTGGTCGTTAGATGAAAAGATATTGTCAGGGTTGATCTTGAAGAGTCCAGTAATTACGTCTATTAGCGCCCTCGAGATTGTTTCATTTTTTGATCCCTTTGGCTGAAGCATTCAGCCGCAGATCGAAAGAGTTAACTAGGAGATACCTATGGGTCGATTAGCATTGGCTTTGAGCACCAATTAAAGGAGATTTTAATGAGAGGGAAATTTGTACGTACCTGATGCATCTGATCGCGATCCCATACATAAAAGCTACAGTTCATCGATTGGAACGTTCGATAACTAACTAAATGACACCCGATTTCAAAGGCAGTAAGAGTGGCAATTAGTGCAGAGCATTTCTTCGCAAACACAGTTTCTAGAAGATCTAGGTCGACGCTGATTTAATACTAATTAATATCAGACGATTCGTGGAAATGCTCGAAAGCAGATGCGAGATTAGGAGATCGCAGGATATCGTGGGGCGGCAGGATCTGAAGAATTATGAAATCGTAATTGCAGTTTATCACTCTAGCCCACCTAAGATCTTATTTTTATATTTTTTGTTTTGGTATGATTTTTATTATATTCGGCTCAAGTTTTTTATTTGCATTATGTTATCTGTTCGAGACAGTTTATTTTCTAATGTTTTAGTATTTAAAATACTACGCTGAATACTACTTTCCCTGAATTTATCGAGTTTTAATCTTTAACAATTTTAAAAATTAGACATTTTTCGCACTCCTTAAGAATCGAAATTAATTTTGATCTCGATTACAATGGGACTATTGCTAGAAGCCACAGCAACAATCTGGTTAGCAAGAATATCTGCAATAAACGGCAAACAGTGGAACATCAATTGTGCCTGCTGAGGATGCTTTAGCTAGTGTTAGCGATTTGCAGCCAACCACATCAACAGGAATACCGTAAGAGAGCATTAGATGGAATACGACAATGATAGAAAAATTGATGCGTCTCTATTATGAAAACGCGAATTATGAGACTAAACGTTAAAAGGGATACAATAAATTTCAGGATAAAGTTCTCTACAAAGTATCCTCATGTACAGAAATTTGCAGTAAGAGCTCTTATCGCTGTGGCTAAGAACATCAGAAATAATCTTCTTATCTCAGAAGACCGAGCAATGGAGATTAAAAGAAGGGTTCATTCGCTGGGGAAAAACGTCGATAATGAACATCAGTTAGAGGAAGCGTCACCATAAGATCAAGCGGCGACCGGTGAAGCAATACAACGTCATCGTGCTATTGATGTTCCTGCGCAACCTCATGATAATCCAGTACCACACATCCTCCAGAGGCAGATGGCCTGATTCAGCCATAGGAAGAAGCAAATAGGCAACCAAGAACCCGATTGAAATGGACATGCCATATGAATAGAGATGTAAAGCGTCTTTATTTTTTGCAAGAAAAAGTGGGCAAAGTGTGAGGAGTGAACATCATCGTTTCTTCTTACTCGAGTACACGCATCTAGCCACAAGAATAACGGAACAGAATCTAGCAGACCAAACACGCTCAATATCTGTTAACAAATTGCTTTCAAGTGTTGACATAGCTACCATCAAAATAGAAGTTGAACAACAGTCTCCTATTGATGAGCTCCCCCTGGAAGATGTGGATAACGAAATGCTGTTTGAAAATAAAGGCATAGGTGCTAGGCATGATAAAGATCATGTACCGGATCCACTAGAACCACATCCGGGCATTAACGTTCCCGTTGACTCAAACAGTGAAATCCCCCCAAAAAAACAGCAGCACCTTGAAAGGAATTTTGGTGAAGCTTTCCTAGAGTTCAGAGATGTAGAACCAATACAAAGGCATTCTCTGCCAAAGATGTTCATCACAAGGGATCTGCATGCACTGATAAGGCACCTAAACAACAAGGTTTTGCCTATGCATTCGAATGCAGAAGTAACTGCGTTACAGGTGCAAACTCTTGTGTATTCTGCAGCTGTGGCAATCGTTAGAACGTTGGACTGTAGAACTAGGCCTACGTGTGCAGTCATTGTCTCAAGACGGGAACGAGATCCACCATGGAAAATCAGGTTGGTTATGGATTTCAGCAAAGTAAGGAGCAAGTCGGGTCGATTGACTTAATATGTGGAAGGAAATAAAACCAGAAAGCTGATACACCATGTTACTCAAATCACCCACCCTCGGAACATCAAAACATTGACACCAGCAATATTGGATAAGATCATAGTCTCCCATCGGTAGAGACTTAATGTTCTTACTACTAGACAAGAGTAGTGTGAGAAGGCAGCAACATCGAACCTTTCACGTAGATGAAAGAAGGTTCTATCGTGAACCAATTGAAGTATTAGGATGTTATTCTCGTCGCAGGAAGAGTAAACCTTATCTGCAATTTCAGCTGTCAGGCACTTATAAGTCGTTGGGAGACAGGCTGTTCGTCGAAATTCAGATGGCTTTTGAGTGTCTGGTTTTTTAGGCAACATTTCCAGCTACTTTCCTGTAGTAGGCTCCATTTCAGGGTTATTTCTTGCCCTTTGTTTCTTTAGTTAGAACCACGCAGCGCCTATGTTGCTTCTGTTTCTTTTTCCTCAAACACCCGACCAGCAGTCAGCCATGTCTTCTAATTGAGGAATTGCGATGCGTTGCTGGACATTTTGCTTTTTCGCTAGTTCACAATAGAACCTTCTTTCATCTACCTGAAAGGTTCGATTTTGCTGTCTTCTTGCACTACTCTTATTCTACCGACGCAGTCTAGTAGTAAGAACATGAAGACCGCCGCTGGGAGTCTATGATCTCATCTATGTAATATTGATGGTGTCAATGTCTCGATGTTCCGAGGGTGGGTGATTTTATTAACATGGTGTGTCAGCTTTCTGGTTCTATTTCCATTCTTATATTAAGTCATTAGACCCAATTTGCTCCTTACTTTGCTGACATCCATATCCACCTTGATTTCCTATGGTGAATCTCGTTCTCTTCCTGGAGCAAAGTCTGCATATCTAGGCCTAGTTCTACGGCCCAACGTTCTAATGACTGCTACAGCTGCAGCATACACAAGAGTTTGCACCTGTAACGCAGTTGGTTCTGCGTTCCAATGGAGAGGAAAAACCTCGTTGTTTAGGTGCTACAGGTCCCTCGTGACAAACATCTTTGGCAGAGAATGCCTTTCTGTTGGTTCTACATCTGTTAACTCTAGTAAACCTCCACCAAAATTCTTCCCAGAGTGCTGCAGTTTTTCTGAGATTTCGCTGTTGACATCAACGAGAACGTTAATGTCCGGGTTCTAGTGGATCCGGTATTATCCCTGGCACCTATGCCTTCAATTTCAATCAGCTCTTTGTTATCCACACCTTTCAGAGGAAGCTCATCAATAGGAGGCTGTTGTTCTACTTCCATTTTGATGGTGGCTATTTCAATACTCAAAAGCTATTTGTTGACAGATATTGAGCGTGTTTGATCTGCTAGATTCTGTTCCGTTATTCGTATGGCTAGATGCGAGTACTTAAGTAAGAAGAGACCATTATGTTCTCTCCTCGCACTTTGCCCAGTTTTTGTTGCCAAAAAATAAAGACGCATTACATCTCTGCTCATATAGTATGTCCAATTCAATTTCATTCTTGGTTGTTGAATTGCTTCTGCCTCTGGTTAAATCAGGCCATCTGCCTCTGGACGATGTGGTGGTACTGGATCATCATGAAGTTGCGCAGGAACATCAATAGCACGATGATGCATTGATTCACTGGTCGGCGTTTGATCTTGTGGTGCAGCTTTCTCTAACTGGTGTTCATTGTCGACGTTTTTCTCCGCCGAATCATCCCGTTTTTTAATCTCCATTGCTCGGTCTTCTGAGATGAGTAGATAATTTCTGATGTTCTTAACCTCGGGCAGCGACCGTCGTTTTAATATATTTCGTAAACTCTCCATTTTTTTGTGAGTTTTGGTGTTCCTCTTAGTCCCTTTTCTCTCCGCTCTCTGTCTGTCTGGCATGGGAAACCCTATCAATAGCAATGCTACCGCCAACATAGCCGTCAAAGTCATCAGAGGAAATCTCAAGCCCTACCACAAGGCCAAAGCGAGAACACCTTTTAATATTAAGGTAGTACACGCGCTACTCTCGGCTTCAAAAATTTGTTCCTGTAGTACGTGCATGTCGGCATGCATGTAGTATATGCAAATCGGAAAAGCTTAGGTTATATCGGGGGAACTCGGTTCGCTGATCAATTTCTCTAGGAATCACCCCAGGTGAAGAGCTTCACAGAGCCATCATACATCACGGTTTACACATAAACACTCAAACTGACTAATAAACCCATAGGAAGATCTATACTCTTTATCCCAACCACATCCGCTAAGCAAAGTTCTCCAGGAGGGCCCATGAGTATCCAAAATCTTTAGTTTCAGGCGTCTCTCTTCGTCACGCATTTCTTATCAAAAATTTTCCTTCAGACAACCCTGTCCTCGCATACAGCTTTTGCTTCCTTTAAATCCATACATCTTTTCATGCAAGCACATTCTTTGAGAACCCACTCATTACTGACTCTGCCCATTTAGCATTTTACCACATATATTCCCAGGAGTAGCATGCAAACCGCGTTCGCTTTACTTCTAACCATTTCTTGGTACGTCCAGGTCTCGCTGCCATACAGCACAGTGGGTGCAAGCACATAATTATATATTTCAATTTTATCTTTTTTCGTTACATTTTTATTTCTAGTAATGGTTCCAACATTGCAATGTTGTATACTGTTTTCTCACCCCTTCCTTCAAACACAATAATTTTAATATTACTCACGTTGATCTTGAACACCTCAGCATCTGCAAACGCCAATCCACGCATCTTCACTGTCCTAAGAATCAACGCCTTCTTCGTCTAAGAGAGCCATTCTTATAAAAATTTAAAATAAGCGATTTTCCTATTTATATAAAAAGATGGATAAGAGAATATATTTCATTTTGAATTTAACTTTAACTTTTCGCCAGACCTTAAAAGTCTTAGGGCAAACTTGCAACTTGTTTAATATGCAATGATTAAAAAAATTGAAGGTTTAAAATATGTTTGTGCATGAATATATATGATTTCTAATAGTGGCAGACTTATTAAAAAAATAATTGCTCAATATACCATTTGATTAATTTTTTAAACAATGATTCACAACTTGCCTTTCATTTTGTTTGGCATAAAACAATTATTTTGCAATAATCGTGCGATAACTTAATTTATATCAATATTTATGGAATTGCATTCCTGGTATAAATCTGAGTTTTTAATTGCTAAAAAATGTTGTAATATCGAATAACTAGAAAATTTATGTAAATATTTATATTAAAAACTTTGCCTCGATAGTTAACTTCGCTCCGGTCTACTCTGAGTAGATGCACTGGATATATTTTTAGAAAAAATTTAAAGAAATCATAATTCCAAAATAACTTTGAAGTACCATATTTTAATACTTGATTATAGAAAGTTTCCGTGGAAGAAAGCAATTTGTATTCTCTCTTACTTTTTATTTATTATTTGTCAAACTTTTTCTTTAATTAAACTTTGTGGAAATTCATTATCTCATGTTTATAACTGGATTACAAGTTTTTAATTTCTCTAAGCTTCGTGAAAACTTTTTCACACGCAATACATATGGTGCGATTTCAGCAAGCAAAAGCCCGTGCTGACTTCCTAAAATAGCAAGACGACGGTTGAAATTGAAGGGCTTCAAGTCTGCGAAAGCTGGAGTGCTAAGGAACATTTTGATGCGAAGGTACTGGTGGTTCTCAACCGCAAAGCAGAAAATCATCGGAAATAATAAAGAAAACAAGAAAGGGTTTAAAGTATATGAATTTAAACGCATATTTAATTAAGCAACCTTAGTTACTCACTGTATTGTTTCAGCCAACTTCGGCACACATTTCGAGTGACTAACGACTTTTCGAGGCCGTCACCTTATTATGTTAGCTATGGAACAGTGCATAAGACACCTATTTGTTTTGAACTACCCGTTATGCAATTATCTTCTTGCAGCATGAAAGATAACGTTTGTATAATCTATAATGCATGCAATAGCACAACCAATCAACTTGGTCGTACCTGCTTGCTTACATTCCCTGTTGAAAGTTTCGCGACGTCGCTTTTCTTTTTTTTACCTGAGGAATGAAAAAACACAACTGCTTTACGACACGTGTCAAGTCTCGCAACTTTTTCTAGAATAGGCGAGTGTGCTTAGGAATTCTTAAATTAACGCCTACCGCCATAGAGGAAGTGAGCAATTCTTGTTCACTTCTTGTGGGTTGTTACGCCCCATAGTATTCATGCAAATTTATTATATTAAAAATTTATCTCCTGGAAAATCATACAATATTAGATCTGATTTTTTTTTTAATATTCCAAACTGAAATGTTATGAATTGAACAATTTGAAGCAGGGATCCGACCGAAACTTTCGTTCCCTTTTGTTACTGCCAGTTAAATAAGATAATTTTGATCAAATTATTTATGTTATTTCAGATATTATCTAATTTCGTCTAAATTTATGTAGATCGCAGATCAAAGTTTAGTAAAAAGGCATTTTTTCTATCAATAACCGAATAAAACGAAAGTTTCGGTCGGGTTTCTGATTTGAGACAGGGTTAAAATTGTACAATTGCAATTGGGTTGAAGTTCCAGGCGTCCAATCTCTAAGACTGGTGAATTTTTATATTTTTACGTCGTTTTTTTTTTGTTTTTAGATTAAAAAATTAGTTTCATGAACATTTGAGAGGGACAAGGACTTTAACAATAAATTTAACTTGTTTAAACTGGAGTGAAGACCAAGTTTATGCACCTCTGCTCTTTAACTCATTGCCTTCTCTTTCTTTTTTTTTCCTCAATTTTTTATTTTTTGTTTTTTTTTTTTAAATTTGAGTAAGACATTTTAGGGTGTTTGGTCCGAATTTGATCGTTGGATTCTTGTTTTTTTTTAATTTCCTGGAATTTCGAAGTTAAATTTGAATGTTGGACGTTAAAGAGAAATTCAAATTCTGATTTATTCTGATTTGATTTTCTTACATATTTAGAAAAACATGGATTTTATAATTTGAGAAACTTTCCGTGATGTTAACAACATTAATGCAACTAACGCAGGTGCATAAACTTGGCCTCCACTCCCGTTTAGACAAATAAAATTTATTGTTAAATTCCTTGCTCCCTCTCAAGTATTTATGAAATGATCGTTCAATATAATATCAACAAAACAACTTCGATTTTATAATTCAGAAAAATGTCACATTCGTGGCAAGTCATATTGGCGTCAAATCACATTGGCGGCTAGCCACATTGCGGCATCTCTCATTAGGAAAAATTTGAATTCCACAAAAAATTAGGAAAAATTAGTGGTTGGACTTCAATTATTTATGCGACAAAATTACAGCAAGGTCTTCCCGCCCCTCACGAGTCATTGGAAAGGGGTAGGGGTGTGATTTATATTTTTTATGTTACTAATCACTATGTGACTAATTACACAACTTGCCGCAATTTTGCCAATTTTTTGTGGACGTCAAGTTTTTCTGAATGAGAGATGCCACAAAGTGACTTGCCGCAAATGTAACTCGCCGCAATTTTTCCAAGTTTTTGTGCGTTTCAAATTTTTCCGAGTCATTGGAAAGAGGTAGGGGTATGATTTATATTTTTTATGTGACTAATCACAGGCGTGTCTTCCCGCATTTTGCCAATTTTTTGTGGACTTAAAATTTTTCCAAATGAGAGGTGCCGCGAATGTGACTTGTCGCAATTTTGCCAATTCTTTGCAACTTCAAATTTTTTTGAATGAGATATGCCACAAAGTGACTTGCCGCAAATGTGACTCGCCGCAATTTTGCCATTTTTTTGTGGGCTTCAAATTTTTCCGAATGAGAGATGCCGCAATGTGACTTGCTGCCAGTGTAACTTGCCGGGGTTTAACATGACCCAACCCCAAAAAGTACATCAAGTATGCTGGTTACATAGTCAATTATCAAATATTTTCTAGAACAATTTGACATAATTACTTGCAATATTACAAATACTTGAAATCTAAAGGTAAACGTACCGAATATCAAAAACATAAAATAAGCTTATTTAGGTATTTCTACCTGTAACATATAACTTTCAAAATAAACAAAGTTCCCAGAAGCAGAATCGTCAATAACTTTAAATGTAAACTACTTTAAAGAATTTTAAAAAGTTGTTTATGGCGCAAAACACATATATAATTTGGGATACTTCAGGACATATGATTCCTGTAGCATACTGTTTTTTTGTCTGAGTTCGGTCCCCCCATAGTTAGGCTACCTCGAAAGGTATTCGCCGGCTATTGTTAGCTTTTTAAGTCCACACTGAAACGGCAAGACTTTTGCATCTCCTTCAAAGGCTATGAAAGCTGTAATAGTCCAATTTCTTGCGCGCCGAAAGCAGCAGTAACGTACGTTATACGCCTCTGCGTTTTAACTAGTAGTCACTTGGACATAAGATCTTGTCGGGTACTCGTAAACCACAGGTTTACTACACTTAGCATGCAGTATTTAACCCTGAATTTATATCCCGTCAGAGCTCATTTATATTGCGCATCGTTGTACTTTATAGCGTACGGCACAAGATTCAGTAATATGCGCAATTAGATAGTAATTAGTCGTACCTCAGGACCGTGCATACTACCTTATATTATGTCGTATTTTGCACCTAATACCATCGTGGCAATTTCCCTGCCCCGTACTTTCGACACTCTTTGAGTATATGCTTACGACATTGAGACAATGTGTTGTTAACCTATTTTCTCATTTTCCTACGCACCCTTCTTTACCCATAAAATAAAATTTATTCCTTTCGCGAACAATAATTGCGTGGTAGGCTTACTGAAGGAGGTTTTATTATTCTAAGAATGATAGATTAACTTTTAAGGTTCTAGATTACAGTTGAATTATCAAATATAAGTAAGATAGAGTGGCCTGGTGGTAAAGTGCTTAGAGTATAGTTCAGCACAAAAACCATTCAGCCATACGACCGAGAAATCGAATCCCGATGCCGAAGCAAGAAAAACACTATTGTTGAAATTTTCGCTTCTTTTCCTTGGATTTTTAGAAACTGTATTTTAATAACATACAAACGTAATAATATTAATATTTTCAGAAAGGTTCGGGTAATATAAAATGTGAAACTTGTTC
>JAUMHM010000031.1:29377660-29387995 GCA_032362435.1 Melikaiella ostensackeni | reverse complement strand
CCCGTATTCAGTGTGTGATTGACTACATAACATCTGGGAAGCCTTTTACGGTGAGGGTCCGAAAGTTCGCTCACGAAATGAGGATCTCCCATCACATATTGAACAAAGCTAATGACTATCAAGCAGCACATTGTTGACAAAATACCGGTGTTATCTGACGCCAGGAGAAGAATACAAAGGAGGGAGAGAAGGATCAGGGAGAATCAACAGTTTCTCGCTAACCCATCGCGCCTCTTCAGCGATCCCCCTACTTCTGTCAATAATCCGCCTATGCCTGAAGGGGTAGAGACTTTTTGGAGAAAGATTTACGAAGGTCAACATCCATTGCATGAAGACACTGAGAACATCATACGTTTCAAAGAGCTGTGCAACAATCTTAGAACATCCGAGGAACAATGTCCACCAATCACTGTCGAAAAGGTAAAGAAAGCACTCAAGGACACGAAGAACATCTCCGCTGCCGGACCGAATGGTATCAAGAACTTCTGGCGGAAGAAGTTTACTTGTACACACCATCATCTGGCCCGGATCTTCGCCTCATATTCAAATTCGAAGACGACTATTCCGCAGTGGCTGGTGTTAGGACGCTCTGTACTCCTACCGAAGAAGGGCGACTTGTCTAACTCAAGGAAGTACAGGCCAATAACTTGTCTGAACATGCTGTATAGGATATTTATAGCTATCCTGAACGACAGGATTGTTCGGAAAATTGGACCTATGTTGCAAGAGATCTACGAACAACGTGGATCGAAAAGAGACGTAGCAGGCTGTCAGGAAAACCTGCTAATCATCTGTATTTTGGAAAGCTTGAAGCTTCATCCACACATAGTGGGGTGCATAGAGAAATTGATGCCCCTTTGGAAAACTAGATTTACTATTTCACCTGGGAAACATCGTGTGACAACTAATAGCGTCACCTTCTAGAGGAGCGTCTTTCAGGGTAACACGCATTTTTTCCTCTATCTTTCGCACTACGCAATTATTATGGGTACTTCTGCGGCGTATCTAATAATCGTGAGCATAAGGTCACTCATATATTTTATATGGATGATTTGAAGATTTATGCTTCTGGGACACAGCATCACAAGGATGCTCTTAAGATCGTCAAGGACTACACACGAAAAGTTGGTATAAACTTGGGATTGGACAAGTGTGCCAAGATTCATTTGAAACGAGGACGACTTGCTAGCGTTATCGATGACCCTGAATTCGTGGACAGGAGCACTATTAGACACCTCGGCGCTGAAGAGACCTACCTATATTTGGGTGTGCTAGAGAGCCGCATTCAGGATATAACGTCAGTGAAGGAGGCTCTTCAGAGCAGATACAATCGTCTCCTTCGACAGATTTGGTCTTCCCATCTGTCGGCGTTGAAGAAGATATCTGCAACAAACATGCCTGCCGTCCGGGTTCTACTCTATTCATTTGGGGTGGTTTCATAGACGAAGCACGAGCTTACGCCCCTCGATATCGCCACACGTAAGATCATGCATATGCAGAAGAGCTTGCGTATCAACTCGTCCGTTCCGCGTTTATACATCCCACGCCGTAAAAGCGGATGCGGACTTCTAAATATCCACTGTCTTTATAACCGAATTGTCTTGGATACAGCTCAAATCGTGGCAAATGGAAGTGATCCTCTCCTAAAAATGGTCAAAAACTTGCTCGAACAGCTTCACGACAAGAAAATGCACGGACACTTTCACAGAAATGTAAGAGATCATTCTTTGTCGATAGAGTTAACGTTTGCTCGCGGCCTGACATCATACTCCTTGACAAAGAGAAACGAACGATGTTCGTCATCGAACTCTTTGCTCCACCTGACGCCAACATCACAGTCAAAGAGAAGAAAAAAGGAGAGAGGTATCGAGACCTTATAAGGGAGCTGCGCGGAGTGTACAAAAAATATTCGGATAAAATTATTGTCCTTGTCATCGGTTTTCTCGGAGGTGCAAAACCATCACTGGTTCGTAATCTCGAAGCCATGCCCGCATGCCAGAAAAATGCTGTGACACTTGCGAAATGGATGCAAAGAGCTGTGATTGTTGGGTCGCTCCGTGTCCTCATTTCTCCAACCTTTAACCATATGTCAATGGAAAGAAACATTCTTTTTGCTTAGAAATTCGATTGTTTTTTTTTTGGAAAACTCGTCTTTTTGGGTTAAAGTTGAACTATTTGGTTAAAAATTAATTTCTTTGTTGAAAATTCATATTTGAGGGTTAAAAATTCAACTATTTTGTAGGAAATTGGAGCTTTCGCTTGAAAATTCAACTATTTGTTTGAAATTCGTTTTCACTCTTGACTGGAAATTCCTCTTTCCTTGAAACTTCAACTCTTTTCTCGTAAATTCGTCTTTTTGATTTAAAAATTAATCTCTTGTGGTAGAAATTTCAACTTTGTTGGTTAAAAATGCAGCTGTTTGGCTGAAAATTATTCTGTTTTGGTTAAAACTTCAACTGGTTGGTTACGTTGAACTCCTTTAATGAACAATACATTTTTTTAGTTGAAGATTCATCTCTTCGATCGAAAATTTAACGACATATTTTGTTGAACATTCGTTTTTCCTGTTGGGGGAAAAAAATCTAAACGAAAATTTAACTATTCCATTTTCGGTTGAAAATTTTCCTTTTTTATTTAAAAATTCAACTACTTGGTTGTAGATTCATCACTTTGGTTGAATATTTATCTAATTTCCTGAAAATTCTTCTTTTTTTGGTAAGAAATAAATTTTTTAACTGAAAATTTGAGTCTTTCAATTTTGGTTGAGAGCTTATCTTTTTGAGTCTTTCTGGGTTGAAAATTCGAATATTCTGGTAGAAAATTCAACTATTTGGATGAAAATTAACTTTATGGTCTCTTCTGGTAGAAATGTCATCTTTTTTGGGTAAAAGTGCAACTGTTTGGTTGAAAATTAATCTGTGTTGGTTGTGGAATTCTCTATTTAGTTTAAAATACGTCTTTTTTGTTTGAGTTCAATTGTTTTTGACTTAAAATCAAAATTGAACTATTTTGTTGAAAATTCGTTTTTTGTTTTGTTTTGGAAATTCATTTTATTAAATGAAAAGCAAACTAATATTTTTGGCTGAAATTTTTTTTTTAGTTGGAAATTCAACTATTTGGTTAAAAACTTATGTATTTTGTTAAAATCCATCTTTTTTGGTAGAAAATCAATCTGCTTGGCTGAATATTTATCTTTTTGGTTGAGAAGTCTACTATTAAATTTTTTAAGAGATATAATGCTTTCACGATGATTCATTATGATGAAAGGAGGTGTTTCGGGTTTCAATCGTGTGCAAAACTGCGAATCTTGCCGACGTTTCGTGAACATTGCACAGTTTTGCACACGATTGTTCTTAATTGTTTAATTCACCAAATTTAAATTGCCTGCTCTTCTTAAAATTACTGACACGCCTGAAAATTGGAATTGAGTTTACTCTCCAACACTTGGTATGAAATTACTCCCGTAACCCGCATCTGCAGTCTAGAATAATGATATTTATGGTGATAGCGGTAGGTCACTGTTACTAATTCTTCTAATTGATATTGCGTCCAAAGGAACATATTTCATACTTACTTTGCCCATTATTCATAAACTAATGTTCCCTCTCAAAGTCTCAAAGATACTTAGTTATGAATAGATCGGGTATTTTGATATGGAGAGAATAATAAAATTCTTATCAAAAAATGAAATCTCTTTGCTCTTAGTTTCGAATTACCTGATTGAGGGAAACTGCGATGATGATTGCGTAGATTTGTGGAGTTTGTTAAAGTCGTCTCGCATCGGTCTGCATAAAGATTGAAGAAATATATACATGAATGGGCTAAATCGCATGAGAATGTTTTCTTCGATTACGAGAATAACACGAAGATGTCGTTATTAACATTTGTTTATCACTCGAAGGAATGCTGTTTCAAGAAAGGCACTTTATTAACATACAGATTACAGATAGTTATACCTAATTAACTTATCGTCTTAACGTGTTTCGGAAAGCCAAGTTAGCCAAGAGAGCATTACCACGAATCTTAAAGTGATTAATTACCTCTCAGAACTCCCCCTTCATTTAGTACAGGACTCAAAGAAGCGACTGTGGTTTTCATCTCTTAATGATTATTTGAATTACATTGTTGTCAGGACTCCTCTTCATGAGTGATTGATATTTCAATTTCATATCGTTTTTTTAAAGTAATTCTTCTCAAAATTCGTGACAGTGAATCGCCGGCAACTATAAACCGCGAATAATTATCAGCTTATCTCAAACTATCTATGCACTTGGTCCCCTTTATCGATATCTCAGACAATTCTTCATCGATTTGCAAAAAACCTTTTGAAATCAATCAAAAATTGCTAAAAAATAATATCTATGCATACACATTATTCATTTTGTAGAAATTGGACACAGCAGATACAGAAAACATTAAAAATGTATCAATTTTAACATTTCAGTCGACCTGTGCCTACAATATTCAACAGATTTGTCTAAAAGTTTTGTGATAAATTGACTAGATGAAGCTCCAGGGTTTTTTTTCTGAAAGTTTTGATTCATTATTATTTCTAGAGATATTTTACTTTTTATGCACAAAATTCGATTTTTTAGCACTTCAGTCAACCTGTAGGCTACAATATTCAACGACTTCGTCTAAAAATTTCAGGATACATTGATCGGATGAAGCTCTAGGCGTGATTTTCAGAAAATTTTGATTCATTCATTATTTTTGCTGTTTATGCCTAAAGTTCGATTTTCTAGCATTTCAGTCGATTTATAGCCTACAATTTTCAATCGATTTGTCTAAAAATTGCAGAATAAATTGACTCAATGAAGCTCCATAGCCTTTTTTCAGGAAATCTTGATTCATTAATTGTTCCTAGAGATATTTTACTTTTTCGGCCCGAAATTTGATTTTTTCAGTCGATTTTAACCGATTCGTCTGAAAATATCACGTTGATTAACCTATAGGGTTAACCATTTCATGATGTTAATCATGTCAGGATAATAAACCCATGAGGTTAACAATCATTATGTTGTTTTGTGTGATATAAATGGAAAGAATATTTATACTTATATTTTAAATTATAATATAAATATCAATACCAATTATATGCATTATAGTTTGTTGAATATTACATATTTTTATTTCTATGAAAAAAGAAATTATACCTCAACAAAAACATTTACGATGCAAAAAATTTCGTCAAGTAAGAAATTATCAGTACAATCAACGTAGTTTGTGAAATTAAAGTTTGCCAAGTAATTTTAAAAGATATCTAAATTTTGAAATGGAATGAGTTTATAAAATTACAGAAATTTTGAGAAAGTATTTAGAGGGAAAATGAACGAAAACTTGGCGAGATTATTATTATGAAAAATGGGAAAAAATTTCACCATGTTTTCATTTATTTCCCTTATAAATACGTTCTCAAAATGTTCGTAATTTTATCAATTTATTACATTTTAAAGTTAAGATATCTTTTGAAATTACTTGGCAAACTTTAATTTCACAGCCTATGTTGATTGTACTGATAATTTTTTACTTGGCGGAATATTTTGCATCGTAGATTTTTTTGTTGAGTTCTTAATATCTTGTCAAATTAAGTTTCATTTTAATGTGCATCTTAACATTTAAACATTAGCGACTATGAATATTAGTGTGGTAGTTCTGGGAACAAAATCTTGCTGACTTTTTTATATTTTTTAACAAAGGAAGGTAAAAACGGTCTTGAAAATTCCTGTACGTATCTTCTGTTAAATGTCTTGCATCTCCATTAACATTTTAACACTTGGCCATATGTCAGATACATAATATCATCAAAGGATTTTTGAAAATTTTCAAAAGTGCGGAAGATATGCCATGTATATTTTTCTATTAAAAATAATATATATTCTCTTTGCCGTTTGTCAAAGCTTCTTTTATTTGCTGTTAGTTCGTAGTTTCTGATAAAAGATATAAATCTACGCTTAAAAAAAAATTGTTGGGTTATAAGGGGAGTGCACGTAACAGGGGACACGGACTTTAATAATCTTTTGTGAGAGATAAGGTCTTAATATGAAATAAATAGTGCTCGAACCGTTTGCTTAGATAGATAGCGGTTTACGAGAAAAAAGGGTTGAAAGAAATCCGCGCTGAATGAAAAAAGTACAAGGACGCGAACGCATGACGGCAGACTCTCTAACCTGGAACCTAGACCATTGCTCTAACGCAGTTGCTCGAGCCCTCTACAAATCGACTGGTAAAAATTCAGCGCAGATTTCTTTCAATCCTTTTTTCTCGTAAACTGCTTTCTATCCAAGCCAACTTCATGATCTCTTTTTATTTAAAATTAGGCCCTCATCGCCCTCAAAAGATTATTAAAATCCGTGTGCCCCGTTACGCGCAATCCCTTTGTGAGAGAAAATAGTACCACTTACTATAAACGAATTCTGGAGTTCAGTGACCTGGTACAAATGACACAAAGGTTGTTGGGTTGACTGAAGGGAGGAATGATTTCATATTTAAATGACAGATCATCACAAATCACTCGAATCATAGGGGCTCGATAGTGGAATTTCTTTAATGCCCCTTTCTCGTTTTCTTCTTTCTCTGATTTGAAAAGCACGGAGCTTTATGACCAGCAAGACATTTCACTTATTTTGCTTTTACAACGCGTGTGATCTTATTCTGGTTATTTCATAAGAGAGGAGATCCGACAGTAGGAGGGTGCTGTGCACAAAGGCAACACGATCCTTTCGTTGAGGATCCTGCAATGTAATCCTGTCGTGATCGTGAGTGGGAAGATCATCGTGGTGGCATCTTATGCTCACGTTCGAGCACGCTTTTTTTACTTCACTTTTCACTCCTGACAACTGATTCTTTTTATTACTTTTGCTGTCCGCACTATTCGAACGAAAGGCATAATGCTCGCATAATATGTCCATTATTCAATTTTTATTCCTGTTATTGCATGAAACTGAAGTTTGCAACGTTAATGTAAAACGAAAAATGTCCTTGCCTAAAATCTAAAGCATGAATTTTGCAGCGCTGAATGCCAAATAATAATAAAAAAGTTTCATCCCCCTAGCTGTCATAGAAAGCAGTCGATTTCAATCTCTATGTCTCAAAAAGCAAAAAAAATTTTAAAATATTCCGAGTTTCTTACCTTAAATGAAAGGCATGAATTTTGTAGATTCTGGTGGTAAATGAATGCAGAAAAGTTTCGTCATCCTAGGTGTTGGGGAAAGCAGTCGCGTTCAACACCTTTCAGAAATCGAAAAAATTTTATAATGAACTCGATGTTTCTTACTTAAAATCTAAAGTTGAATTTTGAAAATTCTGATGGTGAATAATTGCAAAAAAAGTTTCATCCTTCTAGCTACCGGGAAAAGCAGTCGTTTTCAGCCCTCAAGTTTCAGAAATCGACAAAAAATTCTAAACTGTGTTTCAAGTTTCTTACCTAAAATGTAAGGCATGCATTTTGTAGATTCTTTTGGTAAATAATTATAAAAAAAACTTTTATCGCTCTAGCTGTCAGAGAAAGCAGTCGTTTTCAACCTCTGAGTTTCAACAATGGAAAAAATTGTAATATATGTTTCAAGTTTTTTATCTGAAATGTGAGGCATGAATTTTGTAGATTCTTCTGGTAAATAATTGTAAAAAAACTTTTATCGCTCTAGCTGTCAGAGAAAGCAGTCGTTTTCAACACCTAAGTCTCAAAAAGAGAAAAAATTCTACAATGTGTTCGATGTTTCTTACTCAAAATCTAAAGCATAAGTTTTAAAGATTCTGATGACAAATAATTGTAAAAAAAGTTTCATCTACTTAACTACCGGAAAAAGCATTTGTTTTCAACCCCCTAGGTTGAAAAATTGAAAAATAATTTAAACTGTGTCCAAGTTACCTAAAATACTTACTTACCTAAACTACTAACCTACCTAACCTACCTAAACCTACTTATACTTACTTACCTAAAGTGTAAGGCATGAAATTGTAGATTCTGGTGGCAAATAATTGCAAAAAAAGTTTCATCCTCCCAGCTACCGGAGAAAGCAGTCGTTTTCAGCCCTTAAGTTTCAAAAATCAGAAAAAATGCTAAAATGTATTCCAAGTTTCTTATCTAAAATGTGAGGCATGAATTTTCTAGACTCTAATGGCAAATAATTGCAAAAAAAGTGTTATCGCTCTAGCTGTCGGGGAAAGCAGTCGTTTTTAACACCTGAGTCTCAAGAATAGAAAAAAATCGACAACGTGTTTGATGTTTCTTACTTAAAACCTAAAGTATGAATTTTGAAGATTCTGATGGTGAATAATTGCAAAAAAAGTTTCATCCTCCTAGCTACCCCGAAAAGCAGACATTTTCAACCCCTAAGTTTCAAAAATCGGCAAAAAATTCTGAACTGTATTCCAAGTTTCAACCCAAAATGTGAAGCATGAATTTTGTAGATTCTGGTGATAAATAAATGCAAGAAAGTTTTATCCTCCTAGGTGTCGGGGAAAGCAGTCGTTTTCAATATCCAAGTCTCAAAAATCGAAAAAAATGTACAGTGAGCTCTATGTTTCTTACTTAAAATCTAAAACATGGATTTTCAAAATTTTGATGCTAAATAAAAAAAAAGCAGTCATTTTCAACCCCTCAGTTTCAAAAATCGAAAAAATTCTAAACTGTGTTCCAAGTTTCTTACCTAAAATGTTAGGCATGACTTTTGTAGATTCTGGTGGTAATAAATTCAAAGGAGTTTTATCCTATTAGGTGTCGGGGAAAGCAGTCGTTTACAACACTTAAGTCTCAGAAATCGAAAAATTTTTACAGTGATCTCGATGTTTCTTACTTGAAATGTAAAACATGGATTTTTAACAATTTTGATGTTAAATAAATGCGAAAAAAGTTTTATCCTCCTAGTTGTCGGGAAAAGCAGTCAGTCGTTTTCAGCACTTAAGTCTCAGAAATAGAAAAAATTCTACAATGTCTTCAACATTTCTTACCTAAAATCTGAAGAATGAATTTTGAAGATTCTAATGGTGAATAATTGCAAAAGAAGTTTCATCTTCCTGGCTACTGGGAAAAGCAGTCGTTTTCAATCGCTAAGTTTCAAAAATCGAAAAAAAGTCTAAACTGTGTTCTAAGTTCTAACCTAAAATGTGAAGCATGAATTTTGTAGATTCTGGTGGTAAATAAATGCAAAAAAGTTTTATTCTACTAGGTGTCGGGAAAAGCAGTCGTTTTCAACACCTAAGTCTCCAAAATCGAAAAAATTTTACAGTGAGCTCGATGTTTCTTACTTAAAATCTAAAACATGGATTTTCAAAATTTTGATGTTAAATAATTGCAAAAAAAGTTTCATCCTCCTAGCTACCGGGAAAATCAATAGGTTTCAAACCCTGAGTTTCAAAAATCGAAAAAAAATTCTAAAATATGTTCCAAGTTTCTTATGTTGAATGTGAGGCATGACTTTTGTAGATTTTGGTGTTAAATGAATGCAAAAGAAGTTTTATCCTTATAGCTTTCGGGAAAAGCAGTCGTTTACAACACCTAAGTCTCAAAAATCGGAAAATTTTTACAGTAATCTCGATGTTTCTTACTTAAAATCTAAATTATAGATTTTAACAATTTTGATGTTAAATAAATGCAAAAAAGTTTTATTCTTGTAGGTTTCCGGGAAAGCAGTCGTTTTCAGCACCCAAGTTTCAAAAATCAAAGAAATTTTACAATGTCTTCGATATTTCTTACTTAAAATCTAAAGAATGAATTTTCAAGATTCTCATGGTGAATAATTGCAAAAAAAGTTTCATCTAAATAAACACCTCAATCCATAAACGAAATTTTTGAAAAAGCTGATTTTTCCGATAACCGGTAGTAATTGGCAAATAATGTTTCAGCAAATTAATAGTCATTCAATGAAGAAATAGTGTCATTAGCGGACCATTGTGCGAAAATAGTGTCTTTAATTTCATTGTCTTCAAAATAGCAGCAAGATAGTATCATCCCCGTGTGAAAATCGGCCCAACTTAGCCCAATTAGGAAAAAATGGAATTAATTATAAAATTATTTTAATTACATGAGAGACTGAATGGAATACTACCAAAATACTGAATTTTTCCCAATTATTTCGAATTTTTTATGATTAAAACTTATGTTATTACTTAAAATCTGAAGAATGAATTTTGAAGATTCTAATGGTGAATAATTGCAAAAAAAGTTTCATCTTCCTAGCTGCTGGGAAAAGCAGTCGTTTTCAATCGCTAAGTTTCAAAAATCGAAAAAAAGTCTAAACTGTGTTGTAAGTTTCTTACCTAAAATGTGAAGCATGAATTTTGTAGATTCTGGTGGTAAATAAATGCAAAAAAGTTTTATTCTACTAGGTGTCG
>JAUMHM010000031.1:29318761-29333148 GCA_032362435.1 Melikaiella ostensackeni | reverse complement strand
CCCCCCAAAAGATGCAGTGACGGGTAAGTTACTTTCCAAAAGGAACTAGTTATCGTTACCGTTACATCACGAAAAAAAGTAACTTGTTATCGTTATCGTTACCGATCCAAAATGTAACTTTTTCTAAGTTGCATTTCCCAAAAAAGTAACTATCGTTACTTCTTTAGTTACTTTTGTATTTTAAAAATATATATCCAAATTTAATTTTTACAAAACTTTATTTATAAGTTTCGAGTGATAGTTTTTACATTTTTTAATGAAAGTCGTAGGTTAGTTATGACCCACATAATATTTGTAAAACAAGAAATGTTTTAGAAAATTTTGAATTTCGGCGAGGAAGAAAAATTTCAGTTTTCCTATTTTGGGCTATAAATCTCTTTGGCGCTGAAAATTAATTATTTCTTTCTGAAAGTGTTTTTTTAGATTTACCTAGTTACGACTGTACTTGTAGAAGATTTACAATATTCTAAGATCAACAGAAAAATTTTTAGAAGGCGTTGAATGTTCATCAAAGCTTTTGTATTCCTTTGTAATCTTTGAAACCTTTGAAATAGTTAGAAGTCTGTTGAAATCATTAAAAATAAAATAAATTAAATTTATTCCTTAAAACACTTCAGAATTCTCCTGAAATTTGTGAAATCCCCTAAAATCTTTAAAATATATGGAGGTCCTATAAAAACTTTTAAATTAGGTGAAATTCTTTCAAATTCCTTAAAATATTTGGAAATCCTATAAAATTGTTTGACATCCCTTGAAATTTTTGAAATCTCTTGAAATTCTTTGGAATCTTTTTTAAAATAACTTGAAATCTTAAAAATCCTTTGAAGTTTTTTTATGCCTTCATATCCCTTGAAATTGTTGAAATCCGTAGAAAATCCTTTAAAATAAAATTTAATTTGTTCCCTAAAGTTCTGTAGAAATTCGTTGAGATGCCTTTAAATCCGTTGAAATATTCGGAAATCGTAAAAATCCATTAAAATAAGTAGAAATCATTTCAAGTCCCTTCCTTGAGTAGAAATTAAACTTATTTATAAACTTTCCATAAAAAAACCGGTCAAATCCCTACAAATCTTTGAAATCCCTCAAAATCCTTGGAGATTCAATGAAATCATTTAAATCTTCTGAAATTCCTTGAAACACCGTAAAACTCTTCGAAACCTTTGCTTTGGAATTGCTATGAATCCCTTGAAATCTTTAGAAATCTCACAAAAATCCTTGAAATCCTTTGATAGTTTTTTAATGTCTTTAAATTCTTTGAAATCTTTCAAAAGAACTTAAAATCTTTAAAATTCTTCGAAATTTTGTTAATTCCTTTATACGTCTTGAAATTGGTGAAATCCCTTAAAATAAAATTTAATTTATTCCGTGAAGTTCTCTAGAAATTCATTGAAATCCCTCAAAATTCCTTGAAATATTTGGAAATCGTTAAATACCATTAAAATAACTAGAAATCATTTGAAATCCCTTGAATATAAATTAAATTGAACTTATCTATTAACTTTCCTTTTAAAAAACCGTTCAAATCCCCATAAATCTCTGAAATCCCTTAAAATTCTTGGAGATTCAGTCAAATCCTGTAAATCTTGTGAAATTCCTTAAAACACCATAAAACTCTTTGAAACCTTTGCTTTGAAATCGCTGTAAATCCCTTGAAATTTTATTCTTCGGAATTTAGTTCTCTAGAAATTCATTGAAATCCCTCAAAATTCCTTTAAATATTTAAAACCTTTGCTTTGGAATCGCTATGAATCCCTTGAAATTTCATTCTCCGGAATTTAGTTCTCCAGAAATCCCTTGAAATCTAGAAATCTTACAAGAATCCTTGAAATCCCTTGAAATAAAATCTAATTTATTCCGTAAAGCTCTCTAGGAATTTATTGAAATCTCTTAAAATTCCTTGAAATGATAGGAAATCGTAAAAAACCATTAAAATAAGTAGAAATCATTTGAAATCGATTGAATGTAAATTAAAGTAAACTAATTCATTAACTTTCTCTAAAAAAATGTTCACATCTCTGGAAATCTTTGGAATCCTTTGGAATTCTTTTAATATTTTGAAATTATTTGAAATCTTCCAAAATAACTCAGAATCTTTTAAATCCTTAAAAATGTTTTCAATGCCTTCATATCTCTTGTTATTGTCGAAAACCCTTAAAATAAAATTTAATTTATTTCCTTGAGTTCCCTAGAAATTCGTTGAAATCCCTTAAAATCTCTTGAAATCTTTCAAATTCTTGGAATCGTTAGGAATCCCTTAAAATTTTATTTCATTTTATTTCTTTACCAAAGGTCTCTGAAAATCTTTGGAAATCCTACAAAATTCTTTGAAATCCCTTGAATTTTTTGAAATCTCTGAAAATTCTTTGGAATCCCTTGAAATCTCCTAAAATTTTTAGAAATATTTGAAATCCTCTAAAATCCCTTAAAATGTTTTCAAATTCGTTGAAATCCATGGAAATAATTTTAAATATTTAAAAAACCCATGAATTCCTTTTAAAATATTTTGAATTTATGGAAATTCCAAAAAATCCTTTTAAAAGCTTTAAAATTCGCGGAAATTCCTCGAAATCCGTAAAAATGCTTTGGAATCCCTTGAAATCTCCTGATATGTTTGGAAATGTATGAAATCATTTCAAATCGCTTGAGATTTTGATGAAATCTGACGAAATTGCTTAAAATCCCTAGAAATTCAATGGAATTTCTTGAGAGTCCTTAAAATTCGTTGAAATCCATTGATGTATTTTCAGTCTTTTAGCTCTTTTGGAATTTTATAAAATCCTTTGAAATCTGGGGAATCCTTGAAGTCCTACATTAAGTAAATCAATAAATCATTCGTTTCTAGTTTCTCAATTTTTTGCATCAATTCTTTCATTATTTTAACATTATTTATTTCCATACTGATTTTCTTATAATGATTTTTCTAGAATCGTGAAAAGATGATCAGAAATTCTTTATAGGAAAATCATTATAAGACCTATACTGAATTTCATATATTTTTTCGTAAGGGGGTATTGTACACATAGTCAACTTCTTGCACTCATTACACAATATACAAAACAAAATATTGGATCTATTTCCCCTTGTTGTTTTATAACCAAAAATTAATTTTCATGCAGTCCAGGGTGAAAAAGAAAATCCTGCTCTTGCTCGAGCCTATTTTGATAAATTTAATTAGCGCCCGCTGAAAAATAAACTCATACCGGAAGGAGGATATTTAACGCGGCAGGCGCGTTGCGCTCAGGTAAAATGGCTCTGGAGAAAAGATAAAGTCGAACCAAAGATAATTCGATCTGGACACTTTCACGCGACAGAGATTGCAAATAAGGTACCAGGAATTCGTTTTAGCGTCACTTAACTCATTATAATTTATGAGCAATTTGCGCGCTAACTCACGAGCTCTCCTGAGCAGTGTTCTAATGTTTTCCCGTTTGACTTATGAAGCATTATCAATCATTCGACATGAGTTTAGCCGTAACCGCCCTTTGTGCATTATCAGTTCAATTTATGTAATTTCTCGCTTCTACAATTATTTATAATAACAACTGCGCTCAACTCCTCTCTTAATGTATTGCTCAATTTCTGCACTTTCTTCCCAGTTACGCGCACACCCACACAATAATAATTATAATGAGAAGTTGTGATCTGAGGTAATCATATTTGAGGACATAATACTATGACGTAAGCGTCATTTTAGCGAGCGTCGCCAAAAATGGTCAATTTTAATTCAGTTCTCTTTCAATCTTTCGGATAATAAATTTTTTCGGATATGTAAATTGGAGAGATAATATGGGATAATGTTTTTCCTTTTTTACATTCTCACTTCATGATGAAGTTGTTTTATTAAATTTGTGCAGTTGTGTTTTCATATCAGAGTTTAAAATATAAATTAATGAATTAAAAAGGCAGGTTTATGCTCAAAAAGTGTAGTTTGTTTTGTTTTCCTTTAGGATTGGATTTCTTCTTCGCCGAATGTAAAAACGCATAAACCATATCAGTCCTCTTTGATATCTGACTTTTATCGAAATTTTGAATCCATTTACATATACGCGGATTCTGATCCTGATTGCGATAAAAACAATGAAAATTGATTGTAAATGTAGATTATTTGAAAAAATGTGACAATACTTATAACTTTTTTCGTAAGGAATGTTGATGTTGGTTATTGACCCTAAAGCCAATAACCAACATCAACATTCCTTACGAATTTTACTATTGAGGGTCAATACAATTTCCCCACCGATTATTATAACTTTTTTGTTCGTTTGCTTTTGAACTACAATTTAATAGTTTTTTTCTACAATGCAATTGAAATTATAAGTCCTTACAATTTAGAAGTAATTCAAATGAGTTTTTAAAGTATTAACTCATTAACTTATTAAGCTTATCATATATTTTAAAGCCTTTGAGTTCTTCAAGTCTAAACAGTAAAAAAAGTTTTAATTCATTTTGTTTCACGTAGATATTTTTTTTCTTAATTTTCCCCCTTCCCCCTTAAGAGTTCCCTACTTTTTCTGTGATAGGCCTGGACAAGTTCTTATCGGACTTTATATAATATTCTTATCAATGAGAAAGCGATTTTTTTATCTGGATGCGGGTGATTCTATATAAGTGATTTATAAGATTATTATCTACCAGTAAGTCATAAAGCTCTAATGTACGCATTAGCCTACGAAGATTATTCACGAAAAATTTAAATTCGAAATTTTGAAGTTAATGAGGCCGTGTGTGCCTAAACAGTTGGATTAATTAATGGATTAACTAATAAATCACCAATACATCTCAGGCAAGTCGCATAAACCTATACATTATTTAATCTAATTACGATTTATCTCATATCTAAGCATAAATATAATTTATTTCCTAAGCCTACAATATTTTTTCAGTTTCAAAAATGTATTTCTTGTATATTCTACTTTTGGGTACATATTTCGTAAAATGCGAAAACGTACAAACTATTTCTTTCAATCCCAACGATCCAGACGACATATTATCGGAGATGTCACAGGAATCAAGCCCAAATTGCAGAGATCCTTTACATCTTTCTTCAATAGATTTTTCAAGGACTGGGATTCAAAATATATCACCAAAAAACTTGAACAGCGCATTTATCAAATGCGTTAACCTGGCAGAAAATAATATTAACGTCGTTCCAAAAGGGATTTTCAATTCGGAACATTTGCCTAATTTGATTTATTTAAATTTGTCATACAATGAAATTCCTATAAACGATTTCACATCGTTCGTCAGTAACGACAAATTGAAAATTCTAGTTTTAGATAAAAATGCATTGACTTGGACTACAGACCAAGATATATTTAAATCAATTAAACCATTGCGAGCATTGGAAAGACTGTATCTTCGAAAAAACAATATACCATCAGTGAACTTTGGTTTTTTGAAATCTTTTCCGAGACTCACACACCTGTATGTATCAGATAATGGAATTACACATACTATATTCAGATCACAATCCGGTATATTTGATTCGATTCCTCATCTTCATTTCGAGAGAAATAGTATTTTTTATTTTGCGCCTGAGTATCTAAATAAAAATACCATATCTTTGTTCTTAGATGGTAATGAACTTAGGCAATTTCACATTCGTCCATTTTCCGTCGATCAGTACAATTTGCAAGTATTATCTTTATCTGGCTGTCACCTCGGAACTTCTTTCCAAATATTCAATATAATTAGTCTAAAAAGCTTGGATCTTTCTCACAATCTATTTGACGACACAAATCTATCGTTGGATATGTTTAATAGTCTCTCAGGTTTAAAAAATCTCTCGTTAAGTTATAATTTGCTAACCCAAATTCCATTCGCGATTGAGCAAGAAAGTTTGGAGCTTCTTTTATTAAGCTACAATAAAGTAACTGCCATTCGTCCAGCATCTTTCATCAAATGTAAAAATTTAAGAGTTTTGTCTCTCAGAGGCAATCTTATTTCACACATAGAAGCCAATACCTTTTCATCTTTAAAGAATTTGGAAAAACTGGATTTAGCCCAAAATAAAATTAGTTTTATGCCTTCTCTTTGGACAGAGAAATTGTCTAATCTTCGTTATCTTAATTTTAATTCTAACAATTTTGATTCAGCTGAAGCACTTTCTTTGCCTCATGAAATTAAATTAGAGGACTTACACTTAAGGAACAATACAATGACTTATTTAACGACTAAATTACTTCTGAGTTTACCTGAGAATGTGACCATACATGTTGCGCCGATTTACAAGTATAAATAATATATTAATATCATTATCAATTTAATGGATATTGGTATACATATTTTCTAAGGAAATGTTTCTCTAAAATTGTAGTTGGAAAAGTGTAATTTTTAAATTGAAAATAAAAAGTGATACTAAGTGAGGAAGTCTTGAAGCATTTAATAATTATATTTAATGAAGTGCTGTCGGTAATTATAATTTTCATAAAGAAATACTTTTTATGCAACACTCTTGTAACTTCCGAGCAATAAATTGTTGCAACTTTCGAAAGCAATGATGGTTTCTGTGTTGTGCCTCCTGATAGTGAAACTTGAAACTGGCAAGTCCATTTATTAAGTCCCCAAGGTGCGGGATGTGTCAACATCAGGCGTTGTTAATTCAAACGACATACGTGAATTGAGGGGCCGGATGAAATAAGGGTACATAAAATTTTCTCTTGTGAAAACGAAGTCCCCTGGAGGCTTTTAAAAAAAATTTCAAATTTTAATTTTTAAAACATGTATCTGGATGTTGAATTTCGTTGTGCATCTTTTTTTGCTTAGACAAAAAGTTGTAGCTTTTTTAGTTTTCAAAGTAAAGTAAAAAAACTGTCTTCTTTGGAAAAATCAATTTTAATTCTTTTTTCACTTTATCTTGTGCTCAGTTCGTCAGTTTTTGAGATTTTTTGATAAAATTCTCAGGGATTGCACTTCAGGGTATCTCTTGACTGATAGAGCAGTGAGAATTTGAAAATTTTTCTTTAAAAAAATGTTATTATTTTTTTTTCTGACGGCAGGAATAAATTTTACTTTTATGTCTCTTAGCGTTTCGTTTATCAAGGTAATTTTGGGCAGGCAAAAGCTTCTCCCGTTGAAAATTCGGAGAAAGGTTTGGTAATGTTTTTTGGAAAGTTTCAGATCAAAATATTGAACATTTCAGCAGCATTAATGATTTTAGTTTATGACAGCGCTCGAGTTTTGGAGTTTACTATAGGCTCCTGGGCTTACAGCCGCGTCACGCTGTCTCGATAGTGAGTTTTGGCTGATAAAACGAAATTACTTAAATTTCGTAATTTTTTTTTTGATTATTGTATTTGTAATAAATAAACCTTTTTCTAAGCATAAGCTAATCAATGTATTCCCGTTACTGTTCGTTTTTGGGTCTCCGAAATGACCCAGTACCCTGTCAGTACCTTCGCGTTGCATACCAACCGAGTCATTCATATCTCCGAGTAAAATTATTCTTTCGCCAGGATCTCAAGTACCTAATGTATCATTTAACGAGTTCCAGAAGGTAATTTTACATCCCTCTTGCCATCATCATCTTAGTGAATGAAAATTTAATAAAAGTATCTTTACAAAACAGTCATGAATTTTATTTAGTTTTTAAAGAATTTTTTCTCTTGTAATATTTAGATTTAAATGTAGGATACTATAATGTACGTAATGTTTACACCTGCATAACTGCTTAACTAGTAAGCGACTTTGAGAATTCGTTTTGCAAACACACCTATCAACTTTGTGTCTTGCACTTTGTCTAAGAATATTGAAAAATGAAAACAGATCAGATGGTCCTTAACCTTTCTCTGGACATGACATATCTAAGTTTAGAGAAGTTTTTGAATCTAAATTTAATAGTTTTTGCTTGATAGAAAGTGATTTAATAAACGTATGGCGATCTTTCAATTTATATTGAAATGGAAAATATACCTCCAACGATTCGGGGTAAACAACGAAAGAGAGACGAGAGTTCTTGGGCGCGAAATATACGAAAACCTGGTAAAAACAATGTAAAAGTTCAAATAATTTTTGTATTCAAATAAGGAATTATTACTGTTCTATCAACTCACAATGAAAAATTGTAAGGAAATGTTTACTTCGTTTATCTTACACATTAGCATTTTTGGGAAATTATTTTAATTGAAATATTAAAAGAAATTATAATTAATTAGATTTTTCAGATTTAAAGTCATTTCATTGCATTAAATTATGCACAAGGAAAGTAGTCTGCTAAAAGAATTAGTCTTCTATTGATTAAATTGTATAGTTTGTGTACAAATTAATTAAGAAATAAATAAAATTCTGAGTGTTTTGTAAACTTAAGTTTGCTAAATTTGTATTTACTAAGAGACTTGAGCAATATTGTCTTATAAGCCAAAACTTACCAGCGAGACAACATGGCACGGCTGCCCGGGAGCCTATAATAAACTCGAAAACTCGAGCCCTGTCATAAACTAAAATCATTACTGCTCCTAAATTATTCAATATTTTATCTGAAACTTTCCAAAAAACTTTATTATAGCAGTAAAAAAGATCGGCGTCAAAAAAATTATTAAAATTTTTTAAATCTACATTTATTGTACATTTGTCTCTAATGAGCCGTAAAAGCGGATAGTTTCGAAGTCTATTTTTGATCTGTGAACTTTTTGGGTGTTGCTTTTTTAGTACACAAAAAATTGTCATAAGAAAGTAGATATCACTTCTTCAAGATCTTATTATTATATTATAAGATTAGATCTTATTATTATTATATAAGATTTAAGATCTTTAAGAAATTGTAAAAAAGAGACATTAAGGAAAGATTTGTTCCAATCCACAGGGTTGCCTATGAATACTATTAAGATTTCTTTTAATTGAGGTGTTAATGATTAACTCAGTTTATGAAAAGATATACATTTTTATTTAAATATAGTATACAAATTTAAGGAAGCTAGCAATTTTTAGAGTTTTTAATTGTTTTGGATTGTTACCTTTTTTTTTTGAAAAATGGAATAATCTGAATAGATTGGTTCTAAACCAACCCATAAAACATTTTCAAATTCTTATTGCCCTATCAGTGGGTGCATCCCCTGAAGTGAAGTCCCTCAGATTTCATTTTAAAATTTCAAAAACTGACGAACTGAGGACAAGTTGAAATGGAAAAAAAATTCCAATTTATTTTTCCAAATAAGACAGTTTTTTACTTTAATTTGAAACCAAAGAACACTGCAACTCATTTCAGTAAAGAAATGATGCGCGATAAAGTTTCGCATCCGGATACATCCTTTAAAAATTAAAATTTGAAATTTTATTTGAAAAGCCTTCAGGGGACTTCGTTCTTGCAAGAGAAAATTTAATGTGTCCTTGTTGCATCCGGCCCCTCAATTGCTGAAATTCACTTGGAAGTATTAATCATGTCGTCGATCGCTCTGGAATATCCAGTGAATTATTTACCACTCGTTATACTCAAACCTGTTACTTCACGGTTATATAAATGGTAAATGCGTCTTCTGTAATATTTCATACAGAATGACAAGTCCTTACTATGCTACAAGTTATCATGAAGAATATCTGTTTTTTAAATCGTTCATATTATATTTTGCTTCTTCAAATTAATTAAAATTCAGTTTTTGGTACATTGTAAATTAAGTGATCCATGTGGACATGCGTTCGCCTCAATCTGCGAACATCTTTGCAGAAAAACATAAAAAATTGAGAATTTTTTCACAATTTTTCGTTTGTACTTCCTACTTTGTATCATTGAGCTTATGTTTTCAAGAAAGACCGAATTTTTAGCCATTTACCGCTTCTTTTGGCTTCCTAGCTTTTAAATACCAAGACTATCCATATTTTCATAAAATATGAAATAAGTCCACGTGGACAGAAAAGCCTGGGGGGGGGGAGTCAACAAAAGTCCATGACTATCCACAAAGAGGAGGCGGGGGGTCAAAAAGTGATGAAAAATTGTCCACGTGTTATATGGACGGCCCTTAAAGAAATGTTGCACGCGAATGCTACAAAATAAATTTAAGTAATTTTAGACACTCTCTTTCTCCAAACAATGAACATAAATCTCTCTTGTCGCTTTTCTCCTCCTTGCTTTTGTCTCACTCTTTTTTCTTGTGTTTTTTTTCTTCTTTTTTCCCTTTTTTTCCTCCTCCACATATATTTGAAAGGAGTTGGTTCTTTTTCGTGCGACGGCTGATGCAGTTTACGATGCAGACTGTCAGTCGCCGCGTGTACGTCGCGCGGGCTTCTGTGCAGCGAATCGTGTTTTTGTTTGTTTGTATGTAAGATATACTATACGCTATATTCGAAAATACGCAACTCTGAACGGTGCTCTTGTAAAGTTCCTGGACGACGATAGTGCACAGTGGGCTGAGGAACGCCGAAAAGTGTCCAAAAATCAACTTTAAAGTTTTTGGTGAACGACTCATTTTTCATAATGTAGATGAGATGAAGCAACTTTTTTCCTAATTTCATGATCTTTTAACAAGCCCCCTTTATTTTAGGACGATATGAATTGAAGAAATGTTTTATTTTTGCCTCATTTGAGTTTTTTAAGAAATTGGTTCAAAAAACTTGTTCATACGATTATGAATCCAAATTTTATGCATTTTTTGAAAATTGAGTGGTCATAAATTAATAGGATGTAAATGAGAAATACGTATATTAGCTTGGTTTTGACTTGCCTAACTTTATACTCTAAGAAATATGAATTATACCCGATAATGAAGAATATGTTACCGGGTACAATCTTGGACTATCAACTATGGGACAGCGATCTAGATCATTTAAACTATAATTTTTAGATATTAGAATACAGATATTACTGGATACTGTGTTGGATTATAAAATTTTATAATCTGAGATATTAAAATCTATAGTTTTAAGATTTTAAAGTCTAATATCCATATTATAATTCGGATCTGTCAGATATTTCCTCAAACATACATAATAACTTGTGCAAACGTATTAATAAAACACATTGGTTGCCCATGAAAAATTTTGGTAGATATGAATGCAAATGCATAAAATTAGAATTTTCTAATATAATAAGTATGAAAGTGGCTATCACAATATATATTACGAGAATGAAACTGAAGGAGGTTAAGTTTCTATACTTTTACAAGTTCCAGTGACGTGTGATGAAAAGAAATATAAACTTACTTATTTTGTAAATCCAACTTAAATGTGATTTTAGCACTAATGAGCACTTTGTCTCTTATTACTTTTTACGATGCGAGTGGATGAGGAATATGACACCATATGACACGTGCCACGGCCATCTGAGACTCACGGACGGAAATGACGGAAATAAAAAAATATCTTCAAACAATTCGAATATTGATATTATATGTTTTAATTTTCCCCTCTGGTATGAAACAGTGAGAAACGAATTTTTACCTCTTAAAATCGAAAAATCGAATTTAAAAAAAAACGAAGCCTTTTTTTTATTTTTACAGATCTGCCTAAAACTTGATACAAGGGGGTTATTGAGTTCGCTTATTTCGATTTCGACGTCAGAAGTTACCAATTCAAAATGGCGGCCAGAATTTGAAAATTTTTACAGATCTGCCTGAAACTTGGTACAAGGGGGTTATTGAGTTCGCTTATTTCGATTTCGACGTAAAAAGTTACAAATTCAAAATGGCGGCCATTTTTTTTATTTTTACAGACTTGTCTGAAACTTGGTACAAGGGGGTTTTTGAGTTCGCTCATTTCGATTTTGACATCAGAAGTTATTATCTGTAAAAATTCTAAAATTCTGACCGCCATTTTGAATTGGTAACTTCTGATGTCAAAATCGAAGTAAGCGAACTCAAAAATCCCCTTGTACCAAGTTTTAGGCAGATCTGTAAAAATTTGAAAATTCTGGCCGCCATTTTGATTTGGTAACTTCTGATGTCAAAATCGAAATGAGCGAACTCAAAAACCCCCTTGTACCAAGTTTCAGACAAATCTGTAAAAATAAAACAAATTTGGTCGCCATTTTGAATTTGTAACTTTTGACGTCGAAATCGAAATAAGCGAACTCAATAACCCCCTTGTACCAAGTTTTAGGCAGATCTGTAAAAATTTTAAAATTCTGGACGCCATTTTGAATTGGTAACTTCTGATGTCGAAATTGAAATAAGCGAACTCAAAAACCCCCTTGTACCAAGTTTCAGGCAAATCTGTAAAAATTCTAAAATTCTGGCCGCCATTTTGAATTTGTAACTTTTGACGTCAAAATCGAAATGAGCGAACTCGAAAACCCCTTTGTATCAAGTTTTAGACAAATCTGTAAAAATAAAAAAAAAATTGGCCGCCATTTTGAATTGGTAACTTTTGACGTCAAAATCGAAATTAGCGAACTCAAAAACCTCCTTGTATCAAGTTTTAGGTGAATCTGTGAAAATTTTAAAAATTTTGCCTTCATACTGGATCGGCCATTTTTAATTTGTAACTTTTGACGTCAAAATCGAAATTAGCGATCTCAAAAACCCCCTTGTACCAAGTTTTCGGCAAATCTGTAAAAATTTGGAAATTTGAGCCGCTATATTGGATCCGCCAATCTTAATTTATAACTTTTGTCGTGAAAATTGAAATCAGCGACCTCAAAAGCCGTAGTGTACCAAGTTTCACGTAAATCTGACGAAATGTTGAATTTCGGCCAATTTTTGGTGTCTCATCTCACTGCGGAGTGCAGCGAGCGTGTGACATGTACTCTCTCTGTGCGGATGCTTACGCTGTTTAAAATTCTGATTACGCGGAAAAATCGTCATAAACGCTCAAGAATTATTTTGTTTGCGCATATGCTCTCCGTTTATGTTACCGCATTGTGTTTGTGATCGCTTTCGTGAAATTGGATACTCTCATATCTTATTCCTAAAAAGAAGCAAATTTGGCACAAAACTTTGTTATGTTTCTTGGATGTATAACTGATTCATAAATGAAGGATACTTTACAAGAGGTATAAGTATATTCACAGAGTTTTCATGCTGATATCTACTTTTTCGGCCCACTTTCGGTTATGTACATACTTCTGTTCGTCAAATAATGAATGAATTTTCAAAAAATGTCTTGACGACCATAATATTAACAATTTTTAAGATAGCTGTCAATTTGGTTTAAATTGTTGCAATTATAGCTTTGTATGTAGAGTTATTATTATTAACAGTTGAGTAAAAGTAAACTTAACTACGAATCTCCTGGAAATTAAAAAAAGCCAAGAATCTAACAATCAAATTTAGACAACACACTTTTAAGTGTTTCCATTGTGAAAAAAGAATTGTATTCTGTCGTGTTCTCCTCTTTTTGTTCCATTGTCAAAATTTGATCGTTAGATTCTTGTTTTTTTTTATTTCCAAGAATTTCGTAGTCTTAGTTTTTTGTTTAATTTTGCAAGAGTTTCGTAGTTAAATTTGTATGTTAGACATTAAAGAGGAATTTCAAATTCTTATATATTCTGAATTTATTTTTTCTTAAATTTTAACAATAAACTTGAAATTAGAAGGTCCATCCTCTATGATAACAAAAATCTACATTTGTAAATAATACAGTTAATTAATATTATGTATTCGTACTGGAAACGGTTCATAGGACCCTGATTGTTTACATCGTAGAAATTCTTGGAAGAGCTTCACGGTGAAAGCAAGCCATACGCGAGGCTGGATTCAAACGGAGAGTTGAGTGTATGTGTTTTTTCAACCGAACTATTTTGAAAGTATTTAAGCTTAACAATATTTCTCTAATGTTTTTTAAAAAAATTGTTTGAAAAACTAATTTTTCATATTTCAGAATCTGGATTAGTAATCTGATTTACGTAAAAATTAGCAGAGAGCGGACGAGTCCAGTCTGAAGTTGCACACCGAGCCTAGGCTTGGCTCCCTCGTTGTAGAGAATCGCCTCATGGGGGGAAGTGATGGGAGAGCACGCGCGAGCATTTGAATGTTAGTGACTGTGATTAGCGGACAGGACTGAGTAGAAGGAAAAGAAAATAGAGCGTCGTATGTGCCCGTCGCGCGCTCTCCCACCACTTCGCCCATGCAGCGGTTCTCCGAAACGATGGAGCCGAGTTTAGGCTTGGTGCGCAACTTCAGACTGGGCTCGTCCGCTCTCTGAAAATTAGTATTTAAAAGTTTTTGAGGTCACTGAATCCGAATTTGATAACAGAATTTCGAAATTCAAGTTGCTTAATCCAATATGGCGGATTAAAAGTTTGAAAATAGTCTGGTCTGAACTTCATGAAAATGGATATCCTTAGGTTTTGAGGGTCGCTCAGTTCAAATATAATAATAAAACTTCTAAATTAACAATTACTGATTCAATATATATATATATATATATATATATATATATATATTCTAACTATTCCAAATTAATGAAATTTCAAGTGTAAATTATCAAAATTACAAACTTTTTCATCATTGAACTTGAAACTT
>JAUMHM010000031.1:29284697-29305251 GCA_032362435.1 Melikaiella ostensackeni | reverse complement strand
ACCTCGGCCCGGATTTGAACCGGGAACGCCGACTTTACATGAGTGGAGCGTTAACCAATTACGCCACCGAGGCCGCATAAATTTTTAATAAAAAACTTTGAATTTTCAACCAAGACAAAATTTGTAGTCAAGAAAGAAAAAAAATGTCAACCAAATTATTGAAATTTCATTTAAGTAGTTGAACATTCAGCCAAAAAAAAAACCAATTCTGAATGAAAAATATAAAAGTTGATATTTCAAACAAAAAATATTTCAATTTTAAATAGAAAATAGTTATATTGAACAAAAAAGGACGAATTTTCAAAAAAACTGATTACATTTTAACCAAACAGTGGCATTTTCAAGTGACAAAGACGAATTTTCTACAAAACGGTTGAATTTTGAACATGAAAATATGTATTTTCAACGAAAAAGTTCATTTCTTAACCAAATAGTATATATTTTTTTAGTTTTAATTTTTTGGTTTTTAACATTAACTTTAGTTTTAATTTTTTGGTTTTTAAGCAAATAGTGCAATTTTCTACCAAAATAGTTGAATTTTCAAACTAAAAAAACAAATTTTCAACCAAAAAAGATGACTTTTTTTTTAAATGTAGAATTTTCAACAAAATAATTAAATTTTCAATCAAAAAAGTTGAATTCTCAACCAAGCAATGGAATTTCTAACCAAAAAGATGAATTTTTAACAAAGCAAGTGAATTTTTAATCAAGACAGATTTTGAAGTCAAAAAATAAAAAAAAAGTCAACCAAATTATTGAAATTTCATTCAAATAGTTGAAATTTCAGCCAAAAAAAAAGTATTTTGAATGAAAAATGTTACAGTTGATATTTCAAACAAAAAATATTTTAATTTCAAATACAAAATAGTTATATTAAACCAAAAATGACGAATTTTCAACAAACCTGATTACATTTCAACCAAGCAGTTGCATTTTCAAGCATTAATGACGAATTCTCTACAAAACAGTTGAATTTTTAATACGAAAATATGAATTTTCAACGAAACAGTTCATTTTTAACCAAGTGGTATAATTTTCTACGAAAATAGTTGAATTTTTAACCCCAGAAAACAAGTTTTCAACCAAAAGGATTACTCTTCAACAAAATTGTTGAATTTTCAACAAAATAATTAAAGTTCCAAACAGAGAATTGAATTTGTAACTAGAAAAGATGAATTCTCAACCAAACAGTGGTTTTTTGAACCAAGAAAGATTTTAATTTTCAACATAACAGTGAATTTTAAACCAAATAGATGAATTTTTAACCAAATAGTTGAATTATCAACCATGTAATTAAATTTTCAATGAAAAAGGACGAATTCTCAATGAAAAATATAATATGTAGTTGATATTTCAACGAAAAAAGATTTTTATTTTAAATAAAAAAAAGTTGAATTCAACCAAAAAATACGCACTTTCAACAAAACAGTTAAATCCTCAACCAAAACAGATTATTTTTCAACCACATAGTTGCATTGTGAACCAAAAATAATGAAATTTCTAATAAAGGAGATAAATTTTCAAACCAAGAAGACGAATTTTCAACCAAAAAAGGTTTTTTAGTCGGCAAAGAAAAAAAATGTCAACCAAGTTGTTTAATTTTCAAGCCAAAAAGACGAATTTCCTCCAAACTAGATGAACTTTTTAACCTGATAATAGGAATTTTAAACAAGTAAGTTAATTTTGAACCAAATGATAAAATTTTTAATAAAAATAGATGTATTCACAACCAAAAGCATAATAGTAGACTTTTCAATCAAAAATAGTTGGATTTTCTTATTGGGTTCTATTAACTCGGATCGCATTTTAGTGTAAAACGAGAAAAAAGGGGAAAAGAGGAGAATAGGGAAGTCAAAATAATGTGCAGAAATGTAGCGTATTAGGACCCTCTTTTATAAAGCATAATTAATTTAGAACTGACTGTTATATGGCTCGGTTTTACATGTTAGCAAACTGATAAAAATACAGTAGAAAAGAAGTTAAAAGTCCAAGAAAACAAAAACAGAAAAAGTAGATTTTTAAATAGTCATTCTTGTGTTTTCACATTATTTCCCTCTAGCTTACATAATTAGAAAAGTGCATGTAAACAAATTCAAACATGAGATTTTTTCTATTCTGTTGTTTATCTATATTTCAATCTTTCACCTTTTCGAATTTCTTTCTGATGTATTTTTATCAGCGTAAAGTGCTGAAGTGTTCAACAGGTTTTTTAAGACTATCTAAATAAATGTTTGAAACACAAAAATGACTACAGAACTTGCTAACGAAAAGTCGCTATTATATAATATTCACGTGATATCTCTATGATATAAAGAGTTTTTAATGATGAATGAAATCCCTTCTTAATCCCCCTTTTTTAAAAAAAAAATCCGCTTTTTTACCTAAAATTGAACTACTAAACCGCTGTAACCCCTGCAATTAAGAATCTTCCATTGAATGTTTGTAAAGAATAAATTAACAGGTATTATTTTTAATTGAAGTGAACGGACCACTTAGCAAATAATTATCAATTAACTTAATGAAATCTATTTATGGTAAACAATAAATAAGGTTTAATTTTTTGTAGCGTAAAAAATCAATTGCTTTGAACAAAAAGAGCCCAAAGAGCATACGCGTCAAAGCAAATTGGATGATTTAATGTTTAATGGGACAAATCAGTTTGTATGGTTCCATGAGAGCGTTTGAGTGAAACAGATGTGCTCTGTTTAAGCAGTGAAATTTGAAAGTTCGTCAATTTTTCACCCACTCGATGAAACTTTATGTGGTGCCTTTTATCCTGATTGCTATCATTATTATTATTCTTATTATTATTATTGTATTATGTAACTGCATTCCCTATGTGGTAGGTCATTTTCCTCCAGAGTTTATGAGATTCTTAGATTTATGCCAGAATTAGTCTTGGTAATTGTGTAATTCATTTTCTAATTAACGAGTGAAATCGCAGGATAGATTTAATCAGACAGAATCTCATAAATGCTTTAATTCGACTGAAGTATAATGTTTTATCATTTCATAAAGTTTGAATTTTTCACTCATTTATGAAGGTCTAATTATTAATTTTGATATATACACTATTTCAAGGTATAAAATGTTTGAAATTAAATTTAAATCGATCAAAATACATATTTGTGACTGATTTTATTATGGCAATTAGAGTTGGCCGTTTTATTATCAGCAATAAAGTTGCAAAAATGAAACTTAACCAATCGGCCAACACGTATTATAATTTGAATCGCAAAAATTCGAATAATTGCTTTTTTAATAAAAAAATATATTCTTAGCCCTTGGCCGCAATTACGAACAATATATTGGGTGCTCTAAGCACTTGGAACCTATTTCTAAATTGTGAAAGTTTTAAATTAATATTGTATTTTTTTAACGTCTTAATTTCAAATGCTTCAGTTCTTTACAATTGTAATTTTAAAAATGTTCCATCTTGACTGGTTAATCCTTCCAATTTAAAATAAGGCAATCTTCGAAACTTACAATTTTTCGATCAAAATTACATATTTAAATTTAAGTTGTTGATACCTGAGTGAGTTTAAGTTGTGATTGTTCTTAGAGGATGAAGCCTTAAGTCTTTTATTTCAATAAAGTCGATAAAATCATCCATAACTGGCTTCTTGTTGAGTACAATGACTTTTAATGATGCTAACTGGTCAAAGACAAGAATTGAATGTTAAACTTAGATCACAGTTAGCTTCGCTCATGAATCGCGTTATTTTCTTACCACAAAATTTATTAGCAGTATATACTTGCATTTTCATTAGCATAATTTTTAGTACTCATGAAAAACATTCATATTTACAGTAACGTTAAACATCTGAATTGAAAATTAAGTTAAAATCTAAATAAAGATATTGACAATCGTTTTACAGACAATAAAAGTCTCCATAGGAAATTTAAATTTGAATAATTCAAGTCGTCGTTTTTTGAAACTGCATTTCCGAGAATAAGTGATATATTATAGAGTGAGCGTGATTTTATCCTATGTACAATGGGAGGTTTCTTTATAGCGTCATTAATCTGACCTATGTATTTGGCGAAGAGACATCGTTGACAACTGCCTGGCATAATAAATACATTTATTTTCCACTCGCACAAAAGAGTTGTTAACTTGGGCTTTCGGTACTCGATTTGCACGCGTAATCGCGCAGTCCGACAATCGCGTGCAATCTGAGTGAAACCATATGGTAGAAAATGGTTTCCAAGCGAGGAAAACAGAGGCTAGGCCTCGTAAGTCTAAAGTGCATCCAGGATTATCTCGAGTCCAATGATCAATCACGAGCGAGCACTTGGCATTGTTCCGTTACGGATGTTACATTATGCACCTCCGTAATAACAACCTCCCTCGGGATATATTCTCACGTCAGACAAGTTGCGGTTTATCGTGCGCTGTTAATCCCTAATCCTGACACATGGGTCGTTTTAAGGAATCGACTCACTCATTCTCCACGGTCGTCGACTCCATCCTTGAAGATCTTCAATTTTTATCTTCACTGTTAGAAATAGTCGTAATTTTCCCATGTGAAAATATGTTTTTTCCACACTTTTGAATATCACATACCAGCATGAAGATTTTCCGTTGGTTACTTGAAGACGTCCCGTACACTCCGAGAATTCTATACACTACTATGGTAAAACTTCATGTCAAATAAACGTTGATGCGCATCTAAAGTACGCGCATCCTACACGGAGAAACAAATCTGGTTGGGGTAACGCAGATCCTGGTTAGCCTTACTAGACAGTCTAGTAAAATATGAACCAGCAAGCTGTCTAGTTAAACACGCCAAACAGTCTAGCTAAACTCTGTCTAGTTAGCATCACAAGACATGTGGTATAAGTTACCAGACTTCCAGTACGGCCAACATTACATTGTTTAGAGTAGGTAACAAGTTTCTTAGTAAAAGTAAGCAGATGTTGAATTTGGCTTACAACTCCGTTTTTAGATTATTCAAAAAGTTGTCTGGTAAAAGTTACCGAATGTATAGTGGTACTTGCAATTCCACGTGTGGTTGTTCCACAAGTTGTTTAGTAGAAGTTATTAGACATTTGGTCTAGTAAAAGTTACGTAATTATTTGTTGAAAATGAAGGTGTTTTGAGGATCCTTGAGATATGTTTGAAAACGTACACAGCACAATAAACTGAAGTTCATTTATTACCCTAGTTAATCACTTAATAGAATAATGAATATAACGCAGAAGTGGAAAAGTATCTAGAACTAGAACATACATTGGGAACATTATGAGCAAAAGAATATCAATGAGGGGCATTAATAAGGCGGTCAAAGGAGCTGCTTAAGAGCAACGTGTCGCACGGCCTGAAGAATTATCATCAAAATAACATGGCGTCGACACTGGAAGACAAGCAAAGGAGTCTACTGCGTACACTGTAAACAAAAATCTGCTAAAAATTACGGAAGATTCGTAAAATCATTCCTACAAAATTCACCATTATTGTGGATATTATTCAAAAGAAGTATCATTAGAAACACGCCTGGGGTTTAAAATCACGCAAAAATTTTCATTGCGGCTTCTTGCAATTGCAAATGGCGAGAATAACGCGCGGAAAACATAAACCGAAGCGACTAGAAGCAACGGCGCTGGCGACAAGGCAATCAGGCTCCTTAAATAGGCCTGAGGGAGGAAGGAAGTGAGTGAAAGAGTGGTGGGGGCAGGGGGCACTCTGCTACTAGATGTCTCGTTAGTGGCATCATTTGCCACAACACGACGTATCGGTAAAATATACTAGACGGCTTACGAGACATTGAGTAGGACTAACGAAACTTCTGGGTTAAATTTACTAGATCCTCGTAACCAGATTCATCTGGTAGACCTAACTAGACCTTTTTCTCCATATAGGCCAGTCAACGATTCTAATTAATTCTAATCCTGACTCATGGGTCGTTTGAAGGAATCGACTCACTCATCCTCCAGGGTCGTCAACTCCATCCTTCAAGATCTTTAATTTTTATCTCCTCTGTGAAAAATGATCGTAATTTTCCCATGTGAAAATATGTTTTTACCACACTTTTGAATATCGGATACAAGCATAGAGATTTTCTGTTGGTTTCTTGAAGATGTCCCATACACTCCGAGAATTCCATACACTACTATGGTAAAACTTCATGTCGAATATGAAACGTTGATACGCAGCTAAAGTACGCGTACCCTAGGCCAGTCAACAAGTCTAATTAGTTCTGATCCTGACACATGGGCCGCTTTCAGGAATCGACTCACGCATCCTGCAGAGTCGTCGACTCCATCCTTAAGATATTTAATTTATATCTTCACTATAAAGAATAATCGTAATTTTCCCATACGAAAATATGTTTTTTTCCCACACTTAATGAGAGAGAAACTACTGTGCTAAACTTAACTCGAATTTACTAAGGAAGATTAAAAATAACAATTTGAGCTTGAGCCGTCTGAGGCTCGGGTACATGGACCCTTGAAACCATTGCATGGGGGTACAAGATTTACAACTCTTAATTGTTCCTTCCGCTCCGCACATGTGCAAATCCAGGCAGTAGCCGCAGCTCGTTATAACTTATCAGCAGAGAGCGGATGAGCCCAGTCTGAAGTTGCGCACCGAGCTCAGGCTCGGCTCCTTCGCTACGGAGAACCGCCGCATGGGGGGAGTGGTGTTTCCGCTAATCACAGTCACTGATATCTAAATGCTCGCGCGCCCTCTCCCTCCACTTCCCCCCATGCGGCGGTTCTCCGCATCGAGGGAGCCGAGCCTGGGCTCGGTGCGCAACTTCAGACTGGGCTCGTCAGCTCTCTGCTTATCAGTAAGTGCCTGGAACTTCGCGAAATTAATGAATCGAAATGAAAAACTCACGAATTTATCTTTTTGAGGGTCGAAAATGGCGATTTATATTTCTCTTGATGTCCGCTAGTGGGTGAAATTAAAAATGCCCACCAAATTTGAGAAATATAAAAAATAAGTTGTTTTACATTTTTCACATTTTATGAGGATCCTCATCTCAAAATTTGGTTAATTACAGTTTTTCCGAAATTTCATTTTCCCCAAATAGAGATAAGTAACCATTTGTTTCCTTTTTCCAGGAGGAAATCAGTGAGATAATCGAATCAGTACCGCCTTCACCACTGATCAACACCCAGGATCCAAAATGTCCACCGAATTCCAAGGTCAAAACATTCCAGTCTCCGACACCTATGACAGGGGATCGCTCCTATGGTACAAATTCCTTGCCATCAAGGACGAATTCGCTGCGACAAGCATCTTCCAAAAAAACCTCCAATGCACCCGCGAGGGACGATATCAGCGACTGGTCCGAGAACATACTTGCCGAATTCAATAGCATCATTGCCAAAGAGATCAACGAACTCAATCGTGCCAAGTTAAATGCCAATCGACGCAATTTTCCCCGTGAAGAAGAACGAGTCGAGTACAAGGACCTACTTAACGAATTCGGCATTTCCGATTCTAGTTCCTCAAACAGTCTGGAGGATCTTCCGAACGGAATCGACTCTCCAAGACCGGATAGAAAACTAGATAGAAAACCAACCCGGATAAAACGAAATCAAACGACCCAGAATATAATTCAGGATGAAAAAGCTTCGAACGACTATTCAAACTCTTTCGATCATTCAAACTCTGATTCGAAGGACAGACTCCTCACTCAAAATCGTCGCTTGAGCGGAAGTTTGCCTGAAAATCTTCAAGATGTTGAAGGAAGAGGACGTCGATATCGACAGGAACTTCTAAATTCCAACTGGGCTAAGCCCAGTGAAATTTCTATGGATCCTCAAGAAAATTCGCTGCGTCTCAAGCGAAACAGCTCTAGTCTACCGACCGACTTCGATTCGAACGACGTCTCTAAATTTCCAGGAAGCAGTCATGAACCAAAGAAGAAAGAAATGCTTCGAGAGCAAAATGGTCTTGATGCAGAAGTTTCAAGTACTTCGAACGGAGGACCTTGGAGTGGATTTAAATTGAAGAACTTAGAGAATCTCAGGGCGAAGCTCCCACCTAGACAGAGCCAGGAATCGAGGAGGAAGACGAGTCTTTCATCAAAAGGAGTGAATCACAAACGAAGAAGAATTAATTACGAGAGGACTAAAAGGACGAAGGAAAATGATAGTGATTGTGAGGAAAAGAACAATCGTCATGAGCCTGCTCATAGGTCTAAATCTTTGGAGAACTATACGCCAAGATCAGCACCAGTTACTCCGACTGAGGAGAAGATAATGCCTTTTTCCAGGTTTTTGAGGAAGAAGCATACTCCTGTTTTTCATGAAAATGGTAAGGGAGCAGTTTTAGTTCGAGTTTCTTCTTTGCCGGATCAAGATCTGCTGCATCTTTCAAATGAGCAACTGTCTAAGTCAGGGAAGAAAGGTGGAAGTAAAGATGGATTGATGAGGAAGAGGGACCTTTCCCCCTTGACCTTAAAGTCAGACCTGACGGCGAAGAGGCTCTCGGAGTCGAACAAAGATGTGGGGCGAGTTAGTCCTATGAATTTGAAGAAGTTTCCTTTTCGAAGATCGAAGAGCAACGACGTAGCTGTTGAGTGTCATTTCCCGGTTGTGGAAAAGGGAGAGGATTCGGAAAATGGAAATAAAAAAGAGGGAAGAGTTGATGATGAGAGTGAGAAGAGGATGGATGAGGATTGTTCCAAGAGTTCGGTGAGTTTCAAGTAGCGTTGGACCAGCTCGGTTCAGAACGCAGTGTCTTTTAGAAGAGAGAAGCTTGAAAAATTTTATTTCCTGAGAAGAGGGAGTGAATCTCTCCAGCTCGAAGGTTTGGGTCCGCAAAAATTGTGGCCTTACAGCGGATGCATATTGTGATTGTCTCGGGCGACTTTCCCATTGTTAAAGGATTAGAACCGGTTGAGAAAAAGTGAAATGTTGTAAAATATAAACAAACCGAATTTCAATAGGTTGTATTAGCTTCATTAGATTATGCCGGGAAGATTAAAAGAAGATAGTAAAAAACCAGTTAATATCTTCAATCCCAGTTGAGAGTTATTGTACTTTTGTATGCATTTGAAAATTTTTGGTATTACTTAAAATATTAACTGATTTTCATCAACCTTTTTTTCACTCTCTTCTCATTATATAAGTAAATTGATTTAGCTAATTTAAATTGTGTGTCATGACTAGGAAGGAAACTCGCAATCCGTCAGCTAGTTTACACATTCTCAATAAAAATTCAATTTATAACTTTGACTCTTCATTATATTGTATTTCAAAAGTTTAATTATTTTATTAGCACTGATTAGTACTGATGATTCAAATTTCCATAAAAATTTTCCTTTTTTCAACTGGTTCTAATCCTCTAGCAATGGGAAGGTCACGCGAGACAATCACAATAGGCATCCGCTGTGAGGCCACAATTTATGTGGAACCAAAACCTCGCACTGGAGAGAAACATTCGCCCTTCTCAAGAAATACAATTTTCAAGAAATATAATTTCTCAAGGAGTACAATTTCTCAAGAAATACAATTTTTTGCGAAAAGCTAAGAAAACACGAGAAGCTGAGAAAACACGAGAAATTTCTCGACTCTCCTCAGTTCTCAGCGTTTCTTAAAGACACTAAGTTCTGAGTCGAGCAAAAGGCCCAACACTAGTTTCAACGTTTAAATTTTATTTTTCAAAGAGTTTCTGTCGAAGTACCAGAAGTTAGAAATTTAGTCGAATTGAATAAATGTTATAGACGGAATTGGATGAAATCACCTTTAATTCAGTTCGGATGCTTTGATTTTTTATTGTGAGAATGAGAAAATACCACTGTAAAGAATGTTGCTGGTGAGTATTCATTTCATGATTCTCAATTTTAAGCAGATACGAGGGATTCTAACCAAAATGTGAGAGTAATAAAAAGCATACGATTTTATCGCAAAATACCATCCAAATGAGCTGGCTTCTTTTAATAAAGGTTTACGCGCTAACCATAAAAGTCTCTATCATTCTCTCACTCCTTATTCGTGGAGAAGATGAAGTCAGCGAAAACTCAGTTTCGTTTTAGTTGAACAAATTTGATTCAGCAATTCGAAAGATTGTTTAAAATTCTTGTACGTACTAGATCCTGAAGCATTAATCTTTTGAAATAAGCACTTTTCTAAAAAATTGAAATTTCATTTTTCCTAAGAATCTTAATATTCCTAAAATATATACAAATCGTTCAGTTTGTAACCGATTTCAAACTTACTTGTAATATAATTCTCTGAATGAGCGAAATCATTTTTTTGGTACAAAAAGAAGAAAATTCAAATATTTTCGAGACATTTCGTTTCTACATTCAGTCATCACAGAGTGACACCTATTCACTTCTTGTCACCTATTTTAAAACTTGTCATCTATTTCACCTATTTTGGAAATTTTTCATCTTTTCACCTTTTTTCAGATGAAAAAAAAAAATTATCCAAAATTGCGATGTGCAATGTCTTGGAGTTAATTCTAGTGAGCTAAAACGAGCTGCAATTGTTTTCAGACTGAGATTGTCGGAAAGTGACAGTGAATTTATTTTCTGGCCGGGAGTTTTTTTAATTCTTATACATAGTTTCAGTAGAAGAAGTTATTCAAGCAGGACTCCAAGAGGAAATCTTACAGCTTTAAACACTTCTAAGAGTAATTTTTGAATTTGAAAGACTAATTATTGTAAGAATATTTTATTTTGATTACTTCGATTTGAAAATTTTAATTTTTTAAATCTGGCGTTTTATAACTGTAAAATTCAGAACGTTAAAAATTTGCAAATATGCCATTTTGTATATTTATTTTCAAGCCGATAGCGAGTTGTATATTCATTTTTTAAAATTATTAGCCTTCTGTCCAGAAAATGGTTCAAACTGAAAGGATCTCCAATTTATTATTTTTAGTTTGAAATATATATAAAATTGATAAGTATAAAATTTAAATTTTTTGAAGGTATATATTTCAGAACTGAAGGCCTTAATAGTTGAAGAATTTTTTATTTGTAATATTCAAAATTCAATTATTTTAGCTCGAATCAAGATAAATTAGATAATTTCAAATCTATAGTGTTTGAAATTCAATAATTTTATTGTTTTTTGAACCCTTCTACAGATTTATCACACTTTTGCCAATGCAATATTTTGAATTTCAAGTAGTAAAATTTGGACAGTTTCACATTGAAAAGCTTGATAATTGAATAAGTTTACACTTAAAACCTTTAATATTTAAGAAGAAATTGAATTTTCAAGATTTTGAAAGTCAAGCCTTTAAGATTCTGCAAATTTATTCCAAATTGAAAGCCTTAATGAGTGTTGAATAATTTTAGATTGATACATTCAAAATTGCTTGGTTTTAAGTTAAAATCGTCCAAAGTTGCGGAATTAGACATTAAAGCCTTTTAATACTTTCACAACTATTATTTCCAGACTCTAAAAATCGAAAAATTCCATATTAAAATTTTGAATATTGAACAATTTTAAATTAGGAGCATCTGAAATTAAAGAAATGTGCATTTTAACTTTATTGTGCAATTTTCATTTGAAATACTTCAGAGTTGAATAATTTTAAATTGTCGATGCTAAAAATTTCATAATTTTACTTTGATACTTCATAAATTGGACAATTTCAAATTATAGTAGCAAGTGAAATTGAATAGCTATGAATTGAATCCTTCAAAATGATACAATTCTATTTCGAATTGAAGGAACAATTTTAAATATAAAGCGTTCAATTTCAAACAATTTTTAGATTCAAAAATTTCAAAAGTTTTGCATCAAAAACCGATTTTTTTAAAGTTTGAATTGTTCAAACTTCTACGATTTTTAACTCTCTCTCCGAATAAAAGCCTTTAAATTTATTTATGAATGAGTCAATTTCAAATTCAAAGTCTTAACTGTTGAACAGTTTTCAGTATCTCAATGTTCAATGTTCAATTCAAATTTTTTTTCTGTTTAAAGGCCTCGAAATAAAAAAAAATGGTTTAATTTTGATGGCCTCTGCTTTTGAATTATACGTACAATTTTAAATATATATTTTTTTATTTAGAGAGTCTTTAATTTTCAAATTTAAATGCTTCAAGGTTTAAATGTGGAATCTTTGCGCATTATATTTGTAAATTTAGATATTCTTATTTGAATAGGTACTTCAAATTATAAATTCAATTTTGAAAGCTTAAATTTTTAAATTTAAATGACCGGGATCTTTTTTTTTAACCTGCAAAATGAGTTGTAATTAATTTTTAATCTTGAATTGCCACTAGAGTGCCCCCTATTTTTGAAAATTATATATTTTTTTGATCTCACCCGCTAGTTTTGTCCGAATGCCAAAAAAATGATCTCCAAATTTGAGAGATATCGGTTAATATTATAACAAGTGCTCCAAAGATCATGAAGTTCCCCATTGATGTACAATGGGAAAATGGCAACTTCTTGCATGTTTATTTGACTTATACAACATATTTTTCGATCATCTATTCGTCACTTATTTTCGAAAAAATTCACCTATTCACCTTTTTTAACTCCAATAGGTACTGTGATGACTGTATATTTTCTATAAAACCTTTTTAAAATTTTTAAATGAATATATATTTTTTTTATTTCAGTATGCAACTTCCTTGCAATCTCTACTCTCAAGGTTTCGAAATGGGCCTGGCACCTGTTGCACGAGCAGTCCTCCTACAGAATCCCTCGCTTGTGCTGATATAGCCACCCAAACGTCTCCAGCGATTTCTAGAAGCTCAAGTTTTACATGGGTCAGTGACTGCGAATCTCCTCGAGGTACGCATTCAACGAATAAGAATATTTTTTGATCTTAGTGCAGATTTTTTATTAATAGAAGTAATCTTCAAGAAGACGTTAAATAAAAATATGGTGGTTAAAACAAACGAAAGATTTAAAAATACAAAAATGAAAGAGAGGATTCTTGAAATCTGTTTTGAAAGTATTGAAATATATTTTTGAATTTCTCTAGCGGGTTCTCGAGTGGATGCGCAATCGCTTCAAGATGAGACGACCTTGGATCAAGCTTCTCCGCAAGATACAGTTGATGACGATAATAGATCATCCTCCTCCTCGCAAGATTTGCTACAAAGTATGGACGAAATTTCGTCCGGAAGTGTCTCGCCAGACACCACGGATCGTACTTCACCTCTCGAGAGTGGAATTGGCACTGCTAGTCCACCAAGAAGTACAGAACGTCGTCCAATCAAACGTAAGTCCCTATTTTGTTGTTTATCTTCTTTCAATTCTAAATTTTGTAATTCAAATTTCGCGCCACTGATCTGGAGGTAACTTTGGCGCGAAATTTAAATTTAAATATACATAAAGGTATAGTTATTATTCTATTTTAATTTCTCATTCTTTATTTAGAGTTTTGCTTTTGTATTTCTACATATCAAAAAGATACCAATTGTTTTTGGTGGAAAATGTGTTACGTCCTCGCTTTTTTTACAGCGGCGACATCGAACAAGTGTCACCGTAAAGAAACTTGGGAGAGAATTCGTCGTCGTCCCTCGAAGTTAAATTCCAGATTGGAAAAGGGATCACAGGACGTTTGGATAAAAAGAGAGAGTGTTCACACGCAAACTCGAAGAAGTGAGGATCAGTACTCCCAAGATGCCGTGGATAGTAGTAGTGAGATGGATGATTCCTTACCGAGAATAAAACCAAGTAGACCCAGCAATCTACCTCTCGGTAAGATTAAATTATCATTTTGTATCTTCACCGCAGCGAGGACGTAACAAGACTATTGAAGACCTAAAAATAAAAAATTTTAATCTATGACACTAACAAACAATTTGTTCTAACTTTGAAATTGACAATCAATTTGAAACTAATCCTTGAGATATTTCTAGAATAGTATATTACATTACTAGGGAGAGATCTTTCCATTTCTACGGCGAGGAGAATGTTTTCAGCACGAGTCGGAGTCTAGCGCGCATGCGCGAGCTGTAGACGAGTACTAAAAACGTTGCTGAGTCTTAGAAATTGGGAAAGATCTCCCCCTAGTCATACACGACATTTTTTCAACACTCCTTATGATTTGAGTTTTTTTCATGACTGTGGGTCGGTTCCACAATCCCGCTTTTCGAATCGGGATAAAAGAGCCGCAAAATGCACAAAATCAGTAATCCAAGCAACACGTTTGACCGCCTACCGACAGTTGACATACTGTCACATACTGTTGACAACGAAACGCGAGTTTAACTCTCGCAGTTCCAATAACCTCCGTGGGCGTCAAAACTTTCTGCTATACTACCCCTGCTACATATATCGACCTTTAAAAATACATGGCTATCACCAACACGATATTCACGCACTAAGATGATTATAAACCATATTCTTTCGCTGAAGTCATTTTTCTACTCCCTAGGGAGTAGAATGTACGTTCTACTCACACCGCTCGAAAAGCAAGTTTGTGGTCCCGCTCCACAGGCATGAAAGTAGGCCGAAATCATGGGGGTGTTATAAAAATAATTTCTCTTTATGATTATTATTATTTTACAGGTCTTTCGATAACTGCTAGCAGCTCCTTGAGTTCTGGAGAATTATTAGAAACTCCGCCACGTGCTCCTTCTTCGCCGTCTGCGGCGAGCCTCCAACTCAAATCTGAACCCCTCGCTATTGAATTGGGTGGTAAAAGTAGCAGCGCCCCACTTCTTGAAAACAATGACGTCGAGAGGCACGAGAAGAAGAAACCTGTAAGTGTTGAATTTAAATCTGTAATTTCATATTATCATTTTATACTTCTTTTTCATTAAGAAACTCGAGTTCTTGGGAGAAAAATGTAAATTTCAATCTAGAAGGGTAGATACATAAAAGAAGAATCTATTTTCTATATTATCAATATTCTAAAATTTTCTGTTTGTGATTGTATGGGGTACTATTCCTTTCTAACTTGGAAGATAATTCAAGGCTAGTATACAATTGAAATACTCTTTTTATCTAATCAATTTTAAAATACTATTAGCACTCACGAGAAAAAAATTTAAAGATCCTGGAGTTAATGTCTGGAATGAATGCATGGGAAAATCGTAGTTAATCTTCATCCTACCGCATAAAGGTTCATTGGCAACAGTGGGAGCGGCCGCTTCCCATGTGACGTTTGAATCAAATGGTTATCAGTCTTTCTGCCTATCAAGCAATGATTTAAAAAAAGTAAAAAAGAAGCCTCTAAAAGTAACAAGGTAGAAACCTTGATTGAATACTTTTACCCCTTCTACAGTGGGCAGAATTTCACAGATTCCATTTCAGTAGCCCTAAAGAATATCAAAATATAGTACTGGTACCATTTTGTTTCAAATTTTAGGAAGATTTTTGCTCCTGCCTTTCGAAACGTGAAAAGGAAATCTTGCAATTTAAATCTCGCGCCAAAATCGTCAAGCCACACTCGAATATAACCTCTGATTTTGAGATAATTCTAGCGCGAAATTTAAATTACAATGTGATCTTTTCTGGTTTTGAAGAACATTTGGCTACTTTCATCTAAAAATTTATATATTATACATATGGTAAATTATTAATGTCTTTAGGAACTGATTATAAATGCATGTTCTGCATGTGATAGATAATTTTCCCGGGCTTAGCTGAGTAGTTAATGGCGAATAGGAGACTTAGTTGAAATCTACTGTTAACATCGGAGTAGTCGAATAAATCTGTGATGCTCGGATAAGCGATAGATGCTGAAGCGGTGGTAAGCTTTCGCACAGCTTTCACCGTGCAAGCGGGTAAAATTATCAATGAAGTGTCAGTACATGGCCTGTCCGTCTCTCACATGACCAGGTATCAACGAAGAACCACATGTTAGTGAACACGTCACTCGTATGCGTGTTTATTGACGATCAAAGCCGGACCAGTGAGCCGTGCAGTGTTTTAATCGGTTGACAGCCTTCAGTCGTCGAATAACCTTCCTGTGTATGTGATTGAATTTCATTTCTGTATGTGGAAACGTAGGAGGCTTCAGGTGGAAAGATACCTAAACTTTATGCCACAAAAAAACGTCCCATTGATTTTTTGACATAATTAAACGAAATTTAAAGTAAAAATATTAAACGGTAGTGTTAGTGCCATCTTGTTCTAAAGTCCTGAAAATGCACTCAGCTCGCGTTACTTAGCCAGCCTCGGGGCTGGTCGGAAAAATGAAGGGCGCTATTAAAATTTAGTTTCAACCGGATGTAACGTGACGAGTGAGTAAACTCTCAAGATTGCATGTATAGCCTCTGAACCCGGCACACGTACAAAAGTATGTACCCAGAGAGTTGCGATGCAAACAACTTCTGATATGGCACTGACTGTCTGAGCGAAGACCTTGATACCTCAAATTTATGCGACATCAAAAACGTACCATTGATTTTTTAACATAATTAAACGCAATTCAAACTAAAAGTATTAAAAGGTAGTGTTAGTACCAACTTTGTCTTAATTTCTGAAAATACACTCATCTCGCGTTATTTGGCCAGCCTCGGGTCTGGTCGGCCAAGCAACGGATACTATTAAAATCTAGTTTCAACCGGATTTAACGCGACGAGTGAGTAAACACTCAGAACCGCTTGTATAGTCTCTGAACCCGGCATACGTACAAAAGATATGCCCAGAGAGTCGCGATGTAAACAACTTCTGATACGGCACTGACTGTCCGAGCGAAGACCTTGAGTACAGGGCATCAAGGGACGTTCAGGAGGGGGAAACAGAAGGATTCAAGTGTGAACAACCATGAAGGCAGTCAAAGAATGGGCGGCCAAGTTGCACGAGATGAATGTAAATTGTCTTTTTCGAGGTCTTTTTTCATTAAAAATTATTTGCTTAGCATAATTACAATCTTCATATTTATCCGAATTCGAAATATATTGGAAAACTGCTTTATGGATAATATATATGATTTTGGTTGAAAATTCGAATGAAATACTGTAGTCAGAAAAGAAATTCACTATTTAAAATTAAGAACATAAAGTTCAGAAATAGCACTATGACTACAGCATTTTCCCTGCTCCCCGAAAGATGCATATCTGAAGTGTGCCAGCGCGTAAGGGCGTAAATGCTAAATTTTTTAAATTTGTTTTATTGGCTCAAAATAATTGTTTTGACCTAACTCATGTCCCGGTAGAAGATTATGGTCCAGTTCGATTTTAAAGTGGGTCAAAATCCATGTTTAGTAATTTTTATTTCTAGATACTCGTTTTGGCCTATTCTTTTCCGGATTCAATATAGCTAAGTAATATCTCGAAAGCTCTTTCTTGTTTGTTTTTTTTTTAATTAAAAGAGAAAAGTGTTATGCAACTCTTGGTGTGTCAATATTTTCGTTATTGGTGATCTAAACATGCTATGCGACACCATCGGCCCCTACGCGAACTAACAATGTGGCTGTGGCTGTGATATTAAGTACGCATAAAACGTCACGAAAATCAGCGAAAACATAGCGTTCAACTGTAATGAGCGTCCGAATGAATGAATAAGTGCTGTAATAAGTAGCTCTGATAAATAACATACTTCCGAGCTGATAATTATTTGCTCCAATAATGGAATTTGCACGTGAATATCGAAAATCAAAAAGTTTCGGAGGTTGTTGCATCAGTGGTTGTGACTCAAAAGAGAATAAAAACTTTAATTTGAATTTTCATAGAGTGCCAAAGCTTGGAAGTGTTAAAATAAAAAGTCGAAACTTATTTGCAAAAATGGAAGTTGTAGATAAACATAGTGAGTGGTTGAGAAATTTAAATGTGAAAGATTATAACGTCAAGAATTTACTTATTTGCTCCTTGTATTTTAATGAAAATGATTCCTGAAGTAATAATTACTGAAACGGTTCTGAAGTTAAAGCACTGATTTGAAGGCACAATGAATACATTTCCAATTTTTTGCGAATTTTTGTGGTAGTTCTGCACATTACAATCATACCAGAATTAAGAATATTTTGGCCTTCGATCATCTTTTTGGATGCTGTTGTAGCTGCTGAGTAACTACACAAACTATCTAAGTCCAAAAATACTATTTTCTAAACTTAAACACACTTTTTAATTAAATTATTGCTACTACTCCATATTAGCCATATGGCTTCCAAGGCCATGTTTGTATGGCACCGCAGCGCCCCTTTTGGCGCGGTGGATGTTTTCATTCCCAACTGAGGAGGTGCCGTGCCTTTGACAAGGGTATTCATTAAAAGTGGTTGCTTCTTTCAGGATGTTCCTTTCACGATTTGATGGAGCTAAGTGATAGCTCAAAAGTACTTTCTTGTCTTTTTCTTTAATTAAAAAAATACAACTTCTTCTGTATCAGGTCCGTCGTTTTTTGGGACGCGCCAGTCTTTGATGAGGGGTTGGGTATTTATGCCTGTATGGACTGGCAACCTTCACCTATTTCTCTCTCAAACGATCTTCTATTCTTCTACAAAGAAAAGGTGATAGTGATCAATCACTTTTCGTTTACACATGATTAAATGCAAATATCGTCGGCTATTTTGCTAAAAAGGGCTACTGTGTAATTTCAAATTTGGCTTCCCGGCAAATGGAGTACACTCAAACTCTCATATAAGCCCATCCAGTTTAAGGATTCGTAGAATTCCTGGCCGACTGCTGGTTCCCACAGTTTCTCAGCTCGCGGGGCGAGAAACGGTGTTCAACCAAGCGTGAAACACCAGCAGCGTATGGATAAAGACGCAGTGCGCGGGTACTGACGTTCGTACTCACGTTCGGAGATTGCGTAATATTAAGAAATGGTTCATACGTCCCTGACTGTTTACGTTTCGAGGAATCCGGTTAAGGACCAAGACCAGTGCGAAGCAACTCCCGACACTGTTCTTATATTGGAGTTCGAGTGTATTTAATGTTCATTGTCTTTCACTTTAATATATATTTGTGGCCAAATTGTAATAAATAAAAAAAGAAACAAGATTGCACTTCAGGAGAGTGACATATTACGATTACCTAGAATATAAAAATTAAACATTTAATTTAATTAAACTAAGTGCCTCGTGATCCCGAAATTTGGGATGAGTAGTTAATTAGAAGGTTAAAAAATCGTTTGACTTAAAAACTAGAAAAATAAATTAATAGAAGATTGAAAATAAAAAAATTTCATAACGATACCTGTTTTTCACGTTTCTCACAATTATATGAATAAAAACATATTGTTAAGGTCTTCAAGTTAAAAAAATAATCTATCAAAAAATAACCAAATAGTTTTTTATAAATTGGAAAACTTTGTCAATAATAATGCGGAAAACACCTAAATTTTGGCGATGCCATCTTAGAAGCAAGATTTATGAAAGAAAATTCTAAAAATATTTAAATATCGACTGCTGCACGCAATATGCTGGAATCAATTTCGGGTAACTCCATGTAAAGAATCAAGTTTGAGTTGCTCTGTATATGAAATCAAGTCTTATTTCTTGACAGTTCGATATTTTGCAATAAAATAAATAAGCAGACCGTTGTGCATCACGTAATATGAGGAATAAGCGACCACAAATGCAAAAGTCCATTTTTCGTTTTTCGAGAAATTCAAGACATTTTTGTGTTTCAGAAACAACTTCATGAAATTGTAAAAACGTAATATACTCGAAAACAACTTCTTTAATCACTCACCCAACTTTAAAGTTTCACCAGGTTTCATCAAAGTCGCTAGACCCCCCTACAACTCTGATATTCTGGAAATGAATTGACCCAGTAGTAGTAGTCCGTAGTCTGCAGTCTGGTAGTCTGTAGCAATATTAACTTCCCAAAGAATGGTGGGATTAGATTGTGCTTTGGCGTACTTTTTCAGGGCCCGAAAAGAAAGGACAAGTTTGTTAACCAACATTCTTTGATCAACGGTTGTAATTTTATCCATCCAAAATTCTAATGAAAAATTGAAAATTGAAATTTTGAGCCAAACAATACGAGATGCGGAAAAATGTTGAAAAAATCAAAATTTTTCACCTCAGATAAATCCACAAATTTAGGATCGACCGAAAGATGAAATTTCTGGACTGGTTCTTTTTTTTCTTTCCTATCTGAGTCTACGAAGTACCTTTTCATTGGGATAAAATTTGTGAAACTATGTAATATTTTTTCGCATCGAGTCCATAACTTCATTATTGGCATAAAACTACTTTGTTTCACGAATTTCATCCCAGTTTTGACAGTCGTCGATACTTTTTCACATTCTCTGACTTTTCTACATTTTTCAAATTCCTGATGTTTCCCGGTTTTGCCCGTCGGTCGCCACCCTGGATTTTGTTACATAATGTGCTAAAAAAAATTTAAATTGTTTCGAGCACATTAGAGTTCTTAAAACCTCACAAAGTTGTTCCTGAGATGCAAAATTTGCCCGAACATCTCGAAAAATGAAATATGGACCTATGCACAGGGCCGCCTCGAGAAAAGCTGGGGCCCTAGGCGAATGATTCGTTTTGGTGCCCCCCATCCCCCTTCACCCCGACCTTGCATAACTTATTAATTATCACATTTACAATCTGTCAATTGAAAAAATTTCGATAATTAAATTTGAGCTTCACATTTTATAGAAATTTTGGAAAGACAATAATCATAATGTAAAAGAACAATAATAATAATAATAATATACATTTATTTTTGAAACTTATCACAATTCTGGTGGTAACAGATCGGCAACCTTGGAT
>JAUMHM010000031.1:29262217-29277289 GCA_032362435.1 Melikaiella ostensackeni | reverse complement strand
CCTGACTGTTTACTTTTCGAGGGATCCGGTTCAGGCCCAAGGCCAGTGCGAAGCAACTCCCGAAACTGGGATTATATCGGGGTTTGAGTGAAATTTTATCTCGGAGTTTAACGTAAGTCAAAGACGGCTCTTAATAATAAGGTAGTTGGAAGAACTTTAAGTGAATCAAGCGGGAAAAGATTAATTCGCTCATTTCATAAGGGAACCCTTCCGTAGAGTGGAGATCGATGTTATTAATGTCGTTTCTTTCTTTTTGTGGGACTCAACTCAGCGAGTGTCAGAGATTCTTGGGAGTGTTAAAATTCATTAAATATCGGTAAGTTCAAAGAAAGATATGGTTCTTTCGTATTGATTTATTAGGCCTTGGGAAAAAGTGAAAGCGATAGATGCGAAAAAATTATAAATAGTAGATAGAACATAGAACCTATGCATGTATTAAAAAGATATAAAGTCAGCATATCTTTTAAGTATTTTCACTCCGAAGTCTTGAATATTTCTTTTAATATTGATAATGTAAACCGTAACCCTTTCAACCTCTTGCAATTTTTTCTGCTGAAATGTTAAAAATTCTGGAGAGAAATTTTTGCCTGAACTTTTATGAAAATGGGATGATGCATATTTTAGAAGGGAAGCTGAGTTTCAAAATATGCGGGTTATCGGTTCATAATTTGGGAGTGGCGCACATCTCATAAAACTGTCATTAGTGTCTTGTTGAGATAAGCACTTAGAATAATAAGGCTGGATGTGGTCAGATCGATTTATTTCGTACTCGGTCTGACGATAACGCAGAATAATGTCGTGCCATCCATTAATTTCATCGCCGACGCGTGCTTATGCGTCACTATTTGCTATTTTTGAGGAAGAGTTAATCGACCCAGACACAGACAGGAGAAAAAAAAACTATAAATTTTTCGCAAAAAATTGGAGTCTATTATACATTTTATTTCTGGAAGCAATGTATACTCTACTGAATCAATCAATTCACTTTTCGGTATCCCTCGAAGTCCTGATTTTTTTTCAAGGAAAATTACTTTTGGAAATAGGTCGGAAAAGTAAATAAAAAAGGTTGTGTATACAAAACCGATGCCGATAAAAAAAATTGTCGGTACCAGTACATAAAATTCCATTTAAAGTGTAAAAAGACAAAATACTCTTTTTATAAAATTGGTAAAAACAGTAATTATCGGTACCCATAATTTTTTTTTACTGGTACCGACAATTTCTTTTACCGGTATCGACAGTGTATACACTTTGAATAAAAAAAAGGCTGCCAAGAAAGTATTGACTTATTTTTAAAATGAATTTTAAATGAAGACAGTCATAAAGCTAAGAGCGAAAATCGTTTAAAATTGATCGTCTTTCATATTTCAGCATTATCGATTTGCGAGTCTCCTGAAAATGAGGAATTCTCGAGATTCTCTCAAACAGTCTCGGCCTCTTCCGGGTTTATAAATGCACGGAATCGGCGTCATGTTCAATATACGAACCAATTCTAAACCGAACGGATCAACTATATGAGAGGCATTACGTTCAGTCTAGTATAAAATAAAAATTGCATTCCGCAATTGCGATAAAGTACTACCTGTCGCCGGCAATAAATTATGAACAATTCAAAGCGAGTTTAATATCTTGAGTTAATAACCAATAGGCCTTTTGTCGGTTATTATTAGCCTAGAACATTTTAAAAGGATTAATTGTGTACAACTGGAATTCATAATTTAATTAAGTTGTTTATAACGCGAATTTGAGGTCGTGGCTTTTTCAAAAAGCCAGATTTCAACTCTGATTTATTATTTTAATACTATGATGGTCAGTAAATGGAAGATAGATTTTTTCCCAGTCTGATGTCTCCAAGACTCGATATTTTTTGTTTTTAAACATTGTTCTCTAAGCCTTTTTAATTATATACTTGAATTTTTATTGCAGGTTCTCCAGCAGCCGAGATCGCAATCGGAACGACAATTATCAGGTAAGTCAGTTTTATATTTTTCAAAATTTATTTCTTTCTGCAGGAATTTTATAGTATTAATTCCTATATTTTTGCTCGATTAACTTTCGAGAATTGAGAAATGAAGGTATACGCATGAGAGATGAGACTTCGGTCATGTCCCACGTGTGTTGTTTGTGATTATGTGTAGGCGGTGGTTGTCGGCAAGATTTCGCAATTTTTCCAGCAAGAAGTTCTTGCCTTTTTCAGCATTCCTTCCGCAATATACAATCACACCTGCATTCCGTAATTAAATAAAAACTTTCCCAAAGCATGTAGAGGTATTTCCAAATTAAAAAAGGGAGATAGCATTTTATTTTTTACAAAATATATTAAAGGATATCTACTCGAATCTTGGGAAAAAATTCCCTGACAATTCCAGGTTTTTTTCCAGAGATTCCTAAATTTTTCCAGATATAATTTTTCACTCAATAAGAAGCTATTCAAACATTAAGTACTGCATTTCTTAAAGCAATCGACCCTACACCCTCTCAAGTTCAAAACATTACATAATATGTACTTGAATAACCCAGATTTATTATCCACTTGTGAATGGTTACATTTTGAGTAAAGATCATTAAAAAATCGGAATATGTATACAATTTCGCAAGTTTATTTTAAATAATTTTTTTCAGTACGTGTAAATATCTAAATGGATAACATAATTAGCTTTTTTGTTGTAAATTCATACTTTCGGGTTGAAAATTCGTCTTTTTGGTTTAAAAATTCATATATTTTGATAGAAATTTCATCTTTTTTGGTCAAAAATGCAAATGCTTGGTAGAAAATTAATCTGCTTTGGTTGAAGATTATCTTTTTGGTTGAAAATTTAACTCTGTTTTGAACAAAATTCGGATTTTTGGCTTGAAATTTCAACAGTTCCGTAGAAAAGTGAACTATTTAATTGAAAATTTGACTATTTTATTGAAAATTCGTCTTTTTGGCTTAGACATTCATTTCTTTTGGCAAAAATTTAATTTTCTTTGGTCGAAAATACAAATGTTTGGTAGAAAATTAATCTGTTTTCGTTGAGGATTCAACTATTTTGTTGAATATTTGTCTTTTAGTTTCAAAAATTGATGTCGCCTGGTAGAAATTTTCATCCTTTTGGGTTAAAAATTTAATTATTTTGTTCAAAATTCAACAATTTTGACATGAAATCATTCTATTCGGTTTTAAATCCAACTGTTTTGTTGAAAATTTGTCTTTTTGTGTTGAAAATTCAACTATTTTGGTAAAAAATTCAGGTCTTTGGTTGATAATTAACTTTTTTGTTGAAGATTCTTATTCGCGGGTTGAAAATTCAACTGTTTTGTAGAAAATTAGTCTGTTTGGGTTGAAAATTTAAATATTTTAACTATTTAGGTAGAAAATTCAACTATTTAGTCGAAAATTAACTTTTTTGTTGAAGATTCATATTTTTGAGTTTAAAATGCAACTGTCTTGTAGAAAATTTGTCTTTTTGGTTCGAAAATTCAACAATTTCCTTGACATTTTTTTCTTTCTTAACGGGAAAATCATTCTTGGTTGAAAATTCAACTCTTGTTGAAAGTTTGCCTTTTGGTCAGAAAATTATTCTCCTTTAGTAGAAATTTCATCTTCTTGGGATAAAAATGCTACTTTTTGGTAGAAAATTAACCTGTTTTGGTTGAGGATTCAACTTTTTTCTTGACAATTCGTCTTTTTTTAGTTGCATTCAACTGTTTTTGATTGAAAAATTGAATATTATTTGGTTGAAATATCAACTACGAGTATTACATTTTTTGTTGAGAATTTATAATTTTTGATTACCAGTTCAACTACTTCGTTGAAGATTCATCTTTTTAATTGAAAATTCATCTTTTTGGTTCAAATTTCAACAATTTGGTTGAAAATTTATGTATTTTGTTGAAAATTCGTATTTTTTGTAGAAACTTTATCTTTTTTGTCACAAAGATAACTGTTTGGTTGATAATTAATCTGGTTTGATTGAGGATTTAACGATTTTTCTGAAAATTCGTCTTTTTTTGTTGAATTCAACTGTTTTTTATCAAAAATTTAAATCTTTTTTGGTTGAAGTATCAACTTTTATATTTTTCGTTGGGAATCCCTCTTTTTCGGTTTAAAATTGAACTACTTGGTTGAAAGATGAACTACTCTGTTGCGTAAAAATTCAGTTTTTTGGTTGAAGATTCATCATTTTAATTAAAAATTCATGTCTTTAATTGAAAATTTAATATTTTGTTGAAAATTCGTTTTTTTTGGTAGGAAATATAATTAATTTATGTTTCAATGTACAAAGTTTTGACAAATGAGTGCAGAATATTCTCAAATATATCATCACCATCCATTGACTAAATAAATTGATAATACTAATAAAAACATAATGAATTATTTCTTGATAAGTACATACATGAATTTGAATAATCATTGAAACAAATTTTTATTTTATCTACGTACTTAAAAGTCAGCGTATATTTAACATACTACTTATTTTCTTACTGCATACTTTGAATAAAAGATATTTTCTTGAGAATAATGAAAATGATAAAAAGAAGTTTGATTTAAATCAGTATAAATCCAATACTATAAAAGTTACTTTTTCAAATAAAAATCATTGTTATTTAAATGTTTGTTACAAATGAAAAAGAAAATTAGCACGCTCGAAAAAATGATCTGAGTTAAGAAAAATTCCCTGACATTTTTAGGGTTTTCCAAGTATATAAAAAGTCCCTGACAATTCTAGATTTTCCAGGTTTTCTCGGTTAATAGATACCCTGTATTAGAAATTGTATTTTTCAAGAGATAGTGTAATGACGAATATTAATGTACAATTTAATGGAAAATTTAACGTTAATCACCTTGGACATTTAATTCGAACTTTCCAGAATTCTGTTTGACATAAACCTTCAATATCAACGGTCCAACCCTTCCAAGCTATATAACTAGCATTGCTGTTTCTTCCATCGTTAGGGGAACGCCAACTCCACAGAATCGCAAAATTGAAGCCAAAGTAATTAACGCGCAATGGCGTTATAACGAGGAAAATGGTGAACAGCAATTAAATTGGTTGAAAATCTGCCGTTGACGAATATATCTAAACTCATGTCGATTACTGCGTTGAGACAGGTGATGAAAATTAGTTTTGACCTTCGAAGTAACAAAGTCGATTAATATTTTGCTGTGAAATTCCCATTTCTAGTTTTAATCAAAACTTGATCGCGAAATTCGTTTTCATTGTGACATTTTCTCTGTATTTAAAAAAAAGATACATGCGTAATACTTCGAAGATTTCAAACAAACGTTAACTTGAAATAAAATCTTACATAAATCAAAGAATTGACAAAAAATATCCAAAATTTTAGAAATATTTCAAAGATTTTATATAGATTTCAAAAAATCTTTTACGATTTCAGAAGATTTCAGAATGATTTTAAATATTATTTTATCATGACGCACGAAGCGCAACTGGAGCGATTAGAGGGAGATGAGTGAATATTCATCGGGAGAAGCGTAGCTGAGTTGGAGCGATGAGAGGGAGCGATAAGTGGAGAAAAGCAAGCGACCGGTCTCTCTCCCTCTCATCGCACACTGTGTTTAAGCCTGTACCTAGCGTTCGGTGTAAAGACTGAAGACTTTATTGCGTTACACTTTTTTGTCACCCAAAGCATTTAACGCTATAGCTCAGGCCTAAGTCTCCATATTGAGGTCGAAGGTGTTTATACAACAAAAAGATCCTAAAAACACAGAAAAAACTAGAGTTAAACTTTGTTGCTTATAAAATTTTCCGCGGTTAATGTTAACGTGCTATTCAGCAAAAGTTTATCCTAAAAATAAAAATAAGAAATAATAAATAAAAACCGAATAAAAATATAAAAAAAATAAATAAATAAAAACCGCCGCCTGTTACGTCGTTAACAGCAGTGCAAAAAACAGCAGAGTAGCCATAAATTCCGGCTGGAAATCAGGACACCAGATTTAAAAAAAAACCGTGCCCTTATTTAAATTTCATTTTTAAAATAATTATATTTATCGTGGACGAATTAAAACATATTTTTCATGACTGAGAATAAAGCACTTGACACACCATCACCATCTATAAAGATTACACCGTGGCTTATGAAGTTCATAAGATATTAATCGATTTTGAAAGTTTCCATTGCGAAACTTTCTACCTCAGTCGGTATTGCAGGTCAGGATCTAATTTCAAAACGAAAAATAGGAATCAAATTAGGTTTGATCTTTAATCGTTTTATAGAACGTTAATGTTAATTAAAAAGTAAATTTCAATTCAAAATTTTAAAAATAGTGTCGTGAATAAAATGTCACTCTGTTTTGAATTCTATAACCACATTGAAATAAAGGAACGTCATGTCTAATTTAAAAGTTTAACCTCAATAAAATATTAAAATTTCCCAAAAAATCCTTTAAATTTAAGATAAATTACTTAACAGTAAAACGGGTTGATGAAAAAAGTAAAAACTTTGTTTAAAAAATAAAATAAATAATTGAAATAAAGTAACACTTATATTTTTAGTTTTGCATTGACAGATATTATTAATATGACAGTCTTAGAAATAATATAAAAACAGGAAAAAATTTTGTATGATTTGGAAAAAAATAATTATTAACATATTTTCCTGATTTTTTGGTTTGAAAATTAACTTGGAAAATAATACAAATTAAGGGGCACGAAACGAAGATAATAGGAATTGTATTTCTTGTTGTGTACATTTATTGTTCATCTGTCTTTAATAAGCCGAAAAAACAAATAGTCTCAAAGTATGTTCTTGAATTGTGAACTTTTTAGGTGTTCTTTTTGAGTACACAAAAAATTTTCATAAGAAAATAGATTTTTTTCGATCTTTAAGAAATTACATAGAAATCATTCTTTTAGTTCCAAAATTTTGTTCTGCAAAAAGGCCCCCTCCAATTAAACATGTTATTTAATTTTTACAAATCTCATTAACGTTTGAGGAAGTTTCAAAATAATTCAAATTCTGTATTAGTTTTTATATTAAACTGCAATACCGATGCGACGGATCTCGAAACTTTCAGGACGAAAATTCCTATCTCATAACTTGTGAAACACGATTTTAACCGGCAAGATTAATTTTTGTAGCAGCGAAAGTTTCACCTGAAATCGATGTAAATTTTATCTTTAGTTTTTTTCTGTGAAGTTAGGGTATCTTTCTATCACATAATAAGCCATGGGGTAAAATAGAAAACAGGTTCATTGAAGGACATAAAAATTGTTGATTCCATTTGAGCGGATTGAAATTTTTTCAAACTTGGAAATGAAGAAATAATAGTTGTAAGTTTTTTCATTTTACGGCCACCTCGCGTTTCAGGAAACTAAATGCATTCAAACAGTTTTGGAAAGTGCTGCCTGCTTCAAGACTTTGAACATGAACAATCGGATAGAAGTGAAAATTAGAATAAATTTTAGTGAAGTACTTTAAAACCTAGTTTCTAGGCTTAGAACGAGACTAGTGTTTAATGTTCGGAACATGAGCAGAAGCCTCTTTGTTTCTCAGGTAGCGTGCGAACTTTCGAAAACAGTGTACCTTGTACGGAATTCTATACGTCGAAATAGCGGCTTGGATGAAAACGCTTCGAGCTCGAATGGGTTTGATCGCGATTCGAGAATGCAATTACTCTGGATCACCGTAACGAGAACTATTACAAGAACTTGATAATTAACCAGAAGCACGATAGACTAGACACGTTCGCTTTAGGTTTTGCGAAGAAACTTGATTAATCGGTTAAACTCGATTCATTGATTATTATCATTTTTATTATTATTATTATTATTACATAAAAAAATTATATCTCAGACTTAAGATGGTTACAGCCCAATATGTCGAAGGCACATTTTGAGTTGAACATTTGTACCAAACTGAATATATTGCCCGGGGCTATCCAATCGAACCACCAGAACTTCGGTAGAAGTACATGGAAAAATTTCCAGAGGTACCGGCTCAGGGATCGAACCCTGGACTTCCAGTAGGAAGTTCGAGCGCTTAAACGTCACACGGGTCGCTCTGATCAATCTTTCTAGCAATCATCCCAGGTGAAGAGCTTCACACAGCCAGCGTACATCACGATTCTCACATAAACACTCAAACTGACTGATAAACTCATAGAAGGACCCGTACTCTTTATCCCAACCACGTCCACTAAAGCAAAGCTCTTCACGAGAGCCCATGCGTATCCAGAATGTTTTGTTTCAGGCGTCACTCTTCTTTATATGAACAATTGTCCTCCATACATCCTTATCCTTGCATATATCTTTTGCTTCCCTTACATCCATACATCTTTTTATGTAAGCTCTTGTGTTTCTAAGACTCGTTGGTGGCCGCCCATAAACTACGTTACCAATTTCGGGCTATTTTTTCACCGCTCCGTCCCCCCTCGTCGACAAACGTAGTTTAATCACCCCCCCCCCCCCAAATGTCACGTAGCCGTTGGCTAAAGACGGATTTCACGTTTATTCTGTGTTTTTTCTTGTTTCTAGTAAGTTTAGTTGATGAAACGCTTTAAATTCCAAAGATTTCAAGTCGAAGTATATTGCATTTTCAACAAAATAGTTGAATTTTAAATAAAAAAAACATTTACTTTATTCCAAAAGATGAATTTTCAATCCAAAACGACGAATTTTCAACCAAAAAAGATGCTTTTAAAAAAGTAGTTTAAGAAAGTAGTTAATGTAAAAAAAAGTAAAGTAGTTAAAAAAGTAGTTAGTTTTAAAAAAGTAGTTGAATTCTTTTGTTGAAAATTCAACTTTGAATAAAATAGCTGAATTTTTGACCTACAAAGATGAATTTTCAACCCGTTGAATTCAATAGAAAAAGACGAATTTTCAACAAAACAGTTCAATCCTCAACCAAATAGGTGAATTTTTAGCAAAGAAGACTAATTTTCTACCCAAAAAGAATTTTCAAGAAGAGACTTTGGCTTCTAAGCTAAAAAGTTGAATATTTTAGAAAACAGTTAACTTTTAACCCGGAAAAGATGAATTTTCAACAGAAAAGTTAATTTTCAATCAAGGAAGACGAATTTTCAGGCAAGTAGTTGAATTTTCAACCATATACCATTGAATTTTCAACTGAAGAAAGTCAGTTTATAAACCAAAAATGTAATCATTAAATTTTTAGCTTAAGAAATTAATTTTCAACAAAAATTAAAAAAACTTATTTTCTACCAGTTGAATTGAACCAAAAAGATGAATTTTTAACAAAATAGTTGAATTATCAACCAACAATAGAATAGTTAAATTTTTTATCAAAGAGGTGAATCTTAAAAAAAATCAACAAAGTAGTTCAACTTTCAACCAAGTCTTTGAATTTTTAACGAAGAATTATGAATTTTTAACCAAATAATTACATTTTCAGCCAATAAAAAAATGAATTTTCTATCAAGAAGATTAATGTTCTACCAAAAAGACGAATTTCTATCAAAATATGAATTTTTAACCAAGAATTATGAATTTATAAAAAAATAGTTGAATTTTCAACCAAAAAAATTAATTTTCTACCAAGAAGATAATTCTTCTGCCGAAAAAGATGAATTATTTACAAAAGATTAGAATTTTCAACTCAAAAATATGATTTTTTAATAAAAACGTTAGTTCTCTACCAAGCACTCAAATTTTAAAATAAATAGTTCAATTTTTAACAAAATATATAGTAGAATGTTCTACTGTAATATGGTTTCAACCAAAAATATGAATTTGCATTAAAAAACTTAATTTACAACCAAACAGTTGAATTTTCGTCTAAAATTATGAATCTTCTACTCATGAACGAAAAAGACTTTAATTTGAAATAAAAAAGAGTCGAATTCAACCAGAAAAGACGAGTTTTCAAGGAAATAGTTGAATCCTCAATCGAAACAGATTAATTTGCAACCAAACAGTTGCATTTTTGTCTGAGAGGATGAATTTTCTACCAAGAAGATCAACTTTCTACTAAAAAAGACGCATTTTCAAAAAAATGCATGAATTTTCAAACAAATAGTTGAATTTTCAACTACAAAATATCAATTTTCAATTCAAAATTTCAATATTCAACCATAGAGATGAACTTTCAACTAAAATGATAAAGCTTTAACAAAAAAATTAATTTTGAAAAAAATGTTCAACATCCAGCCAAGTAGTTGAATTTTCAACCGAAAAATGAATTCTTGAAGAAACATGTGATAGTTGATATTCCAACCAAAATGGATCTCAACTGGAAATCAAAAAATGTTGAATTCAACCAAAAAAGACGAGTTTTCAACAAAATAGTTGAATCCTCAACCAAAACAGATTAATTTGCAACCAAACAGTTGAATTTTTGTCAAAGAGAATGAATTTCCTACCAAGAAGGTTAACTTTCTACCAAAAAAGACGCATTTTCAACAGAATGCATGATTTTTTAAACAAATATTTGAATTTTCAACTAGAAAATATCAATTTTCGATTAAAAATTTCAATTCTCAACTCTAGAGGTGAAGTTTCAACTCAAATGATAAATCTTCAACAACAAAAAAATTAATTTTCGAAAAAAAGTTTAACATTCAGCCAAGTATTTAGTTGAATTTTCAACCGAAAAATGAATTCTTAATGAAACATGTGATAGTTAATATTGCAACAAAAATGCATCTTAACTGGAAATAAAAAAATGTTGAATGCAACCCAAAAAAAAGAGTTTTCAACAAAATAGTTGAATCCTCAATCAAAAAAGATTAATTTTTAACCAAAACAGTTGTATATTTGTCAAAGAGGATGAATTTTCTACCAAGAAGATTAACTTTCAACCAAAAAATACGTATTTTCAACAAAATGCATGAATTTTTAAACACATAGTTGAATTTTCAATTAGAAAATATCAATTTTCAATTAAAAATGTCAATTTTTAAACAAGAGGTGAAGTTTCAACTAAAATGATAAATCTTCAACAAAAAAATTAATTTTCGGCAGAAAAGTTGTGATAGTTGATATTCCAACCAAAATGGATCTTAATTGGAAATCAAAAAATCTTGAATTCAACCAAAAAAGACGAGTTTTCTACAAAATATTTGAATTCTTAACCAAAACAGATTAATTTGCAACCAAACAGTTGCACTTTTGTCATAGGGGATGAATTTTCTACCAAGAAGATTAACTTTCTACCATAAAAGACGCATTTTCAACAAAATGTATGATTTTTTAAACCAATATTTGAATTTTCAACTAGAAAATATAAATTTCCAATTAAAAATTTCAATTTTCAACCAAAGAGATGAAGTTTCAATTAAAATGATGTATCTTTAGAAAAAAAAAATTAATTTTCGACAAAAGAGTTCAACATTCAGCCAAGTAGTTGAATTTTCAACCAAAAAAATGAATTCTTAAGGAAACATGTGATAGTTGATATTTCACTCAAAATGGCTTTCAATTGGAAATCAAAAAAAGTTGAATTTAACCAAAAAGATAAATTTTCAACAAAATCCTTAACCAAAACAGATTAATTTTTAACCAAAAACAAACCGAATTTTCAACGCAATAGTTGAATTTTTAACCAAGTAGTTAAATTTTTGACCAAAAAACATGACTTTTCGAAGAATAGTTGCATTTTTAACATAATAATTGAATTCTCAACTAAACCGTAGAATTTTTAACTATACGATATGAATTCCGAACCATAAATATAATAGTAGGCATTTCAACAACAACAAAAATCAATTTTTAACTAAAAATAGTTGGATTCTTTCTGTTGGGTTCCATTAATTCAGTTTGCATTTAAGCGAAAAAAGGGGAAGTTTCTTGAAAACAGAGAAAAAAAACAAAATTCTTGAAAAAGGGGGTAAGAGGGGAATAGGTCAAAGAGTGTGATGTTTGAAATATGAAAGTGATGTTAACTTATTACGTTATTATTGAACTGTACCGTTGCAGGACCATCTTTGCAAAATTCGCAAACTTTGTTACCAACCGCAGTTTTTGGCATGACCCCCCCCCCTCCCCCCCCCTCAAATTGCAACGTAGTTTATGGACGGCCCTCTATATCTCTTTGCTTATTATTTTTAGCAAGCGGGAAAAATATTGCAGAGACCCAATTGCTAAAGAATAATTTTTTCAATTTAGATAAGTTTATCACAGTTTTCTGATTAATAAATTGCCGTAAGTTATTTTGGCATAGTTTTCTTTTTTTTTTGAAACTTGAATTCCTTTTGTATACAAGAGAGTGAAGAGTTTTTTAATCTTTCTCTTAATCTAAAGCACGCCCCTTATCTTTCTTCGCTAAAAGCTGGGCGCTCAATAAAACATCATAAGACGTGAGAGCGCATATGAAAGATTCGCCTATATTATTAAAAGCAGCGCGGTCTAACTGCGCGGGTGCAGTTCACGAGAAATTAATTATAAAGGGACGTGATAACTAAAAAAAAAGGATCGAAAAGCCCCTGGCCAAATTAAAAAATTAATTAAGGTTGGTTAAGTATGGCGATTTTAAATGCTGAATAATTATATTCGTGCAAATCGATATTTTCATAATTGACATGAATTTCTTAAAGCTTGTTGGACAAATGAATCTTATTTATTCGGTAGTATTTTCTCATTTATCAATATTAGAATTCGGTACCAATAATCTGAGTTTTAATATCAAGATTCGCGGTAGCAAGTCTCTGTCAAGTTCTAAAAAAAGGTAGAAAAAGATTCTGAATACCCATACGAGAAATAAAATCTACGATGAAGGACGAAATGCGAAAAAGAAAAAAATCGCTACCAGGAATTTATTATCTATAACACAAATGATTTTGAACACTAAAAAGTGGACAATGTCAGTCAATTTATGAGGTGTCGCTATATCGCGAATATTGCACGAAAGCCCCTCTAACAGCAGCTAGAAAAGAATAATTTGACGAACACAAAAATGACTATTTGAAAAACCTACTTTTTCTGTTTTTGTTTTCATAGACTTTTAAATTTTCTTTTAATTGATTTTTATTAGTTGAAAGCTCTCCAATGTTCAAAACATTTTTTGATGTTAGCTAAAAAAGATTATAGTGTAAGAAAACAGAGATTAGACAAATTTTCACGAAAGTAACAAAATTTTGAAGATAAAATTTAGTTCAAATACGCAGTTTGTTAGCAAATGAATCGTTTAGGAAATATTTGAAATTGATATTAAAAATAATTTCTTCAAAAGCGTCTTGTTTTCTATATCTTGAATTAGATAAAATTTTTCGATTTCAGGTGCTTTAGGGGATTTTTCAAATTCAGGGGGAAACAAGGGGAAAAAACAAAATTCAGTTTGAAGTTGATCCTTATTGATAAGCGACAAAGTGAGTTGTTTTAATATGGACGCACACATATTTTGAATTATATAAATTGAATATTTGTCATTGAATTGAAAAAAATGTAAATTTTACATAAGGGCCTACTTCTCCATCTTCCTTATGATTATTTGTACACTTATTGTGTTTAAATAAAGAGAAAAAAAGGTTTGATGTTCTGAAATATTTTTTGTAAAAAAAGTTTAAAATTGAATATCTAATTGAATCCAGCTTTTTGATTTTCGCCCTTATATTACAATTTTTTTAATTTAAAAAAAAATTTAACTTAATGGTTAAAATTTGAATTTGCAATATGTCAGAAATTCACTGGCAATCACTTGTTATCACGTAGTTACAAACAATGATATTTCATCATAATATTTTTATTATCTATTAATATCCTTCTCCTCTATCGAGAATGTGAAGTTTTTTGATATTAGATGAAGCTTTCTCTATCCGAAAATGAAGATACACTTAACTCTGGGCTTATGTCGGGTTTCGGGTATAGTCTGCCATGACCGTGAGACTCTTCCAAGAATTTAATCGTCGTAAACAGTCAGGGCCGTATGAACCATTTCCAGTAGGAATACATAATATTAATTAACTGTATTTTGTACGAATGTAGATTTTGTTATCATAAAGGATGAACTTTTTTTAATAATGAAGACTAATTAATGAAAAGAAAATTTTCCGCGTGAATTAAAGAATGAATGCGAAATATGCAGTCGGGTATTCGAACTGCCCGTTTTATGGATGCGTAACTGCTGAACTGCGCTGAGCTTACAGCACCTCTCTCTCGGGTCCTAGGACCCCCTCATTATTGAATGAGAGCCGGCAGAAATTGTAGAAACGACTTAAACCCAGGTGATTTCAATTCAGAGTTGAGTGTACATAATTCCAAGATAATAATGTCAATGAATAAGCTGGGCTTATGAAGCTCTTCAGTAGCTTATTCTTATTATGTGGTTTAATCTTAATGACAGCTTCTATGCACTCGACTCTCGTAAAAGTGAATGAATCCTCTAGTTGTTAATAATTTTCTGAATGATGCATAAAGGAGGGACTGAATGAAGAAAAGCCAGGGAAACAATAGAGTGAACCGGATTAACTGTCTAGTGTTGGGAGCTTAATCCATGCGAGACAACTAGGACAGGTTCAGTATAATGAGAATTCTGTGTATTGCTTATCACAAAGGGTGCAACATTTCTTTCACTTCTTTATCTTTTTCGACGTCACCTTCTGTGCTTTTATATTGGATGACCTGATTCAATTAGAGCACTCGTGTTTTCCATTCTATAAAGAATTTTCTCAACCTTGCATATGTTTTTCTTCTTCTCTTATTTTACTATCACACGGAGAAGAATGAAAATGAAACATTGGGTCTTGAGTGCTGGTGGTCGACGTATTCATTACTGAACTGGCGTTGAAAGAAAAACTGAGATTAAAGTTACTTTATTGATTCAAGTGTAATTGCGGTATTAACTCCTTTAGGCAACACTAAACACATTACAGTTCGTCGACAGCTTGACTTCTTTAGCACACTGTACAGAGTCCAGTCCAGAACAGAAATCAGTCCTATAGTCGCAACAGTAAAGAATGATCGGCCAAAAAGAATTACAAGGACACAGAGCGACAGGTGTTGACCGGTCAACATAGTCATTTTTTATTTTATAAACTTGAATTTATTTATATATACACACTAAGTTGCCGAGAATTGAACCCGGGTTTCCAGCGCAGCAGTTCGTAATGAAATACATTACAGAAGAAATGTGATTAGAAATGCAAAGGTTGCAGGAGAAAAATACGTGAAC
>JAUMHM010000031.1:29213723-29252541 GCA_032362435.1 Melikaiella ostensackeni | reverse complement strand
TGAGAATGTAAAAAGATTAACTTTTAACCAAAAATGGAATGCGCAGGACATGGCGGTAAATTTGAAAGTCTACAGTCTAAAAGCAATTTGTCATTTGAGAAAATTATAAACAATGTAACAATTCTGCTGTTGATCGTTGCAGAATCATTGATAGTTTTATTGAATAAGTTAAAACACTAGATAAAATTTCATGTTGCTTGTTTGCAGAATTTAAAAAAGCTAATTTTTGTTTTAGTGACCTAATAAATTTTCTAATTATACTTTTAAAATAATAATAAATCAAGCCATTGTCATTTTGTCTTTGATCATGTCATGTCTCTTAAAAACTTTTGTAATTTCAACAAAAAAAAGTATCCCGACTAGTGCCGGGTCGGCTTACGATCATGAGATCTAAACATGGTTGAGGCGGCCAGTCACCGGCCGGCTGCCGACTGGGTTATTTGGGATGAAATGTAGCCCGGTCGGAATCCGACCAGAAACCTTCTTGTATAGTAGGGCCAACCGGGTCAATTTCTACAGGGATGTAGCAGCATATATGTTTCCAAAAAACAGTATGAGAGGCTCATTACAGACAATTATATGAGAAGGGAAAAAGAGGCAGAAACAGAAAAAAGTCAAACAGACCAACCTCCCACTCTTCCTTTCACTTTCACAAAAATCTCTGGAGCGAGAAAAGTATATTTCTAAAAATCAGTTCAGAGGCTTATTACAGACAAGTATATAAGAAAGAAAAAAAGAGGGAGAAATGGGAAAGAGTCAACCAAACCAAGCTTCCATTAATTTCCTTATTGTTTCACAAAAAGCCCTAAAACGAGAAAATTATGTTTCCGAAAATCAGGGTGATAGGCTCATTAGAGACAATTATATGACATGTGGAAACAAGAGGGAAAAAAAGAAAAGAGTCAAAGTTGGTTTGGTTGATTCTTTCTATTATGTTTAATTAGGGGCGTTGTTTTTGAGGTGGATTCAGAGATTCTCCACTATATCTGAAAGCAGATTAATTCTTCCTTTTGAAGTAGTTGAGATAATATTCTGAAGATTCTTCTAGACCATTTATGTATCATTTAATTCTTAACCATACCGATAGCATGCATCCAATAATCGACAGTAAACCACACGGCAATAAACAAATTCTTATACAGCGTGAATTGTCATTAAATTTAAACAAATCATATAATATGATGATTTTTTACTATTCGAGACTGCTTTTTTATATCTTAGTGTTATAAATGATTTATATTTTAGAAAATAGTTGACTTTTAAATCCGAAAACATTAATTTTCAACGAAAAATATCATTTTTAACCAAGAAATATGAATTTTCAACCAAATAGCTGAATTTTCAACAACAACAAAATATTATAAACCAAACAGTTGCATTTACAACCAATTAGTTGAATTATAAAGCCAAGAAGACGAGTTTTTTTAAATAAACTTGAATTTTTAACCTGAAAAGTTGAACTCTCAACAAAAAAGCTATTTTCAACCAAGAAAGATCAATTTTTAACGAACTCTCAATCACTTTTTCGACATTAAAGATAAATTTTCAAAGCAAAGGACACGAATTTCTTAAAAGGAAGTAGAATTGTCAACATGAACTGTTGAATTTTCAACAAAGGAAAATGAGTTTACAACCAAAAAAAGATCACTTTCTTACCATAAATGATGAGTTTTTAAACCACCAAGATGAATTTTCAACAAAAGAGATAATTTTCAATCAAGAATGATGAATTTTCAGCCAGAGACTTTCAAGCAAAGGAGACAATTTTTTAGGAGACAGTATAACAGCTGCATTCACAACCAAATAGTTGAATTTTTAAGCCAAGAAGGGGAGTGTAAAAAGAAACAGTTGCATTTACAACCAAATACACTCATCTCGCCATTCGTTGCCATCCCATCTCTGGCCAGCCTCGTGGTTGTTCACGCTTGGATGCTTCTGTCTCCCCCCTGAGCATCCCTTGACGGCCTATACTCAAGCTCTTCGCTCGGCCAGTCAGCGGCGTATCAGAAGTAATTTATATCGCGACTCTCTGCGCATATACTTGTGTACGTCCCGGGTTCAGAGATTATATATGCGGCTCTGAGTGTTTACACACTCGTCGCGTTAAATCCGATTGAAACCAGATTTCTAATAGCCTGCTATTAGTGGCCAGCCAGATCCGAGACTGGCCGCGGCGAATGAAGAGATGAGTGTAGTTGAATTTTCAAGCCTAGAGGACGAATTTAGAAGATAGTTGGATTTTTTAGCCTTAGTTCAATTTTCAACAACAAAAGTTATTCTCAATCAACAAAAATCAATTTTCAACAAAAACAGATGACTTTCTTACCATAAAAGATGAATTTATGAAGCAAAAAGACGAATTTTCAACAAAAAAGATGATTTTTAACCAAGAAAGATGAATTCTTAACCAAAAAGTTGAACTTTTAAGCAAAGGACACGGATTTCTTAGCAGACAGTATAATTTTAAAACTAAAATTTTGTATTCTCAACCAAGAAAGATGAACTTTCAATCAAAAAATTAAAAATTTTCCGGCCTAATTGGAAGGAAACTCGATCCTATTTCGACCATAAATTTGTATGATCCTCTTTATCCTCCGTATCGTCAATGACAATGCCCATTGCCCATTGTCCAAGAGGAAGAGAGACATTAGATAATTTTAAGCATTATTATCTAATTTTAATTCCAGTCGGTAATATATTGAGAAAAACCTAAGAAAAAACGTCCCGCTTAGCCCCCCCCCCCGTCTCACGGTGTTTGAATGATTAAATTTTTTTTAATTAAATGAGGTCAACATGTAGAATCTTCTTCCCCAAAAAATAAGTTATCATTCTTAAAAACCGTATGATTTTCAAAGAAATGGTAAGGAATAATAAGAAGGAAACATTAGTCCAAAACGAAATTTTTTTAATAAACACTGAGTGAAGTCCGGATTTTAATGTGTGTAGTCTAGAATAAAAAATTGTGCAGTAGAAAATCAACTTATTTTCTAACAATTAGCTAAATTTCAAGTCTTCCAAGTAGTCATCAGAGTATACCTACTGTCATTAAAAAATGTGATTCTTTTAAAACTAGGTGACAAATAGTTAGCAAAAGAATAACTTCGAATACCAAAAAACATTTTCCAGGGCTTAAAAAGGAGATCATGAGGAACTGATTTCTAAAAAGTTCAAATTGGTCGTTTTTGACTAGTTTTTTAAAACTCATATTATAAGTTTTTGCTGTATCGCTTACAGGCATATTTTTAGATTAATGTTATTCCACTAATTTTGCATGGAACTTTAGAAAGTTTGGTTTATCTTACAGAAATTTTTTGGCTCTTATTAATCCTGCAAGATTAATCTTTTTTTATGTTAATATTGAGTGTGAAGGTGTTTACATTGGAGATAGAAAATGCTGCGTTTTTCTCGAATATCAGTATTTGAAAGTTCTATAAGGACCTTTTTCATATGGACGTACACATATATTTTGCTTAAAATTTAGTATTTACGATACATAAAATTCTCTCCATGAGAAGTTAATCCTGAAGCTAAAACGCAGTGTATCAGAAATGAAAACGCAATTATGAATTTTTTCATTGGCTTGTTTCGGTATTCTTTTTTGAAACGACGTTGGATAAATCTTAAAAAATATAACAACATTTTTTGTTTATATTGGCTTTAGGGTCAAAATGGTAATTAATTCTTTTTTTAAGAAAGAAGAAATGAAAATTTCAATTGGGACAATTAAATATTGACATTTTCCGTATTATTTTTATATTATTGGTCTCTTAATTGTGTGTTGTTGTGTTTTAACAAGTATTAAAGGGATTATTTTCAACAGGAATAATGTCAGGTAAAATCGCTGAGTCTGTAGTCACGTATACAAACAGTTCTTGTCTTTCTACTTTGAAGTAGTAAATTGTAAATACATTATGATGGGTTAAACTGTTGTAATATAATCCAGTATCATGTGACGCGGCCTATTTGAAAATTTCATAGCGTGGTCATCTTATTTTTTCAATAAAGTTAAAAATGTTACGCAATCACGTTCTTATCCCAAACTTTTTTACATCTCATGTTTCCATTTTTTCTCCTAAACTTTTGTGGGTATTCAGATAATAAATTATTACACATTGCAAGAACTTAAAACTATCAGCATTTGCGCCAGGCATTGAAAAAGTGCTCGTCACGTGCGCGAAAATTTTTGCTTACAAATTAATTATTTTCTCAATTTGGAAAATTGAAAAGCTGTATTCGAAATATTCCATTTTTAGTGCTTTTTCGAATTTTCCAATTGTGCACGATTGGATATTGTATAATTTTCCACAACTTTAAATTCAAAAAATATCAATTTTAAACGCTCCAAGTTTGAAAATGGTCCACTTTTAAGTTGTAAAATTGAATAATTTTCAGCTTTTTATGCTCAATACTGATTTTTTTATTAGAAGTATATTTTAATACAAACACTGTAGAAACTAGAGATCTCTTCTTTACGGTATGATTTTTTGCTCGTCCTGTTTTTGAATAGGAAAACTTCATTCTGTTATTTTCAATGCGAAACAAATGACTCTGGGATCCAACCAGTGGTCACATTTTAGTACCACTCGAGACAGATTTTTTCTGAGTCTCGTTTTAATACCTGAAATAAGCCCTGAAATAATTCCCTGTTTTTACAGTGAACACTTTCCGCTTTTAAAATTTTCAATCGATCAAATAGAACTGAAGATATTGAAGTTTCAAAAAAAAATTATCCATTGACAACAAACTGGTGCGAGTGATAGCGATTCTACAAAATTAAACTCTACGCCTAAAAACTCTACACCACTCATTCTACACGCGAAGACACTGCATAATCATATTTATATAACAAATTAAATACTATAAACAATTCAGCACGGTTAAATCCCACACCACAAAATTATGCACAAAATAAAAAATGTGAATTTTTCGAAATTAGATAACCTATACACAATAAAACTCTGGACAAGAATACACTACACAAGCGAAAAAAAAAATTTTGTTATCATTTCAATTTCAAAAGCCCTACACCATTTGACCATTCAATGCTACACAGCAAGACTCAACATGCAATAATGCAAAACAGCTGGAAAAACATTTTTTTTCAATTATTATCAAGTTATTTTGTGAAGGGTCTTCTTTACAGAGTTTTATTGTCTAGTGTTTACTCAAATTCGCAGAATAAAAATTACTATTTCCTTTTGCAGAGCTTTACATTGTAGGGTTTGAGCGGATTAAGTTCAAATTTCGACTTACTTAACTGTTCACAGTAGTTATTATAATGTATTGGAGAACACCCAATTTTTTTATAAATCATCTGACGCTCTTTCTTGCCGTGTCTTTAACATTGAAATTTTCTATCAAATAGAGTTGTTAGTGATGCCAATTTAAGAGTAAAATTTGTTCCAAGTATTGCAATCATTTTGATCGTATAACAAGAATAACGAAAGAAAGAGAAGTTGAAATTGAAATTGAAATTCAAATAAGAAAGACTGATTAAAATGCTTTATTGTTGAGTGATTCTGTTTATGCATAACTGAACAAAATGCAGTAATTATTTTGCAGAAACTATACACAATTTCTGTAAAAGAAAAACTTTTTTCAACGATTACCGAATAATTTGTTATTGCTGCTCACCAATTCTTTGAAAATGATACGGTTTTGAAGAATGATAACTAATTTTGTCATGTAAAAGATTCTACATGCTGACCTCATTTAATCAAGAAAAAATCTGGGGTCTCGCATTTCGCGCTCGGTGTTATATGTTCTTCATGTGCAAATGACTACATTTGTTTTTGATTTTAAGTGAAAAAGGAAATTTATTTACTCAAGGCTCTATCGGCCTCAAGGAATGCATTCTCATCATAATATTTGCGATCGATTTGACGGCAATTTTATTTGACTTTTTATAAGCACAAATTCCACTCTTTTGACTTTTTTCTTTCCTCGCGTCGTTTGGCTCAAAAATTAAAGTTAAAATATTCCAATATCATTTTTCTCACTTAAAAATAAACTGTTCTTTCTACCAAAAAATGTTCGGAGAAAAGCTTATAGGTCTTTGTAAAAGCAACAATTTTGATATCTTGACTTTCTTCCGTATCTCGCGTTATTTGAGTCAAAATTTGAATTTTCGATTTTCCAAGAGAATCCAAAAAGTTGTCATGACAATCTTGTAGGGCTTTCAGAAAGCAATGCGTTTCTTTTCCCGTCTTTTTTTATATCGTGCATTGTTTGGTTATAATGTTCATTTTCTTTCCTTTTTTTTAGTCTTTAAATGCTGTTACTCTCATAATTTTCTTTATCGCAAAAAGTCATAAGGATAAATTGAACGGCTTTCTAAGCACTACAATTAGCCATACATATCATTTTTAAATAATGAAAAAAATGGTCTCACAGGGGTGATTTTCCGCCTTCCACGAGACTTTGAAAAGGGGTAAAGATGTGACCTACACTACTTCTCTGACCAGTCACAGGGGTGCCCTTCTGACCCCACATGACATTGGGAAGGGGTAGGGATGTGAACTACATTATTTCTGTGACCAGTCACAGAGGTGATTTTTAATCTACTTTCAGAATATTTTTTAATGATACTTTTATCATTTTTTTAAATTTGCAGCGAATTTGCTAAAATAGAAGAAAAGAAAAAAAACACGAGTACGCGAACGCAGGACGGCAGCGTTACTAATAAGTTGCTTCAACCACTGGACCACGACAATATAAAGAAAGGTGAAGCCGGTAGTGATTCGGCTAGAAGTAATTTTTGTTTCATGCATATTTCATTTTTTCCGTTAATAATATGCAGCTGAACTCGGAGAATGTGTGAAAATACTAGTTATCCCGAAATTCGGGACGACTAGCTATTTGTTAGTCGAAAAATTTGTTAGTCGTCCTAAATTTCAGGATAATGAGACACTTCCCCGCAAAAAAGCATGATACGAATTGGGGATGATTAACATGTTTGAAATGCGTCTGAATCCGATTTCTGATTCGTTTAAACGAATTGAGACGCATTTAGATTGAGACAGCGCGAATTGAATGCATGTAAATCCATCTGAATCCGTGGTCAAGGTCAATTCGAAAAAAATTTAATAAAAATTGCATCCGTCGAGACTCGAACCAGTGATTTGTCGTGTATACCTCGTGTATACCGTCTTATGGAATTTACACGCATTGACACCCTGGTCCAATGCGTCAAAATAGCAAAGCGGGATTCACGGAGGGTCTTAGCCTTTTCAATTCAATGCGTATCAATTCTTTCTCTTTTGTTGGGTTCATTTGAATAAGTGAAAGTTAAAGCTTAGGTGACTATACTTTATAAAACATAACCTAACTTTTAGTTTTATTAGTGTTTTTTTAAATTCTGTTTCATTTAGGGACGACTAGCAGTTTTGCTAATCTTCGCCTAACTCAAAAGGTGTAAGATTTTAAAAAATACATGATTTTTGGGACGACCAACCAAATTGTGAAAATAGACTAGTCGTCCCGAATTTCGAGACGCCGAGACAGTTCAGAGATAATAATGCTTTAAAATATCTAATGTCTCTCTTCCTTTCGGGCAATGGGCAATGGGCATTGTTATTGAAGTGTACGGAGGATAAAGAGAATCATTCAAATTTATGGTCGGAAAAGGATCGAGCTTCCCACCAATTAGACTAGAAAATTTTCCATTTCATCGCTAGCTGCAGGTCTATAAGCAAGCAAAATGAGAATTTGTATTTTAGAAAAATTCAAACAATTGATCTGATTTAAAAATTTAGATTTCCGAGATTTTTTTTATTATGAAGCTCTGAAAATAAAATAACCATTTTGTGATGATGGATATCGTATTATGATGTATCATATGATATCATATGATGATGGATATAATATACGTATTTTGCAATAATAAACATATTGCAATTTTTTGCATGGGAAAAATTGACAATTTAATATATCGTAAAATATCCGCTAAGAGTTCGAAAAGAGATCGTTTTAAAGAATTTTATATGCCCTACGAATCGTATATGCTATGCGCTTTTTACCTATAAGGAATGATTGCGAAAAATAGAGAGAAACAGAAAGAGAGGAAAGAAGAAACAATATAGTGATAAAAGGCTTAAGATTAGAGGGAAAAGAATTGAAAGAGGGTGTGGAAGAATTGCTAAAGAGGATAGAAGCGAAGGTAGAGGTAGAAGAAATGAGAAGTGTAGGATGGGAAGGGGGAAGAAGAGGAGAGTGAATTTCGCGGGTGAAATTAAAGAATAGTGAATGTAAGAGGGAAGAAATGACAAATAGAAGGGCATTACACGAATGTGCGGAGAGAGTGGAGGATGATTTGAGATGGGAAGGAAGAAATATGCAGTTCAAATTAAGGAAAATAGCAGAAGAGGAAAGAAAGAAGGGAAAAAGAACATAGGTTGAATATGGGAGAATACAGATAGAAGGCGTATGGTGGGATTAGGACAAAGAGAGGGAAGACTTGGTAAAATGTAAGAGGACGGTGAAGGGATGAGAAGGGAGCCGAAGGGAGGAGAATAAAAGATGATGGTAGAGAAAAATTGAAATGAAATGAAAGAAGGGAAGAATGGAGGATATGCTACTGGGATGTAGCTAGCTGGCTTAGAAAGAAAGGATAGAGAGTTTATGAAAAATATAGGGCAATGGGAAGTCGTTTGACTGTTGGCGACAGGGCTAAATGAGAGGGGTACGAGAGAGTAAAGAACAGAGTATCGAGGGGATACAGGTGGAAGGTACAAGAGGCAAAGAGAAAAAATAAAAAGGGCAGAGCAATGAGAGCAATGGTGATGGAAATGGAAAAAGATTTGATATTGAAGAAAAAGAAGGGAATTGGTTGAAAGAACAAAACGAAGAATTAATGGGAAAAGAGATAAGGATAGAAGAGAAGAGTTGGAAGATAATAGGGGTATGCAAGAACAGTAAAGACAGTAAAGATGGGGAAGAGAGATTAACGGAAAACAGACAAAGAAAATAAGAAAGAAAAAAGAGTAGGAGAAGGTAATTGGTCAGCAGAGGTAATAGAAGAATTAAAAGAAAAGATAAAGATCTTGAAAATGGGAAAAGGAAATGTAGAGGAAGAGATGGAAATAGTGATAGGAAGAGTGAAAGGAATATTAGTGGATGCAGTTGAGAAAGAAATCAGCTAAGGGGGAGAAAGAGGTAGCTGTGATGAGGAATGTAAGCAGAAGAAAAGGACGTGAGAAAGGAATTAGGAAAATGGAGAAAGGGAAAGAGCAGTCCGAAAAAACAGAAAAAAAGGAGTATCATGATTTATGTGGTAGAAAAAAAAGAGGGAGAGAATAAAAAGTTTGAGGGGGAGGCAGAAAAGACCAGCATGGAGAAATAAGTATGGAAAGTGGTAAATAGAGATAATGTGCAACAAGGTATGATGAGGAGAGGGTTGGCCATAAATATGGAAAGAAAGGGTAGTGGTACCAATAGTTCAAAGTTACTCGTTAAGTTATCTCTGTCCCTTTTATAAATAGTGTAGTTGCTCAAACCCAATTCAGCGTTAAGATGACTAGAATTAAGCCACGTATCTGTGAAAATGATAACGTCGTAAGCGAATTCCGAGAAAGCTACAGCGTGTTGTAGATCAACAAGTTTGGTTCGTAAGCCACGAACATTTTGGTGATAAAGGTACAGATCGCAAGTGAGTCACATTGTTTACATGGTGCAGTCCGTCCCTCTTGTCGTCTCGATGAACGTCTCGACGAATCCAATTGCTATTCTCGAGCATAGCCCATTCTGCTGGCAGCTTTCGATAGAACTTTTTTGTAGGATGGGCATTCATTATTAAAGATTGTGTGGTCGGATTTTACACTAGGGATCTTCAGTACTACTTGCCGCATGGCAACAATTAGTACATTGTCTTATGGAAGACGTAATAAATCTAGCAGATAAGAGCAATTCTGCGTTCAAGAATTTTCTCCCCTCCACTCAATCGAAAATAAAAATAATCTATAAAATCAGTCGCCTTTCACAAAATTCTTCGTTATTAAGTCTTCAGTCCTCTATCGTTACCTGTACTCGCAATTAGAAAAAATGAAGATAGTTATTTTATTTTTTGCCTGCATGATTTTGCTCAACTTTGCAAGTAAGTGTACCTGAAATAATATAATATAATATTTATTATTAAAAATTTGTATTAAAAAAATTTTGCTAATCAAAATCTTAATTTAGTGCCACGCTGGCAGATTAAAAACTTGTAGCATATGGAAATAAGAGATGGCGATTAACGCAGTATTTTAGTTTACTAAAAAAATGGAAATATATTAAAAATTTTCCAACAACTTTATTATCTTAATCTCTAAACCCATTAATCTCAATTTTCAATTTGTTTGTGAATGTAATATATGAAATCTACAATTAAAAATGTGCATTTGAAAAATTTTTAGATGAACATTTTCATTTAGTGCCACATTGCCAAATCTAAAAGTGTAACATATGGAAATGAAAAAATGATGATTAATGCAATGTTTTTGTTTGTGCAAGCATGGAAATGTATCACAGCTTTTGACTCCTAAATGTACAATGTAAAATTTACATTTAAAAATTTGTGATAAAAAGTTTTTCAAAACAAAATTTTCATCTAGTGCCACGTTGCTGGATTAAAAACTTGTAACATATGGGAATGAAAAAAGACGATTAACGCAATATCTTAGTTAATTGATCTTTCTAAATTTTTTCAATGAATTGAATTCATTCAATTCTAATTAAAAAATTTTTTAGATTTTTATTTTTTTATTAATTTTTTTATTTAATTTTTAATATATTCATTATCTTCATTTGATACTTTAATTCTTAAACTTGAATTTCAAATGTAAAATGTGAAATTCACTATCAAAAATTTGCATTTCAAAAAATTTTTAAATCAAAATTTCCATTTACTGCCACGTTGCCAGATTCAAATCTTGCAACATATGGAAATAAAAAATAACGGTTATCACAATGTTCCAGTTGGATAGGTTTAATAATTAATATATTCTGGCTTAGTATATTATGCAGAATTATTTTTAGTTCAGTTGAATTCCTTCAAATTCCTTTGAGTTCTTTGAAATTTGTCTATTCTTTTGAAACATTTTCAATTGTATGGAATGCTTTCAAACCCTTTTTATTCCTTTCGCATTCTTTTAACATCCTTGAAAACTTTTCAATTCCTCTAAAGACCTAAAATTATCTGAATTCTCGTTCTTTCTTGAATTCTTTAAATTCTCTGCATTATATGAATTCTCTAATTTCCCCAAATTCTCTGAATTCCTTAATTTCCTGAATTCCTGAATTCCCTCAATTCCCAGAATTCCCAGAATTCCATAAATTCTCTGAAATGCTTGAATCACTTGAATACCTTGAATATTCAAAGAATTGCACGAAGTCAAGAAGTATTTATTTCCAGGAAATCGAAAATTTCCACAAAATCGAGAGATTCCACGTATTCAAGGAATTCCACGTTTTCAAGGATTTCTACGAATTCAAGGTACTCTAAGAATTCCATGAATTTCACGAAATCTCTGCTTTCCTTAAATTCTCTGAATTCAATGAATACCTTGAATTCCCTGAATTTTTTTATCAACACACGATTTATTTCTCCTTATAAATACCGACACTGTGTTTTTTGTAAAATTTGTTTATAAAAATTAAAGAATTAGAAATTCTGATTTTTGGCAGCAGATGGCGAAATGTTTGGCCACCATTTTCAATAGAACAAGTTTTTTAGGAATTTTAGAGAAAAATTGAGAAAATCGACATTTGTTTCGCTATTTGCATTAAAACAAAAGCTCAAGACAAACAAAAATTTAAAAATCGACTGAAGAAGATTTTTTCAGAATTTAATGCGTAACTCGTCGAAAAAATAGAATCCAATATAGGTCAAGAATTACGGATTAAAAATTATTTTTAACCTTGTATTCTGATTTCGTCTCACTTTGTGGTGAGGGGAAGAAGGAAGGAAGATAAGAAATGGGATAGGGGGGAGCGGAAAGCGGAGAATGGGAACAGAGATTGGACAAAGAGGAGTAAGCATGGTCTGAGGGGAGTGGAAACATCATGAGGAAAAAGGTAGAAAGGGAAAGGGGAAATACCAAATGAAGAGTGGTGTAGAGGGGGGAAGAGAAGTTAAATGAAGAAACGAAGGTAGGAATTATTATGGAAGTAATTGGAGTGGCCAGGGGAGTGAAATGCGGTGAAGCAGAGAGGTGAGGTACAGAGGGATGGAGATTAGGAGAAGAAGTGATGCGTAAGGAGGTTTGCTAAAAGGGAAAAGAAAGGTGTTAGAGGAGGGAGTGATTAGAGAGAAATGGGCTTGGGCACATATGATAGGAACAGATTCCCTTCCTCATTGGCGGAAAGAAATAAGATGCAGGAAGTAGGAGAAAAAGGGAGAGAATGTAGTAGTAAGATGACTCCGCTCTTCTTGAGACGGCGGAGTCATCTTACTACTTCATTCTCTCCCTTTTTCTTCTGCTAATTAACCCATTCAACCCATTTCTCTCCAGTTACTCCCTTCTCTAACACCTTTTCCTACACTTTCTAACAAATCTCCTTACGCATCGTTTTTTCTCCTATTCCACATCTCTCTATACCTAGCCACTGCGTTTCTTCGCATTCTACTCCCCTGACCCCCCTTATTACATTCCTAATAATTCTTACCTTCGCTTCTTTATTTAGTTTTCTTCACCCTCTTCTTTCCCTCAACCCATACTGGGGCAAAATCAGAATACAAGGTTCAAAATAACTTTTAAATCGCGATTCTTGGCCTATTTTGGATTTTATTTTTTAGAATAGTTCAGCATTAAATTTTAAAGAGATCCATTTTAGTTGTTTTTTCGAAATTTTGTTTGTTTTAAACTTTTGTTTTAATGAAAATAACGAAAGAAATGTCGATTTTTTCAATTTTTCCTCTTTTAACTTTCTTAAAAAAATTGTTCGATTAGAAATGGTGGTCGACCATTTCGCCATCTGCTGCCAAAAATCAGAATTTTATATTTTTTCTTAATTTTATATACAAATTCTATAAAAAAAATACACAGGGTCGGTATTAATAAAGATAAATAAATAGTGTATTCTTTTAATTCTCCTTGGATTGTTGAGAACTATAGAAAACACCATTTTTGGTAATTCTTTAAGGGTTGGTGAATTTTGAAAATCCCCAAAATTTTTATTTTTATCTTCTTTGATCAAAAAATTCTGAGAATTCAAGATTTGCATTGAATTCAGAGAAATTTTCGAATTCATGAAATTTTTTGAATTAAAGGTATTCAAAGAATTCAAAGTATTCAAGGATTTCAAGGCATTTAAGAATTTTAAGGAAATCATAGTATTTAGGGAATTCAGAGAATTCGAGGAATTCAAGAAATTCAATGGAAATTAGGCAATTCAGGGAATTCAGAGAATTCATAAAATTAGGAAAATTCATCAAGAAACACTGACCTCTGTTTCATTTCGTTGATTTTTCTAATATTCATATGATTCAATTTAAAACTCAAACAATGAAGCGTTAAAATTATTTTCCTCAAAATCTGATTTTCGGCAATTTTTTATTTTTTCAAAATTCTTGTTTTCTCGGAGTATATATAATATTTTGGATTACTAAAATTAGCAAATAGTTACTGAAACCAAACAGTTCATTTTTACAAAGTTCAAAAGTATTTTGTTAAGAACTGTAGAAATGAGCTATTATTTAATTTGAAATTGGCCGCCATTTTGTATTTTTCTTTAATTTTGGATTTTGAAATCTTGCATTCGCTTGAGAATAAATTATTAAATTTTTCTACGATATTTGGTTACCCTTTGTTGATAACTTTAAGAAATAGCATTTTTGGGCCCACTTAGATGACCGCCATTTTGTGACTTTCAAAAATTTTGAGTTTTTGCCTACGACGATATTTCAAGCATCCCATGCAAATTTTTGTTCTCGGAGATAGAATGATTCGAATAAATATTGAAAAAGTTAGGCAGATTTTTCATTTTTGCGTGATTTCTTCCATGTAAATCCCATAGGAAATTCCAAGGCCCATGTTTGGTGGGTAAATATTAACCGCGCGATTTGGCTAAAATTTGGTGTACTTTCTTTTTTTGGACATACGAACAAATTCCACCAGTGGGAGCAAACGAATTAAAATAAAATAAGGATCACCCTACTGTGCACTTAATCAAAAATGAAGGAATTTGATTTAGATCGTTTCTCTACATTTAAATTCACAAATTTTCTGCTAGGGGCTACCTATGGTCAAACGAAAAAGGTTATTTCGAGTTTTACCCGCGTAATTGACAGATGGTCCCGACCAATCCCCCCCCCCCCTAATAAAACTTAAAAAAACATGTACAATAAAGTTTTGATATAATAATGAATCAACAATGTCCTTCTGCAATATTGATATCAGGGCTCAGTAAAGGGTGAAACGTTTTTTGATTTCATATACTATATTCCTATTGCTTTTATAGTACCTCCAATGTTCATTAAAATCAGTTCACTTTTCTGGTTTTTATCAATTTTTTACCACAAAATGAAATTTTCTTTCGGATGATATCCTGAACTTAAATATTGTATCGCACATACACCTTTCAGAAACAATAAAACTGATATCACTTATTTTGAATCCATCATTCTACTTGTCTGAAAAATCTATTGAAATTTAAAATTTGTTTCAAGTTTTTTGCCACCGTAGGGCGTTGAAAATGTCCACCCCTGATTTTTCAAGATGAAGTTTGACTTTAGAATATATGTCCTATGTACACTTAAATTTTTATCAAGATCCGTTGCCTGGTTTAGTTTTTGTAGATTTTTGACCGTAAAACGGGACTTTCTCCCACTGTGTAGCTGTCGAACTTCGCAATGTACTACTCAGTAATGGTGATCACTTTTTTGCATGTCTCGAACCTCTTAATAATATTAACAATTAGCATAATTTTAATTATTGATTAGTGGCAAAATATTTGCGCACAATAGCGATCGTGTAAATAAAAATTTTGTAAAATAAAAGAAAGGTAAATAGATAGATAGATAGATAGATCCATAGATAGATAGAGTTGGAAGAGGGTACTCATTCACGTAGTTTAAGAAATATAGAAGTATAAATAAATAAATAAATAAATATAGAAATATAGAGCTGGAAAGGGCTTCTCATCCACGTTGTTTTTTTAATCAATTAAATTAGATTTATTATTTTTTTTAATTTAATTAAAAATTCTCTTTTAGATTTTTATTTTTTATTTTATTTTTAAAAACTTTATTATCTTAATTTGCTAATCTTATTGTTAAATTTGACTTCTAAATTCAAAATAGAATCAAGGAACGAATTGATAAACATTAAATCAAAACGAAATACTAAGCAGAGCAAGGTTCAGTTGAGAAATAAGACAAATTCGGATAATCCAAATAAATAATCGTTAATATCATGTCAGGCATGTTGAGATAATGTATGATTTAATTACGATGTTATGATAACCTCACTCGTTATAAACAAGTTTTATATATAATTACACAAGTCCGAGGTTTGTGCACGGAAAACCAATTTTACTCGACTACAATTGTCGCAATTCGATATTTGAGAGTTATCTGGCAACGAAAAATCTATAAGTAAATCATTGATATTGTTGTAAACCAACTTTATGGACAAATATTCAGAATTTGATATTTTTATGAGGAAAGAAAGTCCTTCTTACCTGAAATTACTGCAATATATTATGAAAATTTTACCCAGTACTGAGAAATGCTATTAATTAACAATTTATACTGTTATAAAAAAAATTATATTAACAAACAATCAATTATAAAATTTTCACGTAGGAAAAAATGGTTTTCTTTTACTTAAATTACTGCAGTACATTATGTAAGTGATAACCAGTTGTGAAAAATGCTATAAATTATTAAATCAATATTCAAATTACAGAACAACATTACTGCTATGTTTCAAAGGAACATTGTATACGGTCAATCTATAGCATTTTTCAAAAATTGTTGAAATTTACATAACGTTTTGCAGCAATTCAAGTGAAAAAAAAAACATTTTTTCCTATGTGAAAGTGTTATAATTGAGTATTCGTCAATATAATTTATTCATAACAATATTAATTGTTCATTAATACATTTCTTAGTACTAGGTGAAATTTTCATAACATATTGCAGTAATTTCAGGTAAGAAAGATTTTTTTCTTTGTTCAAGAAAATCCAGTTTTGTCCCACTGTGAGACGCTCTTCTTTAATGATAGTCAATATTTAAAAGAATAGTGAGAAAACTTCGGGAAAATATCAAAAACGCATCATCATCTTTGACAAAAGATGCAATTATATGATGAAGTTTTTCTCCGTTGTAATAAAATAATAACTTCAATCATCCTTCCAAAAGATGACGTCATTTAAAATTGAGGGACCATAGTCAAATGAATATTAGAATAAAACCATTTGGGTATAGAAAGTAAAACCGCGTTGTAATGATAAATACAGTGTCGCAGTTTCACATACGATAACGGATCATATAGAATATTCGAACACTGCAACTTCACTGTACAAATATATGAAAAATATACCTAGTCGATGCTCGTTAAGCACGAAAAGAGCGGCGTCACAATTATAAATGTTCAAATGAGCCAAACAATTTACAGAGGGGAGATTCGTGATTGTCTGATCACCGCACGTTGCTTTCTCAAATTCCAACAAAATTATCCCTACCTATTGCCTATTACGTAAAACGCGTCATCAGTTTCATCCATAGCGATTGACAGAGATAGTCGCCTCGGTACTCATTTCGGCGTTGCCTAAGCCGATCAATAACACAGGCCGACAAAATTCGAACAAATTTCAGAACCAGAAACCAGAGTATAGTTTTCCGAAGGTTTTTGGTGCGCTGAACAAGAATCTGGCCTCAGAATTGCTCCATCCCGTCAGGTTTTCGAGATATCCTAAGCTAAAAGTGTGAAAATCGTGGTTTTTACCTATATTTGAGTTTATGTAGCATAACGATTTTAACTTTTATTGTAAAATTACTGCCAGCATCTTGAAGTACAAGCCTTGCTCTTTCAAATGCGCTTTAGTGTTCTCAAAAATCATTTTTTTTCTTTAAGATATCCAATATTGAAGTTTACTAAACGTGAAGGTGTACAAAACTTGAGGAATTCATGTGTATTCCAAACTTCAATATTTTCAATATTGGATATGTCAGAACAAAAAGATGATTTTTGAGCACACTAAAGCGCATTGAAAAGGGCAAGGCTTGTACTTTAAGATGCTGGCAGTAATTTTGCAATAAGAGTTAAAATCGTTCCGCTACATAACCTCAAATATAGGCAAAAACCGCGATTTTCGCACTTTCAGCTTAGCATATCTCGAAAACCTGACGTGATGGAGCAATTCTCAGGCCAGATTCTTGTTCAGCGCATCAAAAACCTTCGGAAAAGTATACTCTGGTTTCTGGTTCTGGAATCTTGTCGGCCTGTGTAATTCTTTCTGTAATGCATCCAATCTAAGTTTTTACTAACTGAAGAAACTCATGTGATACTACTGTACAGGACTTTCAGTAATATCTTTCATAAAATCACATTCCGCCAAATTTTTTCTTGATCAATTATACTAAAAATTATATAAGCAAAAACATGAAAATAAGAAAAGATAAAATAATTTTTAAATATAACCTCCTACGTATAATATCCAAAATTTTACAATCCAAAGTTCGGCAAACACTTCACCACAACACTAATCAGACAAAAATTTCAATTATTTTCCAAAAATGTTATTTTCTTTTTCTTTTTAAAGACAGAAGCATAAACGAACTGTTTTAATGTAAAATTTTTTAAAATTATAATAAAAATTCTTCAGCCACTTAGATAATTAAAAACGTTTTTTTTTTAGAGAGAGAGAATAACCAGTCCTAAACCCTCGTAAAAATCATCTGTTCGAAGAATGCCAATAGATTTTAGGAAACAACAGAAAGTCTTAGCCCCAAATATCAAGATTCAGAATTTATTGCAAAGAGACAATAATAAGATAGTGAAATACTTTAAACATTAAAATATGATATTTAATTTTAATTGAATACAAACACTATATCTCAAATTATGCACATCTTTTTGGCAACATTATTATATTCATAATAGGTACCAGGATGACATTTTAACTATTTAACAGTATACTTAGAAAAACTCAAAAATATAGTAGACTGAAAGTATATTAAATGTATTTAAAATAAAAAATATCTGTATGCAATCATAAGATTAGAGACAATGTAAATAAAGTACTCGATGGTACATAATATGCACATATTGTTAGTATGGCATCTTTCCTACAATGGAATCGTTTGAAATACCCTAAAACTTTTGTAATCCCTTGAAATATTTTGGGATCCCTTAAAATCTCATGAAATCCCTAAAAAGATTTGGAATTCTGGTCAAATTCCGTAATTCTTTGAAATGCTTTGTATTCCTTTGAAATACCTTGAAATCCCTTGAAATATATTAAAATCCTTTCAAATCAATGGAAATCTTTTGAAATCTCGTTTACGTCGAAAATAATTGATATAATTTTGATATATTGAGGAAAAATATAAAACCTTACATCAAAAGGGTGAGGGACACAGAAATCTTACAAATCCTTAAAATATGGAGGGGTTCCTAAATTTAAAAAAATATCCTTATGTAGTTAATGAGTGTTTCCCAAGTCAAAATTTTTTAAACATGTATTTCTCAACCTTGAACGTGATCTCAGATTGCTAGCTTTAAAGATTTCCTTTCTAAAATTCCGACTTATAATCAATTTAACATCAAAATGTCTCTTTCAATGATGTAAATAATAAAAATTAACATTTCGAAAGATTCCAGATTAAAGAACTGAAGGAAATTTTCGGATTAGGATTTAAAGTCCGGAAACAGAAATTTAATGATCGGATTTCTATGAGCCAAAGTAACTTGTCTCAAAGATATTTATTATTTGAAAGCAAAGATTATTTGCAATTTTTCCATATTAGAGATATGTACAAGTCTTTGATAAATATAATCGATAATTTTTTTATGAAAAATAGTTTCCATTAGTGTTTCAGTGAACCGTTTAAGAAAATTGTTTTATGATATTCTTGTCATGTATTCATGGTGATGTTATCATCGATATTGAAATGTCTGAAGAACTTTTTCCACCAATGATGTATTACTCGTTTAACTGGTATGACTTTCATTTATGCAAATTAATATTTTCACAGTTTTCCTCTGTTACATGAAACGCGTAGGAATAATGATAAATCATCAAATGTGAAAAATCGATTTTAAAAATTGTTTAGAAATCCTGTTGAGAGCTTGTCCTTGATTCATTTTTGATCGATTCTTATTTCAAATTAATAATTAAACTCAGTAAAGTCTTGACATTTTCATATTAAAAACTCGTTTACGAATCCCTTTACAGCTGCGGATAACAATTCACATTTTATTATTAACATTGCAATCTGTCCTTGCTCAGTAAGAGAAAAATAAAGTACCTCATTTCCCTTTACAAGCGGAAAATTATTTCACTGAGGAAATCTGCAATTTCGATTAACTTCAGGCAGAAGCTAATCTGAGACCGTTCTTCTCCGAATGAGAAATAAGATCCTTTATGCACATTGTTTGCTCGTCAGAGGTGTAACATTTTTTTATCTTGACAATCGTGAGTTGTATTTTTTCAGGGTTGACATTGTAAATAAGATTTGCTAATCTTGAATTCGATGTATTTCATCCGATTATCCCACGCTTAATTTTGTGCGCATTTTGTTTTGTCCACCCACTGGTCAATTTGTTCCACCTCAACGACGTTGATGCTTTTGAGCTACTGAAGTTAACCGCCCTGTATCATATTTCAAACCCATCGTCTCTCTAAAACGATACCATGAAAATGATACAGGTTCCGTTACCTCGAACGCAATGCGATAAATCGCTCGTAACTTTTTAAGATGAACAACTGTTGGAAGGTTGCCAGTTACTCGTTTTCAAGCGAAAAAGCAAAAAGATTCCATTCGACTTTTTTTAAATTTACTAAAAATTGTGAAAATTTATCATCATTTGAAAACTTTACATACAAACACTCGCACTGAATAGTAGGTGTGCTTTGTTTGCATACATAGTTTCAATTTAATGAATTTTTAAATCTATTATCGGTAATTTTATCCAAGTGATTTATACTGAAGTTAAGATCAAATCAAAACATCACATTTGAAGATCTAAACGATAAAAATAAACACAGATGTTAGATTGCGAAGTGCTCTTTAAACCGAATCGATTAGGATTCCTCGGAGGATATAAAATATGACGGCTGATAATTGCGTGTCTAAGAAACCTAGTAATTTTAGTTTTAAGAGTCTTAACCCATTCACGTATGTTCCCAATACGAAACTATCCTTCGCCGCAGATGATCGACGTGAAGTGGTCATTTCAAAATTGCTATCCCGACAACATAATTTCTATGAAGGAGTATTATTGAAATATCTTTTACTATTGATTATGAACATCCGAAACGCTGGTTTAAAGTGACTATTAAACAATATAATTTGTGTAAAGAGTGCCATCACTTGTCATGCATTAGTTTATGATCGACTCTAAAACTCTAGGAGAAAGTTGATTTTCATTTGTCGGATTTGTCGCTTTCCTCTTTAAAGCAATTTTTTTCTTAAAATAAGATGTCATTCATGATTTTATAGTCCTTCAATCTTCTTCAAAAGTGTGCAAGAATTTTCATGTCTTTTTGACGTCTCTTAATATAATTTTATGCAGGTTTGTTAAAAAATCGAGTTTAAGTTGTATTAGAGGTTGTGAATTTATGCAGGATATCGGCATATTGGAAAACTGGAATGTTTCCAAGCATGGGAGAGGACTAAAGAATATGTTTTATTTTTATATTTATCGTTTTTTCATCTCTTCTAAAAATTCTTATATTGTAGTTAAAAGACCACATTCATAGTGAATGCCTAGTTGATCAATTTGATCCCGCAATTGGATCAAAATGATATGCAAGCATTTTATTCAGATTTCGGATTTTTTATTCGATCAGCGAAATTGCGCATTTTAATGATCCGATTATCAATATCAATTGCCTGTCATGGATTTTCATGAGTTTTCGAGCGTCAGTTATGCCACGACAAAATGAGTCATGCATTGTTTGAATGTTGTTCAAAGAAATTTCCCACAATTCTTTTAAACGAAAAATCATTGAGTTTCGACATAAACTTGAACTACGTCAATTTATAGAAACACTTTTAGGAAGAAAAAAGGATTCCAGAGTTGAATATTCGTTTTTTTTTTTGTTGAAAATTAATTTTCTTAACTTAAGATTTAACAATTTCAGCTGAAGATTCATCATCTTAAATGAAAATTCATCTCCAAGGTTTAAAATCCATTCATTTTTAGTTAAAAGTTATTTCTTTTTGTTTGAAAAGTTTACTATTATGTTTTTGTTCAAAATTTTATTATTTGGTTGAAAGTTCGTCTTTTTTGGTTGAAAATTCAAGTACTTAGTTGAAAGTTGATTTAATTTTTCAAAAACTCAATTTTTTAATTGAAAATTCATAATTTTATTCGAAAATTTATCTCTTTGGTTGACAATTTAAATTCCTTGTTGAAAATTCGTTTTTTTTTTGTTGAAAATTAATTTTTTTCAGTAAAAATTTAACAATGCTATTTTTTGGTGAAGAATTATATTTTTTAGTTGAAAAATAAACTATTTAGTTGAAAATTCAACTTCTAAGTTGAAACTTTAACTCCTTTGTTGAAAATTTTTTTGTTTAGTTGGAAATTTGTTATTTTAGTTGAAAATTCGTTGTTTTGTTGAAAATTTTTTCTTAACTGAAAATTTAGCTGTTTCAGCTGAAGATTCATCATCTTGAATTAAAATTCATCACTAAGGTTTAAAATTCATCCATTTTTAAATAAAAGTTATTTTTTTTGTTTGAAAAGTTTACTGTAATGTTTTTGTTCGAAATTTTATTATTTGCTTGAAAATTCGTCTTTTTCGTTTGAAAATTCAACTACTTACTTGAAAGTTGATTTAATTTTTCAAAAACTCATTTTTTGTTGAAAATTCATAATTTTATTCGAAAATTCATCTCTTTGGTTGAAAATTGAAGTGCTTTGTTGAAAATTCGTTTTTTTTCTTGTTGAAAATTAATTTTTTTTAGTAAAAATTCAACTATGCCATTTTTATTGAAGAATTATATTTTTTAGTTGAAAACTAAACTATTTGGTTGAAAATTCAACTTCTGAGTTGAAACTTGAACTCCTTTGTTGGAAATTCGTTATATTAGTTAAAAATTCGTTTTTTAAAAATTAATTTTCTTGAGTGAATAATTTAATTATTTCAGTTGAAAATTAATTATTTAAATTATAATTGGTCGAAAATCCAACTATTTTTGTTTGAACATTTATTCTTCTTGGTTGCAAAGTCTACTATTATATTTTAGGTTGAGAATTCATCTCTTTTGGTTAAAAATTGTATTATTTTGTTGAAAAATCTATTTTGTTATAAATTCAACAATTTTGTCAAAAAGTTGTCCTTTTTTGTTGAAAATTAATCTATTTTGGTTGAAACTTCAACTATTTCGGTAGAAAATACAACTAGTTGGTGGAAAATTGACCCCCTTTGTTAAAAATTCTTTCGTTTGGTTGAAGATTTATCATTTCACTTAAAAATTCATCCCTTTGGTTGAACATTGAACTACTTTATTGAAATTTTTCTTTTTGTTGAAAATTAATTTTTTTAACTGAAAATTCAATTATTTTAGTAAAAAATTCAATAATTTTGATGAAGACTCATCCTATTTGGTTGAAATTTGAATTGTTTCGTTCAAAATTAATATTCGCGGGTTGAAAATTCAACTGTTTTTAGAAAATTCACCTTTTTGGCTTAAAAATTGAACACTTTTGTTGAAATTTTTTTCTCTCGAATCATATATCTTTCCTGGTTGAAAATTCAACTCTATTATTGGAAATTTGTCTTCTTGGATTGAAAATTCATTTCTTTTAGTAGAAATTGAATCTTTTTTGGTTAGAAGTACAACTGTTTGGTTGATAATTAATCTGTTTTGTTTGAGAAATCAACTATTTTGTTGAAAATTCGTCTTTTTGCGTTGAATTCAGCTGTTTTTGATTTAGAATAATAGTTTTTTTTTTGCTGAAATATCAACCATTACATTTTTCGTTGAAAATTCAACTACTTGGTAGAAAGTTGAAATCCCTTGTTGAAAATTCATTTTTTTGGTTGAAATTTTTTTTTTTAATGAATATTCAACTATATGGTTGAAAATTCATGTATTTTGTTGAAAAGTCGTTATCCTAAGTAGAAAATTAATCTTCTTGGTTGAAAATTCATCTTTTTTGTAAAAAAAATCGTCTCCTTGGCTGAAAGTTGAACTCCTTTGTTGAAAGTTCATGTATTTTGACTTAGCCCTTAGTAGAAATTTACTCGTCTTGGTTGAAAATTAATTTTTTTTCAATTGAAAATTTATATTTTTTAGATGAAAATCAACTATTTGGTTGAATATTCATGTATTTTGTTGAAAATTTGTAGTCCTTAGTAGAAAATTAATCTTGTTGGTTGAAAATTCATCTTTTCAGTTAAAAAATCATTTCCTTGGTTGAAAGTTTGACTATGTATTTTGTTGAAAACTTTTTTTAGATGAAAACTCATGTATTTTGTTGAAAATTCAACGTTTTCTAAAATATATACTATTGTTCCTAGAAAGTTGTCAATCTTTCAGAAGTGGGTGATGGAACTAGGTAAATCTGTAGAATATCTTTTAGAAAGGTAAATAATTAATTTCGGGGGCCAGGGTTGGTCGTGACATCCCTGCTTTAGTTTTATAAATATTATGTCGGTCATGACTAACCTACGACTTTCAATAAAAAGCATAAAACTGCCACTCGAAACATATGAATGAAGTTGTGTAAAAATTAATTTTGAATCCGCAAAAGTGGATCTTTTTAATCTGAAGTTGATAATCAGAATGATATGCAACGGTTTGATATCCCGGGATGTATTGTGTTGTGTATTCATCATAGTTAACGCAATATTGCGTTTAAACAAAAACAGATTTGCAATCTCATCTCTGGTAACCGTTAATTCAATGACCTCGACATCCGCTGAACAAAAAGGGACTTTTTCTCTCCCATTAGACGATTATCTCGACTTGAATCGATGCGATCATCGATCGCAAGGCGATCAATTATCGTCAAGGTGTAATCTTGCAGCCTGACCAACTTCTAGTTCGCTCCGACAGTTTTCCTAATGTTCCAAGTTTCGAGGCACCGTCGCGTTCTCCAAGGGTACAAGTTGCCTAGGAACGCCTCTACATAATCATGCCCTTGTATATCATTCGTCACGATCAGTGCATGACCTTATAGTCTATACTGAAATGCGCTACGAGTACCTGAAATAATCTCCTTACGCTGCATCTATACCATCATACCAACCAACAAGCATCATCATCATAATCATCATTATTATAATCATCATCCTCATCAGTAAATGGGCTTCCTCACTAGAACTATTTTCTCTTTCTTCCGAATCCTTCATCAAAATGAAGAAGCATACCCTCTGATCAACCAACAGAAAAAAGCTCAAAGAAACGCCTTCAAAGGTGGAGTTCCACCCAAAAAATGATTGCCGGTCAATCTCCAAGAAAACGTAGTAGAAATTTATTCTGAAGATACATATTGTAGAGAAAATTATTTTGATGACATTTATTAAGAAGAAACTCATTTTGAAGAAATCTATTCTCTACAAGAATTGTAGAAGTAGCGACAGTGATTGAAGTGGTGGTGATAGAAGATTATTGCTTTGTGATATGCTGATGAAATCAATTTAGATGATTCGGTTTATTCAGTGGTTCATAAAATCTAATTGTGATTCGTGAATTGACAAGTGGTTTGAAGTGTATTTTAGGTGGATGAAGGCTAGTCGCATTTGTCGCTCGGGATACCCGAGGTGTTGTACAAGATAGAAAAAGGTGCTCCGGGCAAGTTTTTATCTCTACGTGACTAGGAGAGTTGGAAAGTGAAAATGGCCGCCGAAGAAGGTCATGCGAGCAATTCGCCAGCGAATTCCGGAAATGTCCAAGAAGCTGTGCACTCGAGTGGAAGAAGAATGTCACATTTCAAAGAGTACAAGTTCTTCCGAAGTTTCAGTGCCAAAGTGGAAAAGTGGCCAATGCGGAAAGCTGAAGCACTATGGCGACGTTTGCGAGAGAGAAAGATCGCAGGTATGAATTCTTTAGTTTCCGTACTTTCATCCCTACTAATGAAAGATACAGCATATTCTGAACATTATACCACTATGATACTGTTCTCAGATTATGCGACTCTTCCTCTGGCTACTGATTTATTCAACCTGATGGATGATTCATTTGAATAATCTATGCTCATGTTCTGAAAGGTAGTAATGAGCTCAGGATTGCTTTCAGAATACATTACTGATTATAAACTATAGCCTTGATCAGATTAATAGTGTTTAGGGAAAACAGGTTCTGGAAAAAAATGTTGGGTTTGGCCCATTTCATAAGTCGTAAGACAGTAGGCATATAGGTTAATATAAACTCACACAAAAATGTATCTTTTTTTTTATTCACTCTTCAGTGTAATGGCAGGAAAGAAGTAAGGGATTGCCCTACAGTTAGTCTAAATAAAGCCGATAGATTTCAATGTAAAGACTTGTTCTGTCGAGTTTCCGTAATATTTAATTAGGCACTTGAAAAAAAATGATGATAAAAAAATGCAATCACCTGAAATCACTTGCAATCATGCAATCGGTGCACACCAAAATTTGAAGTTATTTACCCCTCATTTGTAATTCTTTTTGTGTTTTGATTTTGGCGCATAACATGGTTCATAAGAAAGTATGTTTCATTTCGATCTTGATTGAAAGATAATTTTTTTGAAACCGAAAGCTGGAGCACACGAAGGCTTCAACTGATCTCTAATAAATTGCAAGTGTCGAGCAAGAAGAATCGAAGCGTAAACGAATGGTTGATTTGACTGGAGGTATTATCGCCTGCATTTAGAGGAATGACAGTGAATGGAATCGTTCATTGGCTAACGGGTTGACGTCGATTTTATTTTTACTCGCTTCGACGATGAATTCAGAGAAAATGCAACAGGGCTTTCTTCGTCAAAGTGTGGAAATTTTATGGTTCGTTTCATTAAATCTCACCAAGCGTTTCTTGAACATCGCGTTAGTCTGTGGTTTGCTGACTTGGCTCCGAAGGGACGTTGAAAAATCAATTTGCTGTTTCACTGTGACCGCAACGGTTTACTGTTATTTTTACTATCACGTTGATTCAATCCCGACTGATCTGACCAGATTAGTTTGGTTGTTTTTTTAAACGATCACTTTCTTTACACGTGTTATTACACATTCAATGAAGGAGATCGATAGAGTCATTCTTGTTGAGACAGTAAACAATTCTGATCACTTTCTTATTATATTATTATTCAACATTTGGAAGTAAGGTCTTACATGTAACGAAGATAGAAATTTTTAATCATGGTTATTAGTGACTGGGACAGTTGGTTTAATGCTGTATAATTGTGAAAATATCAGATGATGTAGGCCTGAGGTCTCCAAAGGTAGATCCTGGGTCTACCGTCCAACTGGTCTGCGCATTTAAATTCCACCACATTTTGAAACTGTACAAATGTCGCATTCTTAGTATTTTTCCCAGAGTCTGAGACTTTATCGAGCAGTTTCCATCAGAAACATTGCATCATGTGAGAAATGCACAGCGGTGCTTTCAAATGGAGCATATTTCATGCCATCGTGTATTAATAAATGATGTCGGAGGAGGACCGCGAACTACGATGTGAGGTAGCTATTAAATTGCATCAGACACATTTCTGTAAATCTACACCGATGAGTGTGTATGAGACACATCGGGTAATGTCCATATACTTTATTGTGCACTCTTATCGATTTTGTCTCCTCTGAATTGAATTAAGTCAATAGTCAACCATCGGATATCAAATACTGGATTGGCACCGATTCAAACGGTATACGTTCCTTATATGTTTTAACATAAAATCTACATATAATGAAGATTTCCATTCCAACATATAAAAGATCTATCATTTTTAACCTTTTTTAATTTGAAGGCTTTCGTCATGTATCGTATGAACCAGCTGCTTTCTTTTCGGGCCGATTTAAAAATGGGTACTCAAAGCTTCAGAGGAGATATGTTTGTTCTTCGCAAAAAACACATCTCTGGAATTCCAGGCTAAAAATAGAGCAAATAAATCACTTGAAAGTAGAGCAATATATAAAAAATTTGCGAAGTCTTGGTATGAAAGCTGTATCAGCTTGGTGCGAATTTTTTTTATATTGTATTTTGTTGTCCGATGCGCTCTCTGTCTGAAATCACGAAGAAATAATGTTAGGGGAGACTTTGGTGTAAAAATTATTCGCTATTCGCGGTTTTATAATGTACTATTCTTTTCTGGAGTCTTGGGATAGAACATTATTCATTTACGCCAATTTTACATTGTAAAATCACCTAATGACTAAGAACTATCGGAAAATATTCAACCCTCCATATAGTGCTTTATTCCAAATGGTTCCAAATACATACTTTCAAATTGAAATTGTTCAAATCACGCTAAATCCCAAGGCGTCAAATTTCGATCCAAAAGTGGATCAATTCTACGCAGGAAGATGTGAATTTAGTTGTATTTTTCAGTGTGGTAGTTATGTAACTGTCAAACGTTTTTTCCACTGCAGCGAATTGATCTACTTTTGGATAAAAATTTGACGCTTTGGAATTTGGTGTGATTCCAACTCTTATTCTTGATCATAATCTGTATCTTGAGATATTCGATAATTTCAATAACCAAAGGTACTCAATTTCAATGTATGTTCATATCTATCTATGCTCTGAACGGTTAAAATTTAAGTTGAGCAATTATTTGAATTTTTTCATTCATTCACCTGCAACTCCAAAATTCTTCCAATAATAGTAAATTGCAATACCAAATTTTAACAGACTATTATTATAACCAAAAGTCTCTACCAGTAGGATTTAAAAATTAGGATAAAATCAATTTCTTTGCAAACAGATGTTCAGATATTTATATAAGAAGTGAGTAAATCTTGGATTAGGACTCTGCGCATTCTTATCGATAGTGCGAAAGGCTGATTTATATGGTGAAGAGGAGCAAGTTGAAATACAATGTGTTATAGGTAGGTAGATAAGATTGACACCTACGCGAAGCTATCGAATGGCCTATTGAGTGCCGCTGTTTTCCGCATTGATTATGTCGACATACCTATGCATATTGCATGCTTTGTGTGTGTTTGTGTGTGAGTTGGAATTACACAATGAACATCTGCAGCACCGCATCGTATAAAAAGAGCAAAGGCGAAAGGATAGTCCAAAACTTACGCGATTCGCTGCAAAGAAAACGTTCGCAGTTACTTTGGAAGAAATGAGCATCTGGAAAGTTAGCTTACTCACTGCTTTATTCACATGGAAAGGGCGACCTGCACGTGGTCTTCGAGCAACAAGGGAATTAACCGGAAAACCCACTTAACCGTGTATTATGGCTCGGGTAGACACAATCTTTTATGTATAAATAAAGCAGGTTCCCCGGGGAAGGTTTCACTTTGCTTTTGAGGAAAAAAAATGAGAAAAGAAGAAAAATCATATCTAAAAGTTTGCTTCTGTTGAGTGGATTTTATTATCATCGAAAGAGTGACTGCCTTTTCATATTTCAATCTATTATAAATGCTCAATCGAACCAGACACTCTTTTTACAACACCGCTCCGACACGGGTCGCTGATCGATCTTTCTAGCAATCACCCCAGGTGATGAGCTTTACAGAACCATCATATATCACGATTCACACATAAACACTCAAACTGACTGATAAACCCATAAGAAGATTCATACTCTTTACTCCAACCACATCCATTAAGTAAAACTCTTCACGAGGGCCTATGAGTATCCAAAATCTGTCGTTTCAGGCGTCACTCTTCTTCGTATGAGCGATTGTCCTCCACATATCCCTATCCTTGCATGCATGTTTTGTTTCCTTTACATTCATACATCTTTTCATGCAAGCTCCTTTGTTTCTACGACTTTTCATATTTCTTCGCTGTAGTGTATCATTCACACATTCCAATTATTCTTTCTTCGGTCTACCTCTGGTTATGCTATCATTCACTTCATCCAAGTACACTTGCTTCGTTAATCATTCTTCATTCATTCTCTCAACATGACCAAATCATCTCGCTACCATACAGCATAGTGTGTGCAAGCACAGAATTATATATTGCAATTATAGCTTTATTCGTTACATTTTTACTTTTAGTAATGGATCGTGCGCTGCCGATAATCTTTCTGCCCTCGTTTATGCGTCTGCGGATATCTTTGTATCTATCTTACCGCAAGCAGTAAATAAACTTCCAAGATACACGAAATCATCAACTTGATCTATCCTCTCATCGTTTAAGGCAATGTTGCATACTGTTTTCTCACTCCTTCTTTCAATAACGATAGTTTCTGTTTTATTTGCGTTAATCTTAAGACCCATACTCTTCATGCTGGTATCCAGTCTGATAATTATTCTCTGCGAATCATGCACTGATTCTGCCGTAACAATCTTATCATCTGCAAAGGCCAGTCCACGCACTTTCACTGTCCTGAGGTCAACACCTTCTTCGTCTAGTAGAATTATTCTTAGACATTTGTCTGTATATACCATTATACATTCTGTTTACTGCTTTTAGAAGCCAAACATTCATTCCATATTCTTTCAGGACTGTCCAAAGTTTAGTTCTATCTACCTTATGGAAAGCTTCTTCCAGATCAACAAATGCACAGAAAACTTTTTTGTTCACTCTCAAGCCTTTTAGTCGAATACGAGCAGAAAAAAGAAGACATATCGCTGTAAAATTTTTTTTTTGATGTTGCCCATGTTTCATTATATCTTTGGACAGGACTGACGTAGCAGAATGATTTTTTTTGAAGCAGGCAATGATAGTCGGAGAGACATACGAGTAGGCACATAAAGATTTGCGTTTTCAATCATAGCCAAGTAGAACCTCTAAAATGTTGAATCGAAAATTGATTTTCTATTAACGTTTTTGTTTATGCTTCACTATAATTTTGGACAGGATTGGCGTATCGAGATGACTTCTTTTTCAAATGCAGGTAATGATAGTCAAAATGGCATAGGAAGATACATATTTGTGTTTGTCTACCACAGCCAAGTAGAACCACGTAAATGTTACATCGAAAATTGATTTTTTGATCTGAATTGGATATCTCTGTTAATTATTGAGTGATTTGCATGAAACCATTCAAAATCAATGAAAAACCAGTAAAAAATTAATTGTGTACATTAAACTCAAGACATAAATCGTATATTATTTCTGAAAGAATCGCGGTGGAGTTCCGAAAAGCGCATACATCCGATATTTTTAAAATCTCGTATGTTGATGTATTTTGATGTGCTGATTACGAATATGGCTATAAAAGTACCCAGAAAACTCATTTTCAGGGTCAACACTTCAAGAAAACTACGGATTTTCAATAAAAATGCAAAGAGATGCATTCTAGGGGCCAAAGGTTTAGCATCTTTCTTAAAGGGGCTATACTGGCAAAGAGGTAGGGTTGAGTGGGATCACACCCCTATCCCTTTTCTATAAGCCCTTTTTTCACTATGCCCTTTTTACCTACCCCATTTTCAGTAGCTATTCCCAAATGATTTGCATAAAACATCATTTATTGATTTTGAAGGTCAAAAGTTTAGAAATACTCTTCTTCGTTTTTGACCATGCCTCAACTCGGCGACATCTATCCATGAATCACATTCAACCCCATTTACAGTATTTAAAAAAAAACCATCTGTTTTTAATTTGCCATACCCGAACTCGGCAAAATCTACTTCTCAATCGCATTCTACCCCATTTACACTATTTGAAAAAACTACCCGTTTATAGTTGGCCATACCCGAAATTTGGAAAAATCGACCTCTCAGTTATATTTGTCCCCATTTCTAGTATTTTAACAAGCCGCCCGTTTAGAGTTGGCAATACCCCAACTTGGCAAAATCTACCTCTCAATTATATTTGACCCCATTTCCAGTATTTAAACAAAATCACCTGTTTATAGTTGGCCATAGCCCAATTCGGTAAAAGAAACCTCTCAATTATATTTGACTACATTTCCAGTTTTAAAAAAAACTTCTTTTCATAATGGGCCACACCATAACTTGGCGATGTATTTTGACATATTGGTTACTAATGTGGTCATGAAAATAACATTTTTAGTCGAATTATGTTTAGCGTAATTGTAAAGTTTAGTAATAATTATGTTTGCAAGTAGAAAAATGAAAAATTGAATTAACCGCATTGTGTTTAAATGCAAATGTATGAACGGGAGACATGCTGACAGTATCCTGTTAAAATTTTTTCAAATAAATTCACTGAACATACATACATTTTTCAAATAAAATATGAAATGTATTATAAGAAGTATTTTGGTAAATATTTTGCCCACGGTTCTTAGTAGGCTGATCGCTCTGTAATTAGTAAGTCACCTTTACCACTCTTTCCCTTGTAGAGTGGAACGATAATCGCCTTTCGCCAATCATTTGGAACGAATATCCGCCACCGCTCTGAAGCATTTCAGCGGTGATACCATCCACACCAGCAGCCTTACCATTATTTAGTTTCTTAATTATAGAAATAATGTCGCGTATATCAATTCTTCTTTCGCCACTTACAACGGGATTGCATATCGTATCCTTTTCTGTGTCACGGTTGTTATAATCTTGTGTATTCAATATTAGGCACTGTGACATAAAGAAATCATTAAATTCAATACTACGTTTTTAAAGCATTTTTACGATTTCAAGCTTTCCATCCTTTCATTGAGGGTATGAGTAAAAGCGAATAAACAGTTCTGCCTCGGATTTCAATATCTGTTTGACGTTTCACAATAGTTTTTCCGATTAGCGTTGCGAAACATTTTGACATTTGATTAAAATCAAACTTGGCGTTAAATTATCCGTTAATAACAGGCGAACAATTGTTCGCCTCGGGACAGCTGAAGAAACCAACTTTTTTCAACTCTTACAATCATTCGGATATTTATCGAAACGGACGATAAATTCCGACGTTAATTATTAGTCCTGCTTGTTAAACGTGCAAAGTGAAGTCAGTTAACGCGACAAGTGAAACACGTCTACTATTTATTCCAGTAAAAATTTAGTAATTCATATGGATTAATTATTACGCTCAACGAAGCGTTGTCTGCTCCTCTAAAATGTTTTATTGCATTCATTCGATATATATTCATATGTATAGTACATAACTATATACTACACAAATATATGGAATACTTTTTTTTGCATGGTTTTAAAATTGTATGTACGTATAACTATATTGTGTATAACTTTTTAACTGATAATCCCAACAGTGAAAGGAAAGCTCTCGATGTCGAACGTAGAAAAATGTGCTGAGATTTAACTACGCCATTCCCTCGTGGTGATCGCTATTGTGTTCTGAGTTTTCCAGTTCTCAAGTTCTCTCCTCCGTTTTCTGCCGCGTTAATTAGCTTTTTAAACAACTGGAGAAAACAGAACCAGCACTCGCAGTCGGTCAAGGATGCTTGATATTTATAAAATGCTTCGACGATGATTCTAAATTGTTTTCGAGACAATTCTCGTTCACCTAAATCGAAGAGAGATTTATTGGCGAATCTGAAACCCTTGAATTCCAGAGTCTGAAGTGGGAGTTTAAACTTCAGTAAAAGTTGGAATCTCGAGACTTTCAAAAAATTGTATTCGATATTTGAACTATTATATTTGATACCTTTTATATAAAGATATTTCATAAGCGTTTATATTAGTATCAGCTGAAGACGAAAAAATGCAACCCATGAGGTATTGTGGACCCCATCCGAGTATAACCGAGCCAAAAACTGCTTAACTTCTGTCTTCGAAGGAGAAAGCTTGAATAATTTCATGTTTCCAAGCGGACTGATTGAAATACTTCTATAAAAATAAAAAAAGTCGTACTCAAGACACAAATTTCCGCGTAAAAAAGCTGTGCCCATTCACTTTGAAACGATTTATTTTTGTTTTATGTTTGTATCTTTTTGAATAAAATTTTGTCAACTTTTCAGTTATCTGCTTAATATTTTAATAAATTGTTTGATGAATATTTTCTCTCTGAAACTGAAGTCTTTATTTCATTTAAAAAACAAACGTGTGATCAAAGGAAAGCAGTCAACTTCCAATTTCCTCACACAATAAAACGCAATATGGTGCTTTTGAAAATATTCTTTTTATTCTAAAGGCCCATTCAAAGGAACAGAATGTTGCGTCAGCGCCGCCGTCCGTCAATACTTTCCAATTAAGCAGGCCAGATGAAAAGCTTTCCTGCATACGCCAAAATGTATTTTCAAGCGAACGCTCACTCGACTGTAGAACAATGTTCAAGAGTAATAAAATAAAAACGAAGGTTCACTATGAAACAGGTCAGCATATTAAGTGTTTCAAAAAATATCATGGAATCTATTCCTCCTGGGATTTTCCCCGTTATTTCAAATACCGTAACCCCCTTAAAATTTCGAAAGAAAAATCATTACTAAAATATTCGTGCATTTTTCTCATTGTCAGGGAATGTTGAGAAATGCCGCTTTCGAAATTCACTTTTTTATTTCGATCCAGCGAGTTTCTAATCGTGAAAAACGTTTCGCGAAGAACCGAGTTTCTTGCAGATTTCCAATTTGCGGGTACGAAGTCTCAAATAAACGGAGAACGTAATTTAAATTATGCACCGAAGACGTTTTTACTAGCAGCTCTTTCAGCTTACTCGTCGAACCGGAAATGATGTTCTTCATAAAACAGCCCGTCGTTACGCTAGAAAAGTGTGCTAGCTAGCTGATGAAAGACCTTTCTGCCTGGATGAGGTACAAGTTGCAAATGATAAAAGAGACTTGGGTTCGTATACATGTAAAAAAGTCTACCGCAAAATGCTTTTCATAGCAGTGCAGAAGCAATGTAATTAAAAACATGACATTGAGGTATGAGATTTCCTCTAGACTGTACAGAAACAACTTCTAATAAAATGTAGAATGTCAGTATTTTAGTATTATAGTATTTCAATCATGAAGTATAAACTGTTAATCTTTCAATTAAAAAAATTATTTGAAAGATAAATGCTTAAGGTTTGCGGATTTCTTTTGTACAGAGTTGATCACATATTGCTGTTTAGTCTGAAAACTTGTTGTAAAAGCAATCTTGTTTTATTCTATTTAAGCTGTTGATTTTAATATATTTTGAAATATACTAAGATCTTTTTAATTACTAATTTCAATTCAATTCAGATAAATGAATTGTAAGTTGATTTAGAATCAATCTGTTTAGATTATTCGATTGTTCAAAATAGAAAAAGGCAATAATCCAAACAGTCACAGTTCTTTGAACCATATTTAAACAGAAACAGATATCTTTGGATAAATTGAATAAAACGTTTGTGCTTCATTTACAAGAAATCTTGATGGTCTTCAAAGGCAACCCTGCAGATTAGAACAAATGAGGCTGTATTTTCAATAATCCTGTATAAAATTGACTGGGCTGCATCAGGCCGTTCGAGTTGGTTCCTGATGCCTTGAAAATCGTTTTTCGCAAATTTAATTTTTCAGCATATTACTTTGTAGGAGATATTATAAAATGTGATACACAATTAACACAAGGCTCTCTTTAGCATATGGCTTGGTGAAAGCCCATAAAATAGAATATCCATTATTACCAGTCATTTCGACATTAGATTCACCTGCTACAAAATTAGAAGAGTTACTTACTAAAATCATCGAAGAATCAGGTACACTTTCGAAAACATCAATAAATAATAGTACTGCCTTTTGAAACTCATTTGGGAATGTTAAAATACCATTTAATCACATTTTAATTTCTTTTATTGTAATAGCCATGTTTCCGAACAATCCATATGAAAGGATTACATTTGCCATAAAAAAACGATTGGATTTAATTAAAATCCATACAAAGATTCCTGAAAAACAATTTGTTGAGACTATAAAATATGTTTTTCATTCAGTTTATTTTGAATTCAATAGTACTTTTTATTTAAAAAAATTTGGAATTGCGGTAGGCTCAGTTCTGTCTCCAATAATAAATTGCAGAAATAGTTATGAAGGATTTGGAAAATGAAGTTTTTGAAAAAATTGATTTTAATTTGGACTTGTATGCAAGATGTGTTGATGATTCTGCACTTTGTGTACATGCAGAAAAAGCTGCTACCCTTTTAAATACATGTATAGCAGACGTCCAAATTATAATTTATCGTTGAAACTGAAATAGGTAGATTAAAATTTTCTAGATTTGACTTTGATAAAAACTGATGAAAACTATATTATGACAGATTGGCACAGAAAAACGATTTGTTCGGGAAGAACACTGTCTTTTAATTCTATTCATTCAATTCGAAACATAATAATGCAGATTGGTGAACCTTCAGATTGTTAATTTTTGAATGGCTCCATTTTAAATAAATTAATTTTAAAGATTATCAATTTATACTTCTTTCCTATTTCAATTCTAAATTCATTATTTTCGAGTGCTTCAGTTTCGATTTGAAACTTTTTCAATTTTGAGGATTCTCCGCTTCAAATTCTTAAATATTGAATGTTTCTTTCTTTCTTGTAAATTGTGAACGTTTCATTTTGAAGTTTGAAACATGTACGATTTGAATATTTCAATATTTTGTAAGACATTCAGTGTAAAACTCGGTTTGAAATTATTCATTCTAGAAATCTTAGGTAAAATTGATTAGCTTGAATACTTCGACTTTTAATTCAGACTGTCAAAAATGATGAAATTTTTACCTTTAAGTTGTAAAATTGAAGACACAAAATACTTGCCTAGAAACGTGTATAATTGTTGAAAATATTTATGACTTACAAGAATTGCTAGCATCCCTGACTAGGGTCTTAAAATCGTCCCCTGTTCCGGTTTCTAATAATGTTACTATAAATCCAAATAGATCCTTCTTGCAGTAACTTTCCCAACCCTGTTGAGATGATTGATGAAAAGGTATGATCATCTTCATGTGAAAATGATAATCTTCTTTAAGGTAACGTGTGGCATAAATTATTATTGCTACGTACAACAAGTGAATCAGGGTAGTAATACGGAATATGCACTATAATTCAAACTCAGGCAAATCCGAAGCAAGTATCAGGTTTCCAGATTGTCCATAAATCCACATAAAAAATCTCTTTCTCTCAGTATGATTTATTATTTTCTGTTTCTGCAAGGAGACTATACCTCTTAAACGTAATGCCTCTCCTAAGTTGCCAGTAGTTCTTGAACAAGAAACGCGATTTGAGGCACCACCCGCGGCGTTATGATGTTTTTTTCCCCGCCATAATAGAACCCGCCGAAAATAAACGAGCAAATCTTTTGGTTGTAGGTATATATAACTTCATCTGAGGGCTACTTAGCACGTTTCTTAAGAAAAACAAGTCTCAGCAATAGCTCGTGCAAAATGTACATTTTCGTGGGCCGGTTTATATTGTGATCTATTATAAACTCTGGGTGCTTCCATAAATAAATTCACCGACTACCACGGTACACCACCATATCACGAAGGTAAAGTCGAAACGTACAAACATCGATATCGAAGAAGAGTTAGGTGGTATCCTAGCTAGGTTCTGTATATCCGCAGAAGATACGCTGGACGGAATGATCGACAAGAGTTAGACAGATGAAAATAAACAACGTCTATCGCATGTCTAATCTTGATAAGATACCTGTCAGCCCTGTCGATTGTGCAAACCTACCGTTTCCGGATTGAGCACCGATGCAATCCTGCTTTATTCGTTATTTATAGAGTCTTACGTTGCTGATTTTTCTGGTGATGTTCCTTTTTACGAATTAAGAGACCCGTGTGAAAAAGTTGACTGGGGCCCGACTAGATTGCCCAATTACTAATTGGGCCCCAGTTGGACACCCTAATCACTGCCAGTTTGGGCTACTGTCTGTGTCATAGCCCAAATAGTGTCTGTGTCATAAGATGAACCAATGTCCAGAGTGAGCAAACTACTATAGATTGTCAATTTCTTTTCTGCTTAGTTTTAATATAATTTTCCTGTATATATGCGTATTGCGTAGTGTATCTTTTTATAACCTTCGGGAAAACTCATACCTTTTCGTTCTATTCCAATCTGTAATTCACTTTAGGCTGTGAAGGACTTTGGTCATCCATATCTCCATTTTCAATATTCGTATTCATGTACATCTTGAAGAAACAAATTTCATTGTTAACATACGTAAAAATTATTTCTGAAATGATATACACATTATAAAATAGTAAATTGTACCTACTTACTTTTACTTCTCAGAATATCCGATTGACACAAAATTACACAAACCAAGCATAAAATGGCGCATGCGACTGCTGACAGCTGATTGACTATAGAACCATATGAGGAATATAGGTTTGCGCATCGAACTTTACGCAGTGCTTTTGGACTAGAGCAGTCAACTCAGTTTGGCGAGTACTTTGAAACACTAAAATATTAAATCTTTTTTTGTCTGTGTTTACTAAAATATAATGTTTGTATTTTAGTATTGCAAAGTGCCTTCTTTACATTTCCATAGATTTATGAGGTTATTAATTTTAATGTGTAATTGTATATTACATGCTTCTATATTTGGAGCATTTGCTAAATCTGAATCCTGCTCGGTGTAATTTCCACCCGCAAAATTCTCCTGTTTAGGAATTTTTAAATGTTCGTCAGTGTTGACGTTCAAAACATGTTCTAAAATGAACAATAATCGAGTCTAAACATATTATATTCGTATATATTATAATGAGGTCTTTTAACAGTTTTATTGAAGAAAGAAATGTTTGCTTTCATCGCTATAATTGAATATTTTTCTTATTCAAATTTTGGCCTTGTCATAGTACATTAATAATGATTAAACGATACTTGATTATTTCTGATTTTTATTATTATTTTGATTTAAAATGACTCATCATCGTCTACAGCACTCGAGTTTTCTTCCAATGTTTTCTTTATCTCCTGCTTCAGTCGCTCGATACTTCTTTAACCCACAGACGTAATCTATCATTTGCACATCGGCTTTATTAACAGAAGTTTTAATAGATAAAAATTTGGAATTCTGACAATAAGTATTTCCAATTATTTTCTCATTTGAGAAAGCAAGTGATAATCTGTATTATTTGTATGAAATTTAAGAGGTGATTGAGTCACGAAAGAATATCTGCTTGCAAAATTCAGACATATGCTTGCCTGCTCATATACATACCCGTCGTTTCCATAATAAATTCGACGATCTGAATGTGATATTGTAATCGACGAAGTAGAAAGGGAACGATACGATATTCAAACGAATAATTTGAAAGATTGATAAATTACGAATGTGCTTTTAATGGTCTGAATAAGGCAAGTATTACCATCGAAAACGCTTTTCGAAATTTTGGATACCTTTTACTAGCCTCTAATAAAAATATTGTGTATACCTGTATGCTGGAAAAATATGCTTTTTATTTCTTTTTCTCTCTATTTACTTGATTGTACATTCGACTTAAGTTTATAATTTTAGGAAAGACCTCAGTATTTAGAACATTTATAACTTGTTGAAACATATTCTTATGTTAGATTGTTTATTGTCTTTTAAAATGGTTTTAAAAAGGGTTTCCTTGTCCATATGTCGAACCTTCGCCCACCAAAGTTTTTACTATAGTGACCAAGATTAACATAGTACAGGGTTCGATTGAAAAGTAATGAGCCTTATTTTTTTTAAGCAGTTTTATTAAACCTTTTGGCTTATACAACT
>JAUMHM010000031.1:29196572-29211769 GCA_032362435.1 Melikaiella ostensackeni | reverse complement strand
GATTTGTGAAGTTTTTGGGTGTTTCTTTCTTAGTGCATAAAAAATTTCATAAGAAAGTAGATTTCATTTCGGTTTTGAAGATTTTTGTTAGTAATAGAAAAGTGGAAAAATTGACCAAACAACATTCGATATTAAATTCTTTATTTTTATCATCGGGTAATATTCAAATTTAATTAATATAGGTTTCAATATTTATAACTGTAGTTTTCCTATAAATTACCCTGATGAATTCTCAATTGACTTCGAAACATGTTGGTCCCAAGTAGTGTAAAAAAGGCGGAGAAAAGAAAGAGTGAGAGATTGGCTTGGTTGACTCTTTTTTTCCTACCTCTTCCTTCCTTTGTTTTGTACATTTATTGTACATTCATCTCTAATGATCCGTAAAAGCGTGTAGTTTTGAAGTCTGTTTTCGATTTGTGAACTTTTTGGGTGTTTCCTTCATAGTGCATGAAAATTTTCATAAGAAAGTAGATTTCATTTCGGTTTCGGAGATTTTTGTTAGTAATAGGAAAGTGGAAAAATTGACCAAACAACATTTGATATTAAATTCTTTATTTTTATCTTCGGGTAATATTTACATGCATTTCATATGGGTTTGGTTGACTTTTTTTTCTCCCTCTTTTTACTTTTTGTTGTACATTTATTGCACATTTCTCTCTAATGATCCGTAAAAGCGGGTAGTTTCGAAGTCTATTTTCGATTTGTGATTTTTCTGAGTGTTTCTTTATTAGTACACAAAAAATTTTCAGAAGAAAGTAGATTTCATTTTGATCTTTAAGAAACTATTTTTAATTTAGTACCGTTAGAGTTCTAACTTTTCTGTAGGGTTGACCTTTCACGAGCGATTTGTAAAAGGACTGTTTTCGCTTCACGTGGATGTTTAAAAGCAACGACCGTCCTATTTTCACATCTCTGGTGACTTCCTACGCGATCATCGCTTAACGAATACAGTCGAGTGTAAATACTACAAATTGTAGTGAACGTTCAGTCAACAGCTGCAGCAGCTTCACGAAGTTGTATAATATTTCCCTCATTGTTCAAGTTTGCATTGGGTGGCCGAGAAATTCCCAGGTGTAAACTTAGCTTGTTCCGTGAAGAAATTACACTATTATTCATGTGGCGTTCAAAATACCTGGTTCAAAATAAGGATAATTTGTCCGAGAGTGAAACTAGGAAATTTTACTGCTTGAAGTCTTGAGAGAAACGTACTGAAAATATTTAAAGACGTAAAAAATTAAAATTTCTGATATAAAATACTTTCAAGAGTTTAATTTTTTGGCACTAAGTTGTAGTGTGGTCAAAACTCTCAATTGATTTTTCGATCAAATTACTTTTAAACATATTTTAACAAATATGTTCGCGGAAAAGGATTATGATTATTATTTGAGATTAAAATGAATTATCAATAGGTTCATACTGACAAAGATTTTTTTTTTGCCAAATGAAGAGGTAAATTATTATTAGACTTAATCTTTTATTTAAAAGACACAGTTGAAAACAATAGAGATTTTTACTATATATACACTACCGTTGGTAATTATCCACGTAGCAAGGGCGAGCGGTGCTAGAAATCACTAATGACTTTGAAACCTGATAACTCGATCGGAAATGAAGCTGAATATTTTTTTTTAATGATTAGAAAGCTTATATAATTCCATGTCGAACGATCCGCTTTTGAACATATTTTTTACTATTCGAAAAAGATTTATGACTTGAAAAGTTTTTTAACAAAATTCAAGAATTTCTCGAATTTTGTACCTCAACTTCAACTCGTGTCATGATATAGGAAAGTGTAGAAGAAAACTGAAATTCACAGAATGCAATCCTTAAAATCCTGTCTGTAATTTAAACCGAGAAAACTTTAAACATCTTCACTAGCTCCTGAGATATGACTGAAAATGTCCAAGCGTGTCTGCGTCGAATTTCAGTCGGCTTAAGACGCTGTCGACTTGCCGCGCGGCTCAAGCCGACTGAACCTCGACATCGACATGCTTGGAAATTTTTAATCATATCTCGGGAACCCGTGAAGATTTTTGAAGTTTTTTTGCTTAAATTAAAGATAAGATTTCAAAAATTATGTACGGTTAATTTCAGATCTGTGCTACAAATTTCATAGGCCATGACATGAGTTGAAGTCAAGATACGAAATTCGAGAAATTCTCGAATTTTTTTAAAAAACTTCTCACGTGGTATATCATCTCCAAAAAGTCAGATATATCTCTACGGGTGGTCTTTTGGCGTAAAATTTCATAAGATTTCTAACTATTTGAAAAAAATTCTAACTTCATTCCCAACCGAGTTATCATGTTTCAAAGTCATCAGTGATTTTTAGTACATCTCGCGTTAATAACTGAATTGCAATCTGAATCGTTTGTAGCTGAGAGACGTTTGCGCAAAATTTACGTTCGAAATGAAATTTTATATAAATTTATTGTGCCATTTCTAGATTCTAACTGGCCATAAATGTAAAATGATAAAGGATTAAAAGATGGAATAAAGGAAAGAAGTCTTTTTAGTATCAAATCTGAAATTTGAGAATACGCATTTTAAAAGACAAATTATTGCTTAGAAATAAATGAATTGAGGATTTGAAAAATATATTTATAAATGATTTAATTTCATGAAGTCACGAATTGATTAGCAAAGAAAGTGATTCTAAATCCTTTAGAAAATTGAGGTATGAGTCAAACAGTATCACGAAAACAAAGATGTTCATTATTCTCGAAGTTGCGCATACTTGAATAAATCGGTGTAATTGATACCCTTAATAAAACGCCCACGCGTCCAATCGAGCATCCAATTGATGAAATCCTTTCAACTTGGACTCATTAGTCCCAGACTAATTTCACGTTCTAAAATTGAAGAATTTCTTTTAAGGAACCCCATTACAGTGTAATCAAATATTAAATGATTGAAATAAATATTTATTTATATCAAACAAAATTTCTCTCACATTCATCAAACTTTTGGTTAATTAAACCTGTTTTCTCAGTTAAATGAAATCTCAGGTATTCAAAGAATTGACAGTTGCAGAAAAATATCCATTAAGGCTGAATGAAAATGTTCAAATTATTCGAATTCTTTGAGCTGAGCGGAAAAGAAATTTGTAGGTTAACATCCGAAAAAATTGAGAATGAAAAAATTTGAAATCGGTTAATATTTTCTGTTTTCTCTTCTGATTTGAAAATTCAAAAAATTCCCTATTGCTTTTAAAGTTATAGAAAAATTTTCTATGTACAGTTTTTGCTAGTGAATAACGATAAAAAATTAGAAGTTCAGAAAAAAAATCCGTTTAATATTTAGAATTTTCAAAAAATGTCCAAGAAACATGTTTTTTTCTTATTAATTCCTATGCACACATTTTGGATGATGTTAACTATGTCGAGTCTGAAATTTCTTCAGTTTGAATAAAAAAAACATGTTATTATTTTGTTTTTTCAAAAAAACAAATTTTAGTGGTGTTTCAAGCGTTCCACAATCGTCAATTCCCTTGGCTTATTTCTAGGAAAATATCGCTCTGCCATGATAACACCATCATTTTTTATGTCTGAAAAAAATCGCCCTAGAAGAGGTAAAATTGACGATTTTAGAATGCTTGAAACGCCACGAAAACTGTTTTTTAAATAAAATAATAACATTTTTCTTTTATTCAAGCTGAAGAAATTTCAGGTTCCACATATTTAGCTCTTTCCAAAATGTGTACATAGGACTCAATCCAAAAAACATATTTTTGTGTTTAGATTTTCTTAATTATGATTGAACTCTGTAAAAAAATTAACAGAAGTGAGTACTAATGAATTCGAAAAAAGCAGGGTTTTTACCTGACCGGGAAACCAGGAATTTTTTTCACCGGGAAAAAACCGGGCAATGACCGGCAATTTGATTCAGTGACGGGGATTTATCTCTCGATTGTACTAATATGCAAATTAAACGTAGTTTCGTATACAGGTGATTTCAGTAAAGAAATATAATTTCGACTTGGAAATAGAGAATTTCCTAAAAAATCTTTTATTCTGAGTTGGAACGGGGAAATTATAGAAGAAATATTAAAAAATGCACCTGGAGAATTACAATTATCCTGATTTGAAATAGAGAATTTTTGAAAAGAATTACAAATTTGAGTTGCGACATGGAATTTTAGTAGAAAAATATAATTTTATGTTTAGGACAGGGTATTTTCGTGAAGAATCATAATTTTGACCATTGAATTTTAATTTTTACTTCAGGACATGAAATTTCCGCAAAAAATTAGAATTTTGACTTTGAGACAGGAAATTTTCTAAAAGAATGACAATTCTGAAATAAAACTGGAAATTTCTAAGAAGAATTATAACTCTTGTTTTAGGTTCAATTTAGAGCAGGAAATTTCATTAATAATTATAATTGTTACTTTAAGACAGAGAGTTTTCACGAAGAATTATAATTTGACTCGGAACAGGAAATTTTTGAAAATATTCTTAATTCTGATTTAGAAGAAGGGAATTTGAAAATAATCCCTGTTTCAACTTAGAATTCGTGAGATTTTAAAAATTCCTTGTTCCCAATCAGAATTTGTTTGAATTTAAAAATTCATTTTTTTTTGCATAAAAAATTTGCCAGAACTTGAAACTTCTTTCTTTTAAATTCGAGAAGAAGGGATTTAAAATTTTTCTGAGTCATAATAGAAAATGTAAATAAATATAATTCTGACTTCGAACAGGGCTTATTTTGAAATAAATATTATGGTGACTTGAAACGGGGAATTTCCGTAAAGAATTATAATTTTTAATTTGGAACAAGTAATTTCCATGAAAAAATTATAAATTTCACTTTCGATCAGAGAATTTTGGTAAAGAATTGTTATTTGACTTGGAACAGAGAATTTTTTACGTGGAACGGGATTTTTGGAAAATAATTTCAATTCTAATTCAGAAAAAGGGACTTAAAAAACCCCTGTTCAAATTCAGAACTTTGATTCTCTTACAAAATTTTCTGTTCTAAATCGCAATTGTAATAATAATTCTTACTTCAGGTTCACTTTAGAACTGAAAACTTCGTTAATAATTATAATTGTTACTTTATGACAGGGAGTTTCCATGAAGAATTACATTTAATGTGGAACAGGGAATTTTTGACATGGAACGGGAATTTTCGTAAAGAATTTTAAGTCTGACTTAGAGGAAGGGAAATTAAGAAAAAAATCCCTGTTCAAATTCAGCATTAAAATTCTTTTACAAAATTCTCTGTTCCAAATAATAATTGTAATGATAATTTTCATTTTAGGTTCACTTTAGAACAGAAAATTTTGTTATTAATTATAATTGTTACTCTAGGACAGGGAATTTCCATGAAGAATTATAATTTGACGTAGAACAGAGAATTTTCAACATGGAACGAGAATTTTTGAAAAGAGTTTAGATTCTGATTTGGAAGAAGAGAATTTATAAAAAATCCCTGTTCAAATTCAGAATTATAATTATTTCACAAAGAGTTATAAAACAAATCAGAATTGTAATTCTTATGACCAAAAATTGTCTGATTTTCCAACTCGGGGACATGACTGGGAATTTAAAATCATCCGTCGGGGAGTTAAAAAATACAATGGTTTGATTGAAAATTAATCTGCTTTGGTTGACATTTTAACTGTTTGGTTGAAAATTCGTCCTTTTGGGTTGAAATTTCAATTATTGGTTGAACATTAACATTTTTGTTGAAAGTTTATATTTCTTTTATCTAGAATGCAGCCTGGTGGCAGGCAATACGAGAAACAGCTTCGAACGTCTGGCTGAGTTCCAGTAGGGCACTCTTTAAAAAGAGCTCCACATTACCGCAGTCGATAAACATAAACTGTTCATGGGAATGCAATAGATTGAATTGAGAGGACAATCGAAATAACAGGAATGCTATTTCATTTCTAAAAGATCTAAATGAAATCTACTTTTTCATGAAAATTTTTTGTGTACTAGAGAAGAAATTCCCAAAAAGTTCACAAATCGAAGACAGACTTCGAAACTACCCACTTTTACGGCTCATTAGAGACAAATTTACAACAAAAAGAAAAAAAGGCAGAAAAAGAAAGAATCAAAAATACCAACCTCTCACTCTATCTTTTCTCCGTCTTTTTTATACTACTGGGGACCAACATGTTTCGAAGCCAGTTGACACTTACTCATCAGGGTTAATCTATAGGAAAACTACAGTTATAAATAATGAAACCTATATTAATGACATTCAAATATTACCTGAGAGTAAAAGTGAATAATTTAGTATTAAATTTTGTTTGGTCAATTTTTCTATTTTCTTATTGATATCAACAATCTTCGAGATCGAAATGAAATCTAGTTTCTCATGAAATTTTTTTGTGTACTAAAAAAGAAACATCCGAAAAGTTCACAAATCAAAAATGGACTTGGCAACTGCTCACGATTACGCCTCATTAGAGACAAATATACAATAAATGTACAACAAAAAGAAGTAAGAGGGAAAAAAAGAAAGTTTCCACAAAAACAACCTCTCACTCTTTCTTTTCTCCGTCTTTTTTAGACTACTGGGGACCAACAGGTTTCAAAGTCCTTTTAGGTTTCCTCATCAGGAGTAATATATAGGAAAACTACAGTTATGAATAATGAAACCTTCATTGGTCAAATTCAAATATTACCTGAAAATAAAAATTGTAAATTTAACATCAAATGTTGTTTGGTCAATTTTTCTATTTTCTTATTACTATCAAAAATCTTTGAGAATGAAATAACATCTACTTTCTTATGAAATTTTTTTATGTACTAAAAAAGAAACACCAAAAAAGTTCACGAATCCAAAATAGACTTCGAAACTACCCACTATTACGGCCTATAAGAGACAAATGTACAATAAATGTATATTAAAAAGAAAAAAAAAAGGAGAAAAAGAAAGTGTCAACCAAACCAACCTCTCACTATTTCTCTTCTCCGTTTTTTTTTACTACTGAGGGCCACGGTGTTTCTAAGTCAATTTAGACTTCTTCATCAGAAGTAATATATAGGAGAACTACAGTTATGAATAATGAAACCTATATTAATTGAATTCAAATATTATCTGAAAATAAAAATAGTAAATTTAATATCAAATGTTGTTTGGTCAATTTTTCTATTTTCTTATGACTATCGAAAGTCTTAAAGAATGAAATCAAATCTACTTTCTTATGAAATTTTATTATGTACTAAAAAAAGAAACACCCAAAAATTTCACAAATCGAAAATAAACTTGGAAATTACCCACGTTTACGGCTCATTAGAGACAAATATACAATAAATGCACAAAAAGAAGAAAAAAGCGGGAGGAAAAGAAACAGTCAACCAAACCAACCGCTCACTCTTTTTTTTCTTCGACTTTTTTAGACTACTGGGGACCAACATGTTTCGAAGTCAACTTAGACTTTTTCGTCAGAGGTAATATATAGGAAAACTACAGTTATGAGTAATGAAACCTATATTAATTGAATTCCAATGTTACCTGAAAATAAAGATAAAGAATTTAATATATAATATTCTTTGGTCAATTTTTCTATTTTCTCATTACTATCAAAACGCTTTAAGACCGAAATAAAATCTACTTTCTTATGAAATTTCTTTATATACAAAAAAAGAAATACCCAAAATATTCACAAATCAAAAATAGACTTCAAAACTACCCATGTTTACGGCTCATTAGAGACAAATGTTCTAATGAGCCGAAAAAACAGGTGCATAGTCTCAAAGTCTATTTTTGGATTGTGAACGTTTTGGGTGTTTTTTATCAGTGCACAAAAAATTTTCATAAGAAAATAGATTTTATTTCGATCTTCAAGAAATTTTAGAAGAGAGACATTAAGCAAAGGTTGGTTCCAATCTGCAGGGTTGCCTATGAATACTTAAGATTTCTTTTAATTGAGATTGTTAATGATTAACTCAATTTATCAAAAGATATCTATTTCACTTAAATATATTTAAAAATTTTAGAACGTTTGTAATTTTTTAGAAATGTGTCATTGATTTGTATTATTACCTTTTTCTTTTTGAAAAATGGAATAATCTGAATAGATTGGTTCTAAATCAACCCACAAAATTTTTTCTTCCTCTTGTGTACATTTATTGCACATCTGTCTCTAATGAGTAAAAAAAACAGGTAGTCTCAAAGTCTACTTTTGAATTGTAAACTTTTTGGGTGTTCTTTTTGAGTACACCAAAAATTTTCATATGAAGATAGGTTTTATTTCGATTTTCAAGAAATGTACAACAAGAAGAAGAAAGGGGGAGAAAAAGAAAAAATTAACCAAACTAACCTCTTACTCTTCCTTTTTCCCGTCTTTTTTATACTACTGGGGACCAACATGTTTCGAAGTCAATTTAGACTTCCTCATCAGGGGTAATTTATAGGAAAGCACTGTTATAAATAATGAAGCCTCTGTTAATTAAATTTAAATATTTTCTGAAAATAAAAATAAAGAATTTAGTGTCAAATGTTGTTCGATCAGTTTTTCTATTACCTTATTACTATCAAAAATCTTTGAGACCGAAGTGAAATCTACTCATTTATGACATTTTTTTATGTACTAAAAAAGAAACACCCAAAAAGTTGATAAATCAAACATAGACTCGAAAGTACCCGCTTTTGCTGTTCATTAGAGACAAATGTACAATAAGTGTGCAACAAAAAGAAAAAAGGGAGAAAAAGAAAGAGTCAGCCAAACCAACATCTCACTCTTTCGTTTCTCCATTTTTTTATACTACTGGGGACCAACATGTTTCGAAGTCAATTTAGACTTCCTCATCAGGGGTAGTTTATAGGAATGTTACAGTTATAAATAATGAAACCTATGTCAATTAAATTCAGATATATCCTGAAAACAAAAATAAAGAATTTAATGTCAAATGTTGTTTGGTCAATTTTTTTATTTTCTTATTATTTTTAAAAATCATTAAGATTGAAATGAAATCTACTGTCTTATGAAAATTTTATTGTACTAAAATAGAAAACACCAGAAAGTTCTGTGTATCTGTGCATGGCAAACTTTTTTATCCCAATTCAAAACAGATTTCTTAAATTTATTAATATTCTCATAAAAAATTTCTTTGTTTCCTGTGCTATTAAAGTCAAAACATTCTTTCTTGTTAATTCCAGATATCTTTTTTGGGAAAGCTAATGAATCTTGCGTTTTATCAATAAACCTTTCTGTAATGCATCGAAATTCTGTTTTTGACTAATTGAATAAAATTCTTTAATATTTTCCACCGGTCCTCCAGTCGCATCTAACACATTTCCCCATTTTTTTCAATCTCACTGAAATCCACAATACCAAAAACATAAACATTAGAATAGATAAAAATTAACTTCCTGCGTAGAAAATAAAAGAATTGTAATCCAATGCATTTTCCTTGTTCTCGTTTCTTACCATGCATCGTGAGTTTAATTACTAATTTAATAATGAAATTGATCAAATTGTATATTATAAAAGGCTCTTGTACTTATATTACTGAACTGCCCAAGAACGTTATATTTCGCATTAATTTTCCAGCAACCGGTTTAACGACTCAATTTCTATCTTCAATGTATCCCGATCGGACCAATCATCCAATCGACTGATAGATTTTACTACCGACAGCATTTCTTTTTTATCTACTCGAGACAGTAAAATTGATTATCATTTCAATGAAAATCTCTATAGAAAAATTGCGCAATCTTGAGAGGAAACGGAAGTCGAGTAAAATCGATCAAGATCGACTATTGGACTCTTTAATCTTTTAATCTGCTTTGTTAATGGACTTGTAATTGGTTTCCGATCTGAGTTCATAAATTACTTTCAGAGGTTTCTTGAACTTGGGAATATTAATTTTATTTTATTACTACTATGCCAACTTTAATTTATGACAAATTTTCTTCAGTTATATATTACTAGCATAATGCGCGCGCTATAGTGCACGTGTAACGTTGCTTTAAATGTGAGTTCCACCTGAACTTTTTAAATTTTTTTCATGTATTGGAATGCTTATCTATTAAACTCTCATTTAAAAGTATGTAAATATAATATTTTGAATACAAAATTCCCTTTTTTTCTTGAATTTCCATAGGTTGAATTTTCAACTGTTGAAATCGAACAAAATTGAAAATTATATTTTCAACAGTTAATTCATTATGTAGAAAATAATTATAGAAAAAGTCGTCTTTTTGGTTTGAAAATTCATCTCTTCTGGTAGAAATTTCATTTTTTTGTTGTTGTGAGAAATACAACTGTTTGGTTGAAAATTAATCCGTTTTGGTTGTGGATTAAACTCTTTTGTTGAAAATTCTTCTTTTCTGGTTGAATTCTACTGTTTTTTAATTGAAATTATTTTATTAAAAATTCGACTTTTTGGTTTAAAATTGATATTTTTTACTTACAAATTCAACTGTACGGTTGAAAATTCGTGTATTTTGTTGAAAATTCGTCTGTTCTGGTAGAAAACTATCTTTTTGGTCAAAAATGCAACTTTTTGGTTGAAAATGAATTCATTTTGGTTGAGGATTCAACTATTTTGTTGTGAATTTGTCTTCTTTGGTCCAATCTAACTGTTTTTGATTCAGAATTAGAATCTGTTTTGGTTGACATATCGACTATTACATTTTACGTTTAGAATTCATCTGTTTTGGTTGAAAATTCAACTACTTGATTGAAAGCTGAACTACTTTGTAAAAATTATTTTTTGTCGAGTTGAAGATTGATCTCTTTCATTGAAAATTCATGTTATTGGTTGAAAATTCCACTGTTCGTCTTCAAATTCGTCTTTTTAAGCTGAAAATGTAACTATTTTTGTAGAAAATTAATCTCTCTTCGTTAAAAGTGCCACTGTTTGGTTGAAAATTATTCTGTTTCGTCTGAGTATTCAACTATTTTGTCGATAATTCGTCTTTTTGGGTTAAAAGCTGAATTGCTTGGTTGGAAACTAACATTTTTGTTGTAAATTCATATTTGAGGGTAGAAATTCCAACTCTTTTGTAGAAAATTGAACAATTTGGTTGCATTTTTTTTCTTTCATGACTCGAAATTCATCCTTGTCTACAAATTTAACAATTTTGTTTAAAATTTGTCTATTTATTCTGAAAATTCATCTCTTCTGGTAAAAATTTCATTTTTTTGTTGTTAAAAAATACAACGTTTTGGTTGAAAATTAATCTATTTTGCTTGGCGATTTAACTGTTTGGTTGAAAATTCCTCCTTCTGGGTTGAAATTTCGACCATTTGGTTAAATACTAACATTTTTGTAGAAAGTTTTTATTTTTAGCTTGAAAATTCAACTGTTTTATAGAAAATTGAACAATTTAGTTGACATTTTGTTTCCTTTCTTGACTCGAAATTCTTTCTTGGTTAAAAATTTGAGACTTTTGCTGAAAATTCTTTTATTTATTTTGAAAATTCATCACTTCTGGTAGAAATCTTTTTTTTTTTTGGTAAAAAATATAATGATTAGGCTTTTGGCTGCTTGGGGACACAACTGTTTTGTTGAAAATTCGTCTTTTTTCCTTGAAGATTCAACTTTTTTTTGTAAAAAATTGATCTTTTTGATTGAAAGTGCAACTGTTTGGTTGAAAATTAAGGTATTTTGTTTGAGGATTTAACTGTTTTGTTGATAATTCGTCTTTTTGGGTTGAAAACTGAACTATTTTGTTGGAAACTAATATTTTTGTTAAAAAATCATATTTTAGAGTAGAAAATTTAACTCTTTTGTAGGAAATTGAACAATTTGGTTGAATTTTTTTTTCGTTCATGACTCGAAATTCTTCCTTGTTTAACAATTCAACAATTTTGTTTAAAATTTGTCTATTTATTCTGAAAGTTCATCTTCTCTGGTAAAAATTTCATTTTTTTGTTGTTAAAAAATACAACGTTTTGGTTGAAAATTAATTTGTTTTGTTTGACGATTTAACTGTTTGGTTGGAATTTCCTCTTTCTGGGTTGAAATTTCGACCATTTGGTTAAACACTAACATTTTTGTAGAAAGTTTTTATTTTTGGGTTGAAAATTCAACTGTTTTGTAGAAAATTGAACAATTTAGTTGACATTTTCTTTCCTTTCTTGACTTGAAATTCTTTCTTGGTTAAAAATTTAAAGACTTTTGTTGAAAATTCTTCTATATATTTTGAAAATTCATCTCTTCTGGTAGAAATCTTTTTTTTTTGGTGAAAGATACAATGATTAGGTTTTTAGCTCCTTGGGGACTCAACTGTTTTGTTGAAAATTCGTCTTTTTGCCTTGAAAATTCAACTTTTTTTTTGTAAAAAGTTGATCTTTTTGGTTAAAAGTGCAACTACTCGTATTTGGTTGAAAATTAATGTATTTTGTTTGAGGATTTAACTGTTTTGTTGATAATTCGTCTTTTTGGTTTGAAAACTGAACTATTTGGTTGGAAACTAATATTTTTGTTAAAAATTTATATTTTGGAGTAGAAAATTTAACTCTTTTGTAGAAAATTAAACAATTTGGTTGAATTTTCTTTCTCTCATGACTTGAAATACTTTTTGGTCTAAAAATTCAAAATTTTGTTTGAAATTCGTCCATTTATTTTGAAAATTCATCTCTGCTGGTAGAAATTTTATTTTTTTTGTTGGTAAAAAATACAACGGTTATGTTGAAAACTCAACTATTTGGTTGAACACTAACATTTTTGTTGAAATTTCATTTTTTTGGGTTGAAAATCCAACTGTTTAGTAGGAAATTGAACAATTTAGTTGAAATTTTTATTCTTTCTTGACGTGAAATTCTTTCTTCGCTGAAAATTTAACACTTTTGTTGAAAATGCGTTTATTTATTTTGAAAATTCATCTCTTCTGGTATAAATTTTATTAATTTTTGTAAAGAATATAACGATTCGGTTAAAAATTAACCTGTTTTGTTCGAGGATTCAACAGTTTTGTTGACAGTTCATCTTTTTGGGTTGAAAATTTAACTGCTTTCTAGAAAATTAAACAGTTTTGTTAACATTTTTCCCTGTTCTGACTTAAAAATCTTTTTTGGCTGATAATTCAACTCTTTTGTTAAAAATTCATCTTTTTTGTTTGAAATATCCTGACTTTTGGATAATTTAAAGTTAACTGAATAATGAAAGGAAAACTCGATTTTCTAATGATTAAAACCAAATAAAAGGGTCTTTGTCGTTCCTTTATTTTCCTTTATTAAGCTATCTACGAGTATGACTGTGGAAATTAATTATTTTCACTTTAATTTTCAATTTCATCACTCAGTGACAAATAAATATTAAAACAAAAGAATTTAGAAACCCAGCTACTTTATATTGAACGGACGGAAGGACAATATTAGGAAGTTACATACTTTATTATTATAGATTGCGTATTGTAGCAGGTCTTCTTTTGAAAAAAATCGACAAATAAGATGTTTTTTTAAGATCCTAAAACGAAGTATTTGGAAAAGTTGTGGAATTCAAAAGTTATGCTCTTGAAAAATAAGTAATTAGTTTCGGAACAGACTTTCTTATTAAAGGCTCTCAACAAAATTTTTAATTTTTTTTTATATTTCACGAATTGTAGAAAAATTTATTTCAACGATAATAAAGAGGTAGAATTTCATCAGATGATCTACACTATGTAGATGCAAATAAGGTTATTATCTGGCGATCAGAGGCTTAAATTCCACTAAGAGAAAAGTAATTCCTCGAGGTCAAAATGAAGCAATTATTACCGTTGAAAGTACAATGTCGTTGATAGGACTCCAGTGGTCCGTAATCATCTGCCTTAGTCAGTATTTTACTCATCATTTATGTTTCACGGTCGAAACAGGCGAGTCAAGGGCGTAAAAAGGAAAATTAATTAAAACACTAGATTGTTGCGCTTTTCTACGGAGGTCGCTTCGTGTTACTCAACGATGGAGCAGCTCAAAATGGTCTCTAATCTTGCGTAAATTACCCTAGCTTCTGATTTCCAACATCATCTTCATTTTTAACAAGTTTAAATTCCAATTACGCCGGAAATTCCATTTAACCCGCACCATTTGCCTCCTCCATTTTTCTGTCATGAAATGATAACAAATTTTTGTGTAATTTTTCCAAGCGTTAAGTAATTAAACCTTTTTCTAATCTAAGAAGAAGAGTGATGCCTGAAACGAAAGATTTTGGATACTAATGCGCCCGCGTGAAGAGATTTTCTTAATGGATTAGTATAATGGCTTTGCGAAGCTCTTCACCCGGGGTGATTGCTAGAGAGGTTGATCAGCCATCCGTGTCGCTTAATGGTATAATAATAATAATAATAATTTAAAGAAAGCAGGTGCTCCACAGCGATTTTTTCTCTCAAATTTAGGGATTTTTTCATAAGAATAGCTAACTAGGCGCGATTTTTAAATTTGGCTTTGTTTATATTTATTCATTTAACGCAAAGTGTGATAATAAGGGCAATTTTGCAGCTTTTTTTCTCTTCAGGAACGATTGTCACATATTACAAAATGTCCTAAATCCATGAGGGGGCACTCCCAGGATATGAATAATTTTCATAATAATCAACCTAATTGTTATGAGCAAATTAAATCAAGAAATAAACAGCGGAGTGAATTGATAAACAAAAATTTTTTTTTTGACTGAAATTGCTATATTATATCTCTAGCGCAACATTGAGTGGTGAAAATGTATGAAATATATAAAATTATTATTGTTATAAACAATCATCATAAAAAAATTAGTAGATTCCCAGTTTTCTGCAAATTTCACCCCTTTTTCAATTTCATTACTTGATATGCTCATAGAAAGTGCAAATTCTTGCCAAAATATGAGAATAATTATTTTTATAAACAAATTGGATAATCAAAAGCAAAATTTTATAATTTTCGCGCAGAATCTTTGGGTTTTTCACGCAAGTCTGCCTCTCAATTCGTTAACGGAGAGGCCCAACTACAGGAAATTGATTAGTATTAACAGTTGTAATTTTTTATAAACAAGCTGGATAAATAAAAGCGAAATTTTGTCATTTTCGCGCAGAATGTTTGATTTTTCCACGCGAGTCTGCCTCCAAATGCGTTAACGGAGTGGTTTAACTACAGAACATTGTTAATTATTAACAGTCGCCATTGTTATGATCAAATTTTTTTAAAAGTTACTTATTTTATTAATGTTTTGATATTTTTGTATCGATTACTGGTCAAATTGATTTTTGGAGAAATGAGAAGAAATCTACCTCGGCCCGGATTTGAACCGGGAACGCCGACTTTACATGAGTGGAGC